>CM042385.1:32277602-32587602 GCA_023634145.1 Thymallus thymallus | reverse complement strand
GTCCTGTCTGAGACAGGGTAATGGAGGCTGTTCTGTCTGATGATGTTGTCCTGTCTGAGACAGGGTAATGGAGGCTGTTCTGTCTGATGATGTTGTCCTGTCTGAGACAGGGTAATGGTGGCTGTTCTGTCTGATGATGTTGTCCTGTCTGAGACAGGGTAATGGAGACTGTTCTGTCTGGTGATGTTGTCCTGTCTGAGACAGGGTAATGGAGACTGTTCTGTCTGGTGATGTTGTCCTGTCTGAGACAGGGTAATGGAGACTGTTCTGTCTGGTGATGTTGTCCTGTCTGAGACAGGGTAATGGAGACTGTTCTGTCTGATGATGTTGTCCTGTCTGAGACAGGGTAATGGAGGCTGTTCTGTCTGATGATGTTGTCCTGTCTGAGACAGGGTAATGGAGGCTGTTCTGTCTGATGATGTTGTCCTGTCTGAGACAGGGTAATGGAGGCTGTTCTGTCTGATGATGTTGTCCTGTCTGAGACAGGGTAATGGAGGCTGTTCTGTCTGATGATGTTGTCCTGTCTGAGACAGGGTAATGGAGACTGTTCTGTCTGATGATGTTGTCCTGTCTGAGACAGGGTAATGGAGGCTGTTCTGTCTGATGATGTTGTCCTGTCTGAGACAGGGTAATGGAGACTGTTCTGTCTGATGATGTTGTCCTGTCTGAGACAGGGTAATGGAGGCTGTTCTGTCTGATGATGTTGTCCTGTCTGAGACAGGGTAATGGAGGCTGTTCTGTCTGATGATATGTGAAGCATTAGGATATGCTTCCTCTCTCTTCACTCATTCATATTGATTACTGATATAGAGAACTGGTGAGCCCAAGACCAATAGAGTCCAGATTAACCTGCCTTCCGGTACCTACTGATGCTTATAGCACAATGGTTACATGTCAATACATTACAATGAACTGTCTGTGAGCGGGTCAGTGTGTTGTAAGCCGTGTTTGGTTTGTATGTTTCCTGCAGAAGGTGAGACGAGAGGCGGAGCCTTGCTCTGATCCTCGGGCATTCATTGGCCTCTCGTTTGCCACACTGCAGTCCAATCAATACCTACTCAATTACCATGCACCCAACATCTCATTCACGCTGAGCTGAGGCCCCGCTCACTGCGAACGGGGGAGAGGAGAGGAAGAAGGAGGGAGAGGAGGAGGAAGACGAGGAGAAGGGATAGATATACATTATATAGAGAGGAAAGCATGCCCCCCCCCCCAATAAGAATACCAGCTGATTCCAGTCATTCAGTCACATGTGGCAACCACAAGGAAAGGTATTAGTTCATGTCTATTAAAAACCATGGTTTCCATGGGAAGAACACATTTGAAGTGAATGATTTGAGCATTGTGACACACAAACAGGTATGATCCTCTCTCGCTTTCTCACAGAGCGAGACTGACACACACGCGCACACGCTCATGTGCACACACACACACACACACATATTTTTATGAAATGATAATTAATAGGCAGTCACTTCTGTCAGCCGCGTTCCCTCCTCATCTTGTTGTAATATTACTAAAGCATGCTCAGGCTTAGCTTCCTGTGTGGTCACGGTGAGCCTCAGAGAGGTGCTCAGGCTTAGCTTCCTGTGTGGTCACGGTGAGCCTCAGAGAGGTGCTCAGGCTTAGCTTCCTGTGTGGTCACGGTGAGCCTCAGAGAGGTGCTCAGGCTTAGCTTCCTGTGTGGTCACGGTGAGCCTCAGAGAGGTGCTCAGGCTTAGCTTCCTGTGTGGTCACGGTGAGCCTCAGAGAGGTGCTCAGGCTTAGCTTCCTGTGTGGTCACGGTGAGCCTCAGAGAGGTGCTCAGGCTTAGCTGCCTGTGTGGTCACGGTGAGCCTCAGAGAGGTGCTCAGGCTTAGCTGCCTGTGTGGTCACGGTGAGCCTCAGAGAGGTGCTCAGGCTTAGCTTCCTGTGTGGTCACGGTGAGCCTCAGAGAGGTGCTCAGGCTTAGCTTCCTGTGTGGTCACGGTGAGCCTCAGAGAGGTGCTCAGGCTTAGCTGCCTGTGTGGTCACGGTGAGCCTCAGAGAGGTGCTCAGGCTTAGCTGCCTGTGTGGTCACGGTGAGCCTCAGAGAGGTGCTCAGGCTTAGCTTCCTGTGTGGTCACGGTGAGCCTCAGAGAGGTGCTCAGGCTTAGCTTCCTATGTGGTCACGGTGAGCCTCAGAGAGGTGGTTAGTCTGACCTTCAGCCCAACAGACACAGGCACACACTAAAATTATATTACTTATCACATGCATTCCACATAATACCACTCCCAGTGGATGCTTCAATATTCATGAGGCTGTTATGTGGTAATGAAGGTGGAGCATGGCAGTGTTGTCTGATGAGTGCAGCATGTACAGCGCCATGAAAAAGTATTCAGACCCTTGGATTTCTTCACATTTTATGTTACAAAGTGGGATTACAATGGATTTTATTATTATTATTATTATTTTTAATGGGGATAAATACATTTTTTATAATTAAAATACAATCATTGCATAAGTATTCAGACCCTGTTTAGGCAAGCTTAAATTATACTGAACAAAAATATAAACGCAACATGCAAAGTGTCCCATATTTCATGAGCTGAAATAAAATATCCCATATGAACAAAAATATTATTTCTATCAAATTTGGTGTGCAAATGTGTTTACATCCCTGTTAGTGAGCATTTCTCCTTTGCCAAGATAATCCATCCACCTGACAGGTGTGGCATATCAAGAAGCTGATTAAACAGCATGATCATTACACAGGTGTACCTTGTGCTGGGGACAATAAAAGGCCACTCTAAAATGTGTAATTTTGTCACACAACACAATGCCACAGATGTCTCAAGTTTTGAGGGAGTGTGTAATTGGCATACTGACTGCAGGAATGTCCACCAGAGCTGTTGCCAGCAGGAATGTCCACCAGAGCTGTTGACTGCAGGAATGTCCACCAGAGCTGTTGCCAGCAGGAATTTCCACCAGAGCTGTTGACTGCAGGAATGTCCACCAGAGCTGTTGCCAGCAGGAATGTCCACCAGAGCTGTTGACTGCAGGAATGTCCACCAGAGCTGTTGCCAGCAGGAATTTCCACCAGAGCTGTTGACTGCAGGAACGTCCACCAGAGCTGTTGCCAGATAATTACAATTTAGATTTCTTTACCATATGCCGCCTCCAACGTTGTTTTCGAGAATTTGGCAGTACGTTCAACCGGCCTCACAACCGCAGACCACGTGTAACCACGCCAGCCCAAGACCTCCACATCCGGCTTATCTACCTACGGGATCGTCCAAGGGGGGAAGGTGGGGGTGCTGAGGAGTATTTCTGTCTGTAATGAAGCCCTTATGGGGGAAAAACTAATTCTGATTGGCTGGCCTGGTTCCCCAGTGGGTGGGCCTTGCTTCCAAGTGGGTGGGCCTATGCACTCCCAGGCTCACCCATGGCTGTGCCCCTGCCCAGTCGTGTGAAATCCATAGATTAAGGCCTAATTTACTTATTTAAATTGACTGATTTTCTTATATGAACTGTAACTCAGTAAAATCATTGAAATTGTTGCATGTTGCATTTATATATTTTTGTTTATTCTGTATAAAATGTGGTTTAACAAAATCACATAAGTTACATTGACTCACTCTGTGAAATAATAACCATTCCTCTGTCCTCCCTACAGACAAGTAAGGTCTCTCAGTCAAGGTTTGAATTTCAAGCACAGGTTCAACTACAAAGACCAGGGAGCTTTTCGAAAGCCTCCTAAAGAAGGGCAGTGATTGGTAGATGGGTAACAATAACAATTCAGACATGTGATAGGTCTTTAAGCATAGTGAAGTTAATAATTATGCTGTGGATTATATATTAAACCATCCAGACACATCAAAGATACAGTCGTCCTTCTGAACTGAGCTGAAGGGCAGAAAATGAAACTGATGAAGCAGTACATGATGCCTGGGTGTACTGTGTGGAGCCTGGCATTTATGTGTGAATACAGAGCTGCATGTACTGTGTGGAGCCTGGCATTTATGTGTGAATACAGAGCTGCATGTACTGTGTGGAGCCTGGCATTTATGTGTGAATACAGAGCTGCATGTACTGTGTGGAGCCTGGCATTTATGTGTGAATACAGAGCTGCATGTACTGTGTGGAGCCTGGCATTTATGTGTGAATACAGAGCTGCGTGTACTGTATGGAGCCTGGCATTTATGTGTGAATACAGAGCTGCATGTACTGTGTGGAGCCTGGCATTTATGTGTGAATACAGAGCTGCGTATACTGTGTGGAGCCTGGCATTTATGTGTGAATACAGAGCTGCGTGTACTGTGTGGAGCCTGGCATTTATGTGTGAATACAGAGCTGCGTGTACTGTGTGGAGCCTGGCATTTATGTGTGAATACAGAGCTGCATGTACTGTGTGGAGCCTGGCATTTATGTGTGAATACAGAGCTGCGTATACTGTGTGGAGCCTGGCATTTATGTGTGAATACAGAGCTGCGTGTACTGTACGGAGCCTGGCATTTATGTGTGAATACAGAGCTGCGTGTACTGTATGGAGCCTGGCATTTATGTGTGAATACAGAGCTGCGTGTACTGTATGGAGCCTGGCATTTATGTGTGAATACAGAGCTGCGTGTACTGTACGGAGCCTGGCATTTATGTGTGAATACAGAGCTGCGTGTACTGTACGGAGCCTGGCATTTATGTGTGAATACAGAGCTGCGTGTACTGTACGGAGCCTGGCATTTATGTGTGAATACAGAGCTGCGTGTACTGTATGGAGCCTGGCATTTATGTGTGAATACAGAGCTGCGTGTACTGTATGGAGCCTGGCATTTATGTGTGAATACAGAGCTGCGTGTACTGTAAGGAGCCTGGCATTTATGTGTGAATACAGAGCTGCGTGTACTGTATGGAGCCTGGCATTTATGTGTGAATACAGAGCTGCGTGTACTGTATGGAGCCTGGCATTTATGTGTGAATACAGAGCTGCGTGTACTGTATGGAGCCTGGCATTTATGTGTGAATACAGAGCTGCGTGTACTGTATGGAGCCTGGCATTTATGTGTGAATACAGAGCTGCGTGTACTGTGTGGAGCCTGGCATTTATGTGTGAATACAGAGCTGCGTGTACTGTATGGAGCCTGGCATTTATGTGTGAATACAGAGCTGCGTGTACTGTATGGAGCCTGGTATTTATGTGTGAATACAGAGCTGCGTGTACTGTATGGAGCCTGGTATTTATGTGTGAATACAGAGCTGCGTGTACTGTATGGAGCCTGGCATTTATGTGTGAATACAGAGCTGCGTGTACTGTATGGAGCCTGGCATTTATGTGTGAATACAGAGCTGCGTGTACTGTATGGAGCCTGGCATTTATGTGTGAATACAGAGCTGCGTGTACTGTATGGAGCCTGGCATTTATGTGTGAATACAGAGCTGCGTGTACTGTATGGAGCCTGGCATTTATGTGTGAATACAGAGCTGCGTGTACTGTGTGGAGCCTGGCATTTATGTGTGAATACAGAGCTGCGTGTACTGTATGGAGCCTGGCATTTATGTGTGAATACAGAGCTGCTTGTACTGTATGGAGCCTGGCATTTATGTGTGAATACAGAGCTGCGTGTACTGTATGGAGCCTGGCATTTATGTGTGAATACAGAGCTGCGTGTACTGTATGGAGCCTGGCATTTATGTGTGAATACAGAGCTGCGTGTACTGTATGGAGCCTGGCATTTATGTGTGAATACAGAGCTGCGTGTACTGTGTGGAGCCTGGCATTTATGTGTGAATACAGAGCTGCGTGTACTGTGTGGAGCCTGGCATTTATGTGTGAATACAGAGCTGCGTGTACTGTGTGGAGCCTGGCATTTATGTGTGAATACAGAGCTGCGTGTACTGTGTGGAGCCTGGCATTTATGTGTGAATACAGAGCTGCGTGTACTGTATGGAGCCTGGCATTTATGTGTGAATACAGAGCTGCGTGTACTGTATGGAGCCTGGCATTTATGTGTGAATACAGAGCTGCGTGTACTGTATGGAGCCTGGCATTTATGTGTGAATACAGAGCTGCGTGTACTGTATGGAGCCTGGCATTTATGTGTGAATACAGAGCTGCGTGTACTGTATGGAGCCTGGCATTTATGTGTGAATACAGAGCTGCGTGTACTGTATGGAGCCTGGCATTTATGTGTGAATACAGAGCTGCGTGTACTGTATGGAGCCTGGCATTTATGTGTGAATACAGAGCTGCGTGTACTGTATGGAGCCTGGCATTTATGTGTGAATACAGAGCTGCGTGTACTGTATGGAGCCTGGCATTTATGTGTGAATACAGAGCTGCGTGTACTGTATGGAGCCTGGCATTTATGTGTGAATACAGAGCTGCGTGTACTGTGTGGAGCCTGGCATTTATGTGTGAATACAGAGCTGCGTGTACTGTGTGGAGCCTGGCATTTATGTGTGAATACAGAGCTGCGTGTACTGTATGGAGCCTGGCATTTATGTGTGAATACAGAGCTGCGTGTACTGTATGGAGCCTGGCATTTATGTGTGAATACAGAGCTGCGTGTACTGTATGGAGCCTGGCATTTATGTGTGAATACAGAGCTGCGTGTACTGTATGGAGCCTGGCATTTATGTGTGAATACAGAGCTGCGTGTACTGTATGGAGCCTGGCATTTATGTGTGAATACAGAGCTGCGTGTACTGTATGGAGCCTGGCATTTATGTGTGAATACAGAGCTGCGTGTACTGTATGGAGCCTGGCATTTATGTGTGAATACAGAGCTGCGTGTACTGTATGGAGCCTGGCATTTATGTGTGAATACAGAGCTGCGTGTACTGTATGGAGCCTGGCATTTATGTGTGAATACAGAGCTGCATGTACTGTATGGAGCCTGGCATTTATGTGTGAATACAGAGCTGCATTTAAATGTGTATGTGATGAGGGAAAAAAATTGATAGTTTCATATCTGGATATTATTTTTGTGACGATATATATCGTATTATTGTGACAATATCGCAATATTATTTTTGCTCTACTTGGCTGTACCTGCACCAAAACTCCAGTATTTTTCCTTCATAGCTTGTTCTCCATCTTCTTTTTAAATAGTGAGCCACTTTTTCTGGTCCCTCTGCAGCAGATATAAGGTGAGCAATATATTTGGAACATCGAATAGTAATAAAATCGCAGTATCGAATCGCAACACATATAGAATAGTGAGAATCGCAGTATATATCGTATCGGCACCGTGATATCCCCGGCAATTCCCAGCCCTAGTGTGAATGCAGGCTTGATATTCAAGTGTGTATGTGTGTAGGAGTGAATGTATGTTTGTGTTCATGCATGCGTCTAGGTTATGGCTTACATTTGTGTGTGTATATGCGTGCATGTATCCATGCGATCATGTAAGCTTGTATTTAAACATGTGTTGTATTAGGGTTGCCTATGTGTTGTATTAGGGTTGCCTATGTGTTGTATTAGGGTTGTCCATGTGTTGTATTAGGGTTGTCCATGTGTTGTATTAGGGTTGTCCATGTGTTGTATTAGGGTTGTCCATGTGTTGTATTAGGGTTGTCCATGTGTTGTATTAGGGTTGTCCATGTGTTGTATTAGGGTTGCCTATGTGTTGTATTAGGGTTGCCTATGTGTGGTCAGTGTTTATTTTTTGGATGCCCAGGGCAGTGGCAGCTGCTGCCTGGTCTGTGGATTACGTTGTGCGGTATGGAGAGAGAAGCAGAAGAATCTGGGTTGATCATTTAATCTACCCCCCCAGTCTGATGCTACTGGTTGCCAGGTTACTTGACCCACCGCCGTCCGTCAGTCTGCTCTAATAATTTCCACTCACTATTACACGGAACGTGTCTGAATTGGCTCACTACTCCCTATGTAGTGCACTACGTTAGACCACAGTCTGACTGCAACAGGCTCCTCAAATAGATGCCATATTGACGGGTTGCTTGAAATGACCACCAATAGATGTACGTCATAACGTCGTTACAGGAAATTATTAAATATAAATGGAATTACTATTAATTATTACTACTAGAAATTATAATAATAATAATAATAATACAAAAACGGTGGATGCACTCTCAAACCCATTAACACGGCACACTGATCTGGACGGGGGTAAATGTTCCCTCTACATCAGAGGTCTCTGCAGCATTCTAGCTTGCAGGCAGCTCTCTCTCGGCTGGTTGCTACCCCTTGTTGCTAAGCTGAGAGCAACACTTCTCTGCCTGTTTGGGATTCTGCCTGTACTCGGTGAGTGCCAGCGACAGTGTACAGCACTGCGCTGCCATTTTGAAGCTCTCTGACAATAATAATGTTATAATAATGTTTTGCCATCCATAGTCAATGACATATTAAATACAGGATTCTATGGTTGTGTTCTGGTCATGGAACATTGTCTTTTACGCAGGCTGTTTCTCTGTGATGCTGAGGATTACGACCTTTGACCTTTGAGTGTGTTGGTGTGTCCCTCGGGGACACGCAGTTGCCCAGCTGATCCCCTCCAAGCACCACCAGACACAGTGCCGCCCACATAAACACAACAACACCATCCCCTCAAAAATGCACCAAAACAAATGATGATTCATTTGTTTCTTTAAAAAAATACCATCATTTGAATCATTAAGCTGAAGCTGCGAGCCTTGGGGATTTGGGGAGGGAAGCTGCGGGAGCCAGTTAGTCGGGGACTAAAGGGTCGACACATACACCAATGATCCCCCTTGATCCACTGTTAAAACAACAAACGCAGATGACAGAGCCACTTCTGACCCTGGCCAGGATATTAGAGAGGATGGAGAGCAGGCAGGCCGGTCCCAGGTGGCGCCCTCGTGGCGCTACAAACAGCCCAGCAGCTCTTCTCCCCTCCCCTCCAGTCATCACGGCCCACAGGGCTCAGCAGCTCTTCTCCCCTCCCCTCCAGTCATCACGGCCCACAGGGCTCAGCAGGTCTTCTCCCCTCCCGTCATCACGGCCCACAGGGCTCAGCAGCTCTTCTCCCCTCCCCTCCAGTCATCACGGCCCACAGGGCTCAGCAGGTCTTCTCCCCTCCCCTCCAGTCATCACGGCCCACAGGGCTCAGCAGGTCTTCTCCCCTCCCCTCCAGTCATCACGGCCCACAGGGCTCAGCAGCTCTTCTCCCCTCCCCTCCAGTCATCACGGCCCACAGGGCTCAGCAGCTCTTCTCCCCTCCCCTCCAGTCATCACGGCCCACAGGGCTCAGCAGCTCCTCTCCCCTCCCCTCCAGTCATCACGGCCCACAGGGCTCAGCAGCTCCTCTCCCCTCCCCTCCAGTCATCACGGCCCACAGGGCTCAGCAGCTCTTCTCCCCTCCCCTCCAGTCATCACGGCCCACAGGGCTCAGCAGCTCTTCTCCCCTCCCCTCCAGTCATCACGGCCCACAGGGCTCAGCAGGTCTTCTCCCCTCCCCTCCAGTCATCACGGCCCACAGGGCTCAGCAGGTCTTCTCCCCTCCCCTCCAGTCATCACGGCCCACAGGGCTCAGCAGGTCTTCTCCCCTCCCCTCCAGTCATCACGGCCCACAGGGCTCAGCAGCTCTTCTCCCCTCCCCTCCAGTCATCACGGCCCACAGGGCTCAGCAGCTCTTCTCCCCTCCCCTCCAGTCATCACGGCCCACAGGGCTCAGCAGGTCTTCTCCCCTCCCCTCCAGTCATCACGGCCCACAGGGCTCAGCAGCTCTTCTCCCCTCCCCTCCAGTCATCACGGCCCACAGGGCTCAGCAGCTCTTCTCCCCTCCCCTCCAGTCATCACGGCCCACAGGGCTCAGCAGGTCTTTATTCCTCAACACCCACACAGCTCCATTCACGGCCTGCCCTGCCGCGCTCTGCCCGCGTTCACTTTGGCTGGCAAAGCGTGAAGGTGTCGAAAGATATGAAGAACTGCGGTAAAGTAGGAAAATGGAAAGGCAACAAAAACTGTGGCAGTACTTTCAAATGCACATTCATGAATACATTCATGGGCACGTTTGTCCATATGCTGGTGTATTTCCTGCCAAACGAAATGGCGGTGGAAAAAAGGGTCCTTTGTTTCAAACGTTTGGATCACTTTGGGGATTGCCAAGCCAATCTGCCTCCTGTTGAGGGTCCAGATTTTTCTTCTCTCTTCTTCTACTGCAGAACACCTCCGATTGGATCATGACACACAGGCCTCATGGAGGACCGTGTCTCAGCACGGATCAGAGCCGATCAGTCAGAACAACCATCATTTCGGCATGGGCACATGACACAAACACTGATCAGAGCACAGACAACAAGAGGCTTTGAAGTTGTAACCTTTCAGCATAGAGGCCTCTGATATGATGGTAAGGACTGGCATTTGTTCATAGAAGCCTTCAGTCAGACCATGGGAAACAACATGAGAGCCCCATACAGCATCGTAGCACTAGATACTGTAGTACTGTAGCCAGAAATCATACAGCCAAGAGTAAAATATTCAAATGTATAATATTTACAATATTCAAATGTAAATCAAGATTTGAATATACAGTACAAGAAGGTTAAGATAAACTAAATAATTCCTTTACTATGCTAACCTTGGCTTAATGAAAATCCTCTGCATGTCAAAGAATCTCCCATGAAGCAACTCTGTGGTAATTACATATAAGACTCCAGCAGCTCATCACTAGTTCTCTCTGAGGACGCTTAGATGAGATGTTTATCTGTCTTTATATTGGCACAACACAGAGGGTCATGACCTGAACATGAAGAACAACAATCATTTGGAGTATTCAACTGAAGTAGAAACTGGATCCGTTATAACAGACATGAAAAGATGTCTAATACCATACTCACCATGGCCATTCTAGCTGGGATGAGCTTTTTTAGACCAAATCTCTAACAGCTTTTCATCTCCTGGGCAACAAGAGAGAGCAATCTGACATTGCCGTGTCATTGGCTTCATTTTGATAATGCGCTGTAACTTGCAGTGTAACCACATGTAACCATGGCATTATCTGGTCAGCGTGCCTAGTGGACACAGCATCCACAGGAGATGGCATTATCTGGTCAGCGTGCCTAGTGGACACAGTATCCACAGGAGATGGCATTATCTGGTCAGCCTGCCTAGTGGACACAGCATCTACAGGAGATGACATTATCTGGTCAGCCTGCCTAGTGGACACAGCATCCACAGGAGATGGCATTATCTGGTCAGCCTGCCTAGTGGACACAGCATCCACAGGAGATGGCATTATCTGGTCAGCCTGCCTAGTGGACACAGCATCCACAGGAGATGACATTATCTGGTCAGCCTGCCTAGTGGACACAGCATCCACAGGAGATGGCATTATCTGGTCAGCCTGCCTAGTGGACACAGCATCCACAGGAGATGGCATTATCTGGTCAGCCTGCCTAGTGGACACAGCATCCACAGGAGATGGCATTATCTGGTCAGCCTGCCTAGTGGACACAGCATCCACAGGAGATGACATTATCTGGTCAGCCTGCCTAGTGGACACAGCATCCACAGGAGATGACATTATCTGGTCAGCCTGCCTAGTGGACACAGCATCCACAGGAGATGACATTATCTGGTCAGCCTGCCTAGTGGACACAGCATCCACAGGAGATGACATTATCTGGTCAGCCTGCCTAGTGGACACAGCATCCACAGGAGATGACATTATCTGGTCAGCCTGCCTAGTGGACACAGCATCCACAGGAGATGACATTATCTGGTCAGCCTGCCTAGTGGACACAGCATCCACAGGAGATGACATTATCTGGTCAGCCTGCCTAGTGGACACAGCATCCACAGGAGATGACATTATCTGGTCAGCCTGCCTAGTGGACACAGCATCCACAGAAGATGACATTATCTGGTCAGCCTGCCTAGCGGACACAGCATCCACAGGAGATGACATTCCGGGGTTCAAAGTGTTTGGCAATATTCCTCACCTTCCAAGCCCCTCCACCTCTCCTTCTGTCCTCTTCTCTCTCTCTGCCCAACCCCAACCCCATACCCCCCCATCCCTGCCAGTCGCGTCATCAGGCTCGGAGATATTCCGTTGAGCCAATGCAACGCTTGGATTTGTCTGATTACATAATTGTAATTTTAAATGGGGAACATTAATCCATAGCGGCCCATATTGGGTTTTATAAACTGTCTGATCATGATATCCAGCCTCTCCAGCAGCCTATTCACAGCACGGCTCTGGGACTCGGCTGCCTGGAAGACCTCTCTGTGTTACACAAGTGGTACGCTAGGTAACACAGGAGAGGAGAGGGAAGCAGCACCACTACTACAACCAGAATGGCTCCTCACTCCTCCACTAGCTGCCTCTAAAACAGCATCCTTGGTTCAAAAGTAGGACCTATGGGATTTGGAACTGTGTAACTTCTACATGTGTCCCTACTTGTCCTCCATATCGATGCGGTATCAAAAAAGCCTTTGCTTAAAGGCCCTTTGCCTGTCTTGCTGCCTATCTGCCTTACTGCCTGCGCCTCAACATCGCAGTCTCTATACGTAATTAGCCGGGCAGCAGAGCTAATGTACAGTTCTGGTTGAGACTGCACCATGGCAACACTGTCCCCTCCCCTCCCCTCCCCTCCTCTCCCCTCCTCAAGGTCTTCTGCCCCAGGGACAGACGGAGACAGCTGAAGACGCCTTTTGGCTTCACGTGTGGGAAGGCAGCGCTCAACATTACAGCCTTACTTATTCTAACACAGGGATATGTACTAGGATATTATGTAATTCAGTTCAACTGCAAATTAGGGCCATCTCCAAGATACGGTGTCTAACATGAGTGCTTAGACATCACGCAGTTGCCCTCAGTGAATCTTTCATTTTGTAAAAGGCTGGCAAGAGTGATACTGAGACACATTAATGATCAGGCAATTCAACTGATTGTTGATTATTTATGTGATTCATTGACACGAATATCCCTGCTCATTCAGGGACCAACGCTAGGAGCCTGAGCTCTGTGACATTACCATCGGCCAATAGACTGAGACGACTGAGAGCAGGCAACCAAACCCCGGTTCAAACCCAACTAACTATGGTTTTCCTGCTCCAAATATACATGTAGAGAGCCCCACTGGGGCATCTTGCTATTACAAAGGCTTAATGGGAGTTCACGTCTCTTTTCCTATTTCCTGAAGCAGCCCGTCTGAAAATCACGATGACTAATATCACATAATAAACTACTTTTCTTCTTTTGAAACACGACACAAATATATTTTTTGTGCTTCTTTAAGCATCACTGCCCTTTTCTTCACTTGTAATGAGTTTTGGGGGACAATATCAGCCTGAGGTTAAAGAGCCATAGTTGACCCCAAATAACCAACAGACAACAGACAATGCTACATTTTCTAGTGGTGGGAAACAATATTGATAATTTGATAGGATATTGATACTGTTTGATATCAACATGAGCAAGGCATATCGTGATATTGGTTTATTCTTCCCGTCTCAAGAATCGCAGTATCTGAAATATCTGTCTTTTGGAGGCTAATGCACAAGTGAGGTTCAAGTCGAGTGAGAAAAGACATCAAACTCATCAAACATACATACAATATACACTACATGACCAAAAGTACGTGGATGTATCGTTGAACATCTCATTCCAAAATCATGGGCATTAATATGGAGTTGGTTTCCCCTTTGCTGCTATAACAGCCTCCACTCTTCTGGGAAGGCTTTTCACTAGATGGTGGAACATTACTGCAGGGACTTGCTTCCATTCACCCACAAGAGCATTAGTGAGGTCGGGCACTGATGTTGGGCGATTAGGCCTGGCTTGCAGTCTGTGTTCCAATTCATCCTAAAGGTGTTCGATGGGGTTGAGATCAGGGCTCTGTGTAGGCCAATCTCGACAAACCCTTTCTGAACGGACCTCGCTTTGTGCACGGGGGCATTGTCATGCTGAAACAGGAAAGGGCCTTCCCCAAACTGTTGCCACAAAGGTGGAAGCACAGAATCATCTGAAATGTAATTGAATGCTGTAGGGTTGAGATTTCCATGAAAAACAGCCCCAGACCATTATTCCTCCTTCACCAAACATTACAGTTGGTAACTATGCATTCGGGCAGTTAGCGTTCTCCTGGCATCCGCAGAACCCAGATTGGTCCGTCGGACTGCCAGATGGTGAAGCATGATTCATCACTCCAGAGAACGCGTTACCACTGCTCCAGAGTCCAATTTGACGAACTGACTTGTTGGAAAGTTGGCATCATATGATGGTGCCACGTTGAAAGTCACTGATCTCTTCAGTAAGGCCATTCTACTGCCAATGTTTGTCTATGGAGATTGCTTGTCAGCAACGGGTGTGGCTGAAACAGCCGAATCCACTAATTTGAAGGGGTGTCCACATACATTTGCATATATAGTGTATATGTAGTCTCTCCTAATATATTTTTTTATTTAACTAGGCAAGTCAGTTAAAAACAAATTCTTATATACAATGACGGCATACCCCGGCCAAACCCAGACGACGCTGGGCCAATTGTGCGCCGCCCTATGGGACTCCCAATCACAGCCGGATTGTGATACAGCCTGGAATCGAACCAGGGTCTGTTGTGACGCCTATAGCACTGAGATGCAGTGCCTTAGACCGCTGCGCCACTCGGGAGCTAAAACCTAGCTCTTCACAGTAAACAAGGGCCTCAAATCCTCACTAGGATTTCAAATAATCTCTCGAACACACCTCAACTATAGCCAAGGTTGAGGATTGGCATTAGACTACGTTTTTTGATCTTAGACATTAAGGTTCCTAACATTGAAGTAATGGCTAGAAGATGTATGCTGTGCTGTTAGTATAAAGATGGCATGGTAATGCTACACTGAGTCAGGCTGCCAACGTTCTATAGTTCCAATGCTTATAAATCAACCACAACCCAAATACGCATGGGCACCTTGCCAGTCATAAAAAAAGAACACAATAGCAGTGAGCAGCAGAGGCGCTACACTGATGCATAAAGACAATTACATCAGTGCCCAATGAAGTTCTTATTGCTCTTCTGTGTACGGCCCGCTGAGCCCTGCCAGCTCCAACGTTGGGCTGCTGCCTGCTGACCATGTACTTAGAAACTTTGATAACGCACTATGGTAATCCAACATGTAATCTGGACAGGCTCTGCTTGTGTTAAATCTTAAATACAGTACAGTCAGGGGATGGAGCGATACAGAGATAACACTTAGGCCCATACAGTACAGGGAACTATTACATCCATGTTTCTGGGCAGATGCCGGATATCAAAATATATGTTCAGCAATATCTAAATAAAATGGAGCTATAATATATTCGTATACGCTCTGTGGTCTGAAGACGCTGGGCAAGGCAGTGTCTTAGGGGTCCTAATGAACACAGTAATATACTCAGTGTAATACTACAGTGTATGAAGCACTAACACAAATCCAGGGGAGAGTTTGAGAGCTGCAACCATACACTGTAGACAAGACACAGACGGGCATCCAACCTCTCCTCAGATATGGCATATTCACAGACACCCTAGAAGCACAGAGGAAGAGGAAATGCCATGAATCCAGAATAAGATATGTCAAGGCCAGTGTTACCCATCTACAGTGCAATGAGTTCTAGGCTATTAAGAAGGGATTGTTTGTATTGTTTGGAACTAGGAACGGGTCGGCTTGTGCTCTCTTTCTGTTTTTATCTCACTCTCCGTCTCTAGGCTGGGGATATCTGTCTCTGTCTCTAGGCTGGGGATATCTGTCTCTAGGCTGGGGATATCCGTCTCTAGGCTGGGGATATCTGTCTCTAGGCTGGGGATATCCGTCTCTAGGCTGGGGATATCTGTCTCTAGGCTGGGGATATCCGTCTCTAGGCTGGGGATATCTGTCTCTAGGCTGGGGATATCTGTCTCTGTCTCTAGGCTGGGGATGTCTGTCTCTGTCTCTAGGCTGGGGATATCTGTCTCTAGGCTGGGGATATCTGTCTCTAGGCTGGGGATATCTGTCTCTAGGCTGGGGATATCTGTCTCTAGGCTGGGGATATCTGTCTCTAGGCTGGGGATATCTGTCTCTAGGCTGGGGATATCTGTCTCTGTCTCTAGGCTGGGGATATCTGTCTCTAGGCTGGGGATATCTGTCTCTAGGCTGGGGATATCTGTCTCTAGGCTGGGGATATCTGTCTCTAGGCTGGGGATATCTGTCTCTGTCTCTAGGCTGGGGATATCTGTCTCTGTCTCTAGGCTGGGGATATCTGTCTCTAGGCTGGGGATATCTGTCTCTAGGCTGGGGATATCTGTCTCTAGGCTGGGGATATCTGTCTCTAGGCTGGGGATATCTGTCTCTAGGCTGGGGATATCTGTCTCTAGGCTGGGGATATCTGTCTCTAGGCTGGGGATATCTGTCTCTGTCTCTAGGCTGGGGATATCTGTCTCTAGGCTGGGGATATCTGTCTCTGTCTCTAGGCTGGGGATATCTGTCTCTAGGCTGGGGATATCTGTCTCTGTCTCTAGGCTGGGGATATCTGTCTCTAGGCTAGGGATATCTGTCTCTGTCTCTAGGCTGGGGATATCTGTCTCTAGGCTGGGGATATCTGTCTCTGTCTCTAGGCTGGGGATATCTGTCTCTAGGCTGGGGATATCTGTCTCTAGGCTGGGGATATCTGTCTCTGTCTCTAGGCTGGGGATATCTGTCTCTGTCTCTAGGCTGGGGATATCTGTCTCTAGGCTGGGGATATCTGTCTCTAGGCTGGGGATATCTGTCTCTAGGCTGGGGATATCTGTCTCTAGGCTGGGGATATCTGTCTCTAGGCTGGGGATATCTGTCTCTGTCTCTAGGCTGGGGATATCTGTCTCTAGGCTGGGGATATCTGTCTCTGTCTCTAGGCTGGGGATATCTGTCTCTAGGCTGGGGATATCTGTCTCTGTCTCTAGGCTGGGGATATCTGTCTCTAGGCTGGGGATATCTGTCTCTGTCTCTAGGCTGGGGATATCTGTCTCTAGGCTGGGGATATCTGTCTCTAGGCTGGGGATATCTGTCTCTAGGCTGGGGATATCTGTCTCTGTCTCTAGGCTGGGGATATCTGTCTCTGTCTCTAGGCTGGGGATATCTGTCTCTAGGCTGGGGATATCTGTCTCTAGGCTGGGGATATCTGTCTCTGTCTCTAGGCTGGGGATATCTGTCTCTAGGCTGGGGATATCTGTCTCTAGGCTGGGGATATCTGTCTCTAGGCTGGGGATATCTGTCTCTGTCTCTAGGCTGGGGATATCTGTCTCTGTCTCTAGGCTGGGGATATCTGTCTCTGTCTCTAGGCTGGGGATATCTGTCTCTAGGCTGGGGATATCTGTCTCTGTCTCTAGGCTGGGGATATCTGTCTCCGTCTCTAGGCTGGGGATATCTGTCTCTGTCTCTAGGCTGGGGATATCTGTCTCTGTCTCTAGGCTAGGGATATCTGTCTCTGTCTCTAGGCTGGGGATATCTGTCTCTGTCTCTAGGCTGGGGATATCTGTCTCTAGGCTGAGATAAGTTTTTAAGCACATTAAGCTCAATGGGTAAACACAGTATACTGTATACCCACTGGGAAATAATAATGAACCAGGGGCCTGTTAAAGGATGATCTGTGCTCTAGCATAGACATACTGTATGTTTGGATAACATCACTCACTCACCCTCTCACTCATCTTTTCACTGGGAAGGCAGGTGGGACAGAGGGAGGAGAGATGGAGGGAGGAGAGATGGAGGGAGAGTGCAGTGTCAGGCAAAGATATGCTTCTGTATGTGACTATATGGTACTTATACTGTGTTGATCCCATTCGGAGGGTTTCAAAAAAAAAAAAAACATGAATAATTGAAACCAATTGCTCTGTTAAAACAGATGTGTGATCAACAGCAGGTTCAAAAAGGAATCCACGTATTTCAACTACGGATCAACCTTCATCACTTACTTTAATGTATTCAATTTGTTCAAGGCCTCATTTCGATAGAAACAAAAATAACGTATTCAGTGCGACTTCAAAGATAAAAAGACGTGATTGTTTTAAAGGCTGTATATTAATGAAGCAGCACCTCGTGCACATCCTATTAAAATGGCAGAGAAACGCTGTGCTAATTATACTGACACACAGAGCTGAAGCAGCCTGCTGCAACATACCCTCACCGTGTAGCTAGTTGATAGGAGCTTTTGATCCTGACAATGCATGAGAAAGACGGAAGGCAGAGGAAGGACAACTGGCCAGCAGACCAAATGGCTAAAGGGCTGCTTGGATAGTGCTTCAGCGAGATCAGATGGCACTCTACGCTACACATGGGAAGAGATGCACTGACTGCATCTCCAAACGTTCTCCTCACAAGACGCAACTCTCCAGACATCTCTTCCACTTCAGCATTTTCTTCATTCTGCATCTCAATATTAATCTGAAAAATAAACATGTTTGGAGATGACAACAGCTAATGCTGCATTAATAACGGCATCCAGTCAAGACTCAAATAAATGAAGTGTCACCCTTTCTACCGCAAAGAATATTCCAGATCTGCAGAGCCAGAGCTGCGTTTATAAAATTAGTCCGAAGGCTTGGGGGTAGGCCCAGTCTTCAGTGTTATCGATGTGATGCATGCAGTCCCGTGGCAGTGTGTGGGTGTTCTAGAACGTTCTGGCCAGGATGTTAGTGCTGCGATCTGAAGCCTACCCAGCCAAGAGCAACAGAGGACTATAACACAGATAAGGCAACAGGAGATGACTGTTGAAGCTAGAAGTACCATACAGAAATCATACAGCACTGTTTTCTGTACATATTATTCATTAGTGATTTATAGCAGTAGGGGGGTGAGACCTTGTGACCGTGTCCCCCATCATCAACCAATGAAGGGCCTCTTCCTCCTCCCCTTGTCTTCCTGACAGAACAAGGGAACGATGGTTCCATCGTTGAATCAGGAGTATAGCCCTGCACAGCACATTCCAATTTCTAGGCCAGTCGTTACCTTGACCAGCAAAACCCCGTATATAAAACAAAGCAGGCAAGCAAACAAGCAGCCCTCCCCTCTCTCCTCTCCTCCCTGGCTGGCTGGGAGAGGCAGAGGGTTGGGCCCAGGCAGGGGCTCTGACAAACAGCATTCAGATCACAAGGCCTGGCCTCACCATACATGGCAGAAAGCAGGCAAGCCGGCATTCACACATTATGAACATTCAATACAAACAGCCAATACACATTTCATTCAAATTCTTCAGATTTGGATGCATCTGAGAAGCATATTTGTATTATATGTTGAGTAGAATATTTATATTTACAGTAAGCCTAACCATGAAACAAAGCAGGTCCACCTCTCTGTGAAATAAGTACTGCAAGTCCATGGGGGCTGCAGCAGCTTTTACAGGAGGTGTGGGAGGTGAGGTTAGGCACCAGTCCAGTCCAGGGTCAGTGTTAGATCAACCCGTTTAGAGTTCAAGCTGTAATACCTTTCTAATAGCTTTTCATAGTGCATATTGTCCCCTCTGTTTCATAGTGCATATTGTCCCCTCTGTTTCATAGTGCATATTGACCCCTCTGTTTCATAGTGCATCTTGTCCCCTCTGTTTCATAGTGCATCTTGTCCCCTCTGTTTCATAGTGCATCTTGTCCCCTCTGTTTCATAGTGCATCTTGTCCCCTCTGTTTCATAGTGCATCTTGTCCCCTCTGTTTCATAGTGCATCTTGTCCCCTCTGTTTCATAGTGCATCTTGTCCCCTCTGTTTCATAGTGCATCTTGTCCCCTCTGTTTCATAGTGCATATTGTCCCCTCTGTTTCATAGTGCATATTGTCCCCTCTGTTTCATAGTGCATATTGACCCCTCTGTTTCATAGTGCATCTTGTCCCCTCTGTTTCATAGTGCATATTGACCCCTCTGTTTCATTGTGCATCTTGTCTCCTCTGTTTCATAGTGCATATTGACCCCTCTGTTTCATAGTGCATCTTGTCTCCTCTGTTTCATAGTGCATATTGTCCCCTCTGTTTCATAGTGCATATTGTCCCCTCTGTTTCATTGTGCATTTGCAGTGATTGCAGTGATTCACTGTGCTGCTCTCCTTCCATTGAATCTCTATGGGTCCGGTACATTTTCTTTTAGGCAAAGGTCTGTTTTGAGATGTATGTGTGTGTTAATGTGTGTATGTGTGTATGTTAATGTGTGTATGTGTGTGTGTGTGTTAATGTGTGTGTGTGTGTGTTAATGTGTGTGTTAATGTGTGTGTGTGTGTTAATGTGTGTGTGTGTGTGTGTTAATGTGTGTGTGTGTGTTAATGTGTATGTGTGTGTGTGTGTGTGTGTGTGTGTGTGTGTGTGTGTGTGTGTTAATGTGTGTGTGTGTGTGTTAATGTGTGTATGTGTGTGTGTGTTAATGTGTGTATGTTAATGTGTGTGTGTGTGTGTGTGTGTTAATGTGTGTGTGTGTGTGTTAATGTGTGTGTGTGTGTGTTAATGTGTGTGTGTGTGTGTGTGTGTTAATGTGTGTGTGTGTGTGTGTGTGTGTGTTAATGTGTGTGTGTGTGTGTGTGTGTGTGTGTGTGTGTGTGTGTGTTAATGTGTGACAGTGTAGAAGAGACAGGGAGGGGAGACATAGAGATATATATTAATACAGATTGGACAGGCAGTATCCACAAGTCCTTGTCCAATGACAATTGATACTGCAAGTGAGCATCAGTGTGCAGCCAGCCGCTGACAGGCCAGAATACAATATAGAAGTAACTTACAGGGGAGAAAGTCTTGTGGCCGTTAACCACACTAGCACTAATAAGATTATGGCGTAACTGTGTTGCACTGGTCCAGCTCAGCTAGCTGGACGACTCCTCTCCTCCCACTGGCCCAGCTCAGCTAGCTGGACGACTCCTCTCCTCCCACTGGCCCAGCTCAGCTAGCTGGACGACTCCTCTCCTCCCACTGGCCCGGGTCAGCTAGCTGGACGACTCCTCTCCTCCCACTGGCCCAGCTCAGCTAGCTGGACGACTCCTCTCCTCCCACTGGCCCAGGTCAGCTAGCTGGACGACTCCTCTCCTCCCACTGGCCCAGCTCAGCTAGCTGGACGACTCCTCTCCTCCCACTGGTCCAGGTCAGCTGCTGGACGACTCCTCTCCTCCCACTGGCCCAGGTCAGCTAGCTGGATGACTCCTCTCCTCCCACTGGCCCAGGTCAGCTAGCTGGACGACTCCTCTCCTCCCACTGGCCCAGGTCAGCTAGCTGGACGACTCCTCTCCTCCCACTGGCCCAGGTCAGCTAGCTGGACGACTCCTCTCCTCCCACTGGCCCAGGTCAGCTGCTGGACGACTCCTCTCCTCCCACTGGCCCAGGTCAGCTAGCTGGACGACTCCCCTCCTCCCACTGGCCCAGGTCAGCTAGCTGGACGACTCCTCTCCTCCCACGGGTCAGGGCACTGCTGGCTAGCCTGATGTACATATTACCTACATGTACATATTACCTTAATTACCTCAACTAACCTGTGCCCCAGCACATTGACTCTGTACCGATACCACCTGTATATAGCCTCCTCACATTGGTTCTGTACTGGTACTTCCTGTATATAGCCTCCTCACATTGACTCTGTACCGGTACCACCTGTATATAGCCTCCTCACATTGACTCTGTACTGGTACTTCCTGTATATAGACTCCTCACATTGACTCTGTATTGGTACTTCCTGTATATAGCCTCCTCACATTGACTCTGTACTGGTACCCCTGTATATAGCCTCCTCACATTGACTCTGTACTGGTACCCTGTATATAGCCTCCTCACATTGACTCTGTACTGGTACCCCTGTATATAGCCTCCTCACATTGACTCTGTACCGGTACCACCTGTATATAGCCTCCTCACATTGGCTCTGTACTGGTACTTCCTGTATATAGACTCCTCACATTGACTCTGTATTGGTACTTCCTGTATATAGCCTCCTCACATTGACTCTGTACTGGTACCCCTGTATATAGCCTCCTCACATTGACTCTGTACTGGTACCCCTGTATATAGCCTCCTCACATTGGCTCTGTACCGGTACTTCCTGTATATAGCCTCCTCACATTGGCTCTGTACCGGTACTTCCTGTATATAGCCTCCTCACATTGACTCTGTATTGGTACTTCCTGTATATAGCCTCCTCACATTGACTCTGTATTGGTACTTCCTGTATATAGCCTCCTCACATTGACTCTGTACTGGTACCCCTGTATATAGCCTCCTCACATTGACTCTGTACTGGTACCCCTGTATATAGCCTCCTCACATTGACTCTGTACCGGTACCACCTGTATATAGCCTCCTCACATTGGCTCTGTACTGGTACTTCCTGTATATAGACTCCTCACATTGACTCTGTATTGGTACTTCCTGTATATAGCCTCCTCACATTGACTCTGTACTGGTACCCCTGTATATAGCCTCCTCACATTGACTCTGTACTGGTACCCCTGTATATAGCCTCCTCACATTGGCTCTGTACCGGTACTTCCTGTATATAGCCTCCTCACATTGGCTCTGTACCGGTACTTCCTGTATATAGCCTCCTCACATTGACTCTGTATTGGTACTTCCTGTATATAGCCTCCTCACATTGACTCTGTATTGGTACTTCCTGTATATAGCCTCCTCACATTGACTCTGTACTGGTACCCCTGTATATAGCCTCTTCACATTGACTCTGTACTGGTACCCCTGTATATAGCCTCCTCACATTGACTCTGTACTGGTACCACCTGTATATAGCCTCTTCACATTGACTCTGTACTGGTACCCCTGTATATAGCCTCCTCACATTGACTCTGTACTGGTACCACCTGTATATAGCCTCTTCACATTGACTCTGTACCAGTATCCCTGTATATAGCCTCCTCACAATGACTCTGTACTGGTACCCCTGTATATAGCCTCCTCACATTGACTCTGTACTGGTACCTCTGTATATAGCCTCCTCACATTGACTCTGTACTGGTACTTCCTGTATATAGCCTCCTCACATTGACTCTGTACTGGTACCCCTGTATATAGCCTCTTCACATTGACTCTGTACTGGTACCCCTGTATATAGCCTCCTCACATTGACTCTGTACTGGTACCACCTGTATATAGCCTCTTCACATTGACTCTGTACCAGTATCCCTGTATATAGCCTCCTCACAATGACTCTGTACTGGTACCCCTGTATATAGCCTCCTCACATTGACTCTGTACTGGTACCTCTGTATATAGCCTCCTCACATTGACTCTGTACTGGTACTTCCTGTATATAGCCTCCTCACATTGACTCTGTACTGGTACCCCTGTATATAGCCTCCTCACATTGACTCTGTACTGGTACTTCCTGTATATAGCCTCCTCACATTGACTCTGTACTGGTACTTCCTGTATATAGCCTCCTCACATTGACTCTGTACTGGTACCCCTGTATATAGCCTCCTCACATTGACTCTGTACTGGTACTTCCTGTATATAGCCTCCTCACATTGACTCTGTACTGGTACGTCCTGTATATAGCCTCCTCACATTGACTCTGTACTGGTACTTCCTGTATATAGCCTCCTCACATTGGCTCTGTACCGGTACTTCCTGTATATAGCCTCCTCACATTGACTCTGTATTGGTACTTCCTGTATATAGCCTCCTCACATTGACTCTGTATTGGTACTTCCTGTATATAGCCTCCTCACATTGACTCTGTACTGGTACCCCTGTATATAGCCTCCTCACATTGACTCTGTACTGGTACCCCTGTATATAGCCTCCTCACATTGACTCTGTACCGGTACCACCTGTATATAGCCTCCTCACATTGGCTCTGTACTGGTACTTCCTGTATATAGACTCCTCACATTGACTCTGTATTGGTACTTCCTGTATATAGCCTCCTCACATTGACTCTGTACTGGTACCCCTGTATATAGCCTCCTCACATTGACTCTGTACTGGTACCCCTGTATATAGCCTCCTCACATTGGCTCTGTACCGGTACTTCCTGTATATAGCCTCCTCACATTGGCTCTGTACCGGTACTTCCTGTATATAGCCTCCTCACATTGACTCTGTATTGGTACTTCCTGTATATAGCCTCCTCACATTGACTCTGTATTGGTACTTCCTGTATATAGCCTCCTCACATTGACTCTGTACTGGTACCCCTGTATATAGCCTCTTCACATTGACTCTGTACTGGTACCCCTGTATATAGCCTCCTCACATTGACTCTGTACTGGTACCACCTGTATATAGCCTCTTCACATTGACTCTGTACTGGTACCCCTGTATATAGCCTCCTCACATTGACTCTGTACTGGTACCACCTGTATATAGCCTCTTCACATTGACTCTGTACCAGTATCCCTGTATATAGCCTCCTCACAATGACTCTGTACTGGTACCCCTGTATATAGCCTCCTCACATTGACTCTGTACTGGTACCTCTGTATATAGCCTCCTCACATTGACTCTGTACTGGTACTTCCTGTATATAGCCTCCTCACATTGACTCTGTACTGGTACCCCTGTATATAGCCTCTTCACATTGACTCTGTACTGGTACCCCTGTATATAGCCTCCTCACATTGACTCTGTACTGGTACCACCTGTATATAGCCTCTTCACATTGACTCTGTACCAGTATCCCTGTATATAGCCTCCTCACAATGACTCTGTACTGGTACCCCTGTATATAGCCTCCTCACATTGACTCTGTACTGGTACCTCTGTATATAGCCTCCTCACATTGACTCTGTACTGGTACTTCCTGTATATAGCCTCCTCACATTGACTCTGTACTGGTACCACCTGTATATAGCCTCTTCACATTGACTCTGTACCAGTATCCCTGTATATAGCCTCCTCACAATGACTCTGTACTGGTACCCCTGTATATAGCCTCCTCACATTGACTCTGTACTGGTACCTCTGTATATAGCCTCCTCACATTGACTCTGTACTGGTACTTCCTGTATATAGCCTCCTCACATTGACTCTGTACTGGTACCCCTGTATATAGCCTCCTCACATTGACTCTGTACTGGTACTTCCTGTATATAGCCTCCTCACATTGACTCTGTACTGGTACTTCCTGTATATAGCCTCCTCACATTGACTCTGTACTGGTACGTCCTGTATATAGCCTCCTCACATTGACTCTGTACTGGTACTTCCTGTATATAGCCTCCTCACATTGGCTCTGTACCGGTACTTCCTGTATATAGCCTCCTCACATTGACTCTGTATTGGTACTTCCTGTATATAGCCTCCTCACATTGACTCTGTATTGGTACTTCCTGTATATAGCCTCCTCACATTGACTCTGTACTGGTACCCCTGTATATAGCCTCCTCACATTGACTCTGTACTGGTACCCCTGTATATAGCCTCCTCACATTGACTCTGTACCGGTACCACCTGTATATAGCCTCCTCACATTGGCTCTGTACTGGTACTTCCTGTATATAGACTCCTCACATTGACTCTGTATTGGTACTTCCTGTATATAGCCTCCTCACATTGACTCTGTACTGGTACCCCTGTATATAGCCTCCTCACATTGACTCTGTACTGGTACCCCTGTATATAGCCTCCTCACATTGGCTCTGTACCGGTACTTCCTGTATATAGCCTCCTCACATTGGCTCTGTACCGGTACTTCCTGTATATAGCCTCCTCACATTGACTCTGTATTGGTACTTCCTGTATATAGCCTCCTCACATTGACTCTGTATTGGTACTTCCTGTATATAGCCTCCTCACATTGACTCTGTACTGGTACCCCTGTATATAGCCTCCTCACATTGACTCTGTATTGGTACTTCCTGTATATAGCCTCCTCACATTGACTCTGTATTGGTACTTCCTGTATATAGCCTCCTCACATTGACTCTGTACTGGTACCTCTGTATATAGCCTCCTCACATTGACTCTGTACTGGTACTTCCTGTATATAGCCTCCTCACATTGACTCTGTACTGGTACCCCTGTATATAGCCTCCTCACATTGACTCTGTACCGGTACTTCCTGTATATAGCCTCCTCACATTGACTCTGTACCGGTACTTCCTGTATATAGCCTCCTCACATTGACTCTGTACTGGTACTTCCTGTATATAGCCTCCTCACATTGACTCTGTACTGGTACTTCCTGTATATAGCCTCCTCACATTGACTCTGTACTGGTACGTCCTGTATATAGCCTCCTCACATTGACTCTGTACTGGTACTTCCTGTATATAGCCTCCTCACATTGGCTCTGTACCGGTACTTCCTGTATATAGCCTCCTCACATTGACTCTGTATTGGTACTTCCTGTATATAGCCTCCTCACATTGACTCTGTATTGGTACTTCCTGTATATAGCCTCCTCACATTGACTCTGTACTGGTACCCCTGTATATAGCCTCCTCACATTGACTCTGTACTGGTACCCCTGTATATAGCCTCCTCACATTGACTCTGTACCGGTACCACCTGTATATAGCCTCCTCACATTGGCTCTGTACTGGTACTTCCTGTATATAGACTCCTCACATTGACTCTGTATTGGTACTTCCTGTATATAGCCTCCTCACATTGACTCTGTACTGGTACCCCTGTATATAGCCTCCTCACATTGACTCTGTACTGGTACCCCTGTATATAGCCTCCTCACATTGGCTCTGTACCGGTACTTCCTGTATATAGCCTCCTCACATTGGCTCTGTACCGGTACTTCCTGTATATAGCCTCCTCACATTGACTCTGTATTGGTACTTCCTGTATATAGCCTCCTCACATTGACTCTGTATTGGTACTTCCTGTATATAGCCTCCTCACATTGACTCTGTACTGGTACCCCTGTATATAGCCTCTTCACATTGACTCTGTACTGGTACCCCTGTATATAGCCTCCTCACATTGACTCTGTACTGGTACCACCTGTATATAGCCTCTTCACATTGACTCTGTACTGGTACCCCTGTATATAGCCTCCTCACATTGACTCTGTACTGGTACCACCTGTATATAGCCTCTTCACATTGACTCTGTACCAGTATCCCTGTATATAGCCTCCTCACAATGACTCTGTACTGGTACCCCTGTATATAGCCTCCTCACATTGACTCTGTACTGGTACCTCTGTATATAGCCTCCTCACATTGACTCTGTACTGGTACTTCCTGTATATAGCCTCCTCACATTGACTCTGTACTGGTACCCCTGTATATAGCCTCTTCACATTGACTCTGTACTGGTACCCCTGTATATAGCCTCCTCACATTGACTCGGTACTGGTACCACCTGTATATAGCCTCTTCACATTGACTCTGTACCAGTATCCCTGTATATAGCCTCCTCACAATGACTCTGTACTGGTACCCCTGTATATAGCCTCCTCACATTGACTCTGTACTGGTACCTCTGTATATAGCCTCCTCACATTGACTCTGTACTGGTACTTCCTGTATATAGCCTCCTCACATTGACTCTGTACTGGTACCCATGTATATAGCCTCCTCACATTGACTCTGTACTGGTACTTCCTGTATATAGCCTCCTCACATTGACTCTGTACTGGTACTTCCTGTATATAGCCTCCTCACATTGACTCTGTACTGGTACCCCTGTATATAGCCTCCTCACATTGACTCTGTACTGGTACTTCCTGTATATAGCCTCCTCACATTGACTCTGTACTGGTACGTCCTGTATATAGCCTCCTCACATTGACTCTGTACTGGTACCCCTGTATATAGCCTCCTCACATTGACTCTGTACTGGTACCCCTGTATATAGCCTCCTCACATTGACTCTGTACTGGTACCCCTGTATATAGCCTCCTCACATTGACTCTGTACTGGTACTTCCTGTATATAGCCTCCTCACATTGACTCTGTACTGGTACTTCCTGTATATAGCCTCCTCACATTGACTCTGTACTGGTACCCCTGTTTATATCCTCCTCACATTGAATCTGTACTGGTACTTCCTGTATATAGCCTTAATTATTTGTTACTTCTATTTTATTTTTTATTTTATTTTTTTATGATATATTTTACTTATTTATTTTTACTTAACACTTATTTTTCTTAAAACTGCATTGTTGGTTATTAAGGGCTTGTAAGCATTTCACTGTAAGGTCTACACCTGTTGTATTCGGCGCATGTGACGAATAACATGTGATTTGACATACCTACGGTTTTACCAAAATGCTCAAGGCTGAGATCCCACCAGTCTCATGTAAAGTAGCATTGTAAAGTAGCACAATGTAGCAATTGCATTTTGTAAAAGTTAAGATTAACACAAAAATGTGTAGGCCTACAGTACATTTATTGCACTAAGTATCAAACTAAGCACAGAACATCCCACACTGTCTGACACCAAGCTGACTCTGAACATCCAGTTCTGTAACCCCTGAACATCCATCCAGCACTCAGAAACAGGCACACTGAGCTCCAAGAATGGAATCAAGCTCGTAGGCCTCCATCCATCCATCCATCCATCCATCCATCCATCCATCCATCCATCCATCCATCCATCCATCCATCCATCCATCCATCCATCCATCCATCCATCCATCCATCCATCCATCCATCCCTGTTTCTTCGCTGTTCATCCCCCCCTTTTCTACAGACACACACTGCATTTAGAATGACATCATTCTCTGAATGCCAAGCTGTCTGGCCTTCGAGTCAGCAGAGATAACGGGGAGGATGGAGGATGGAGTGGGGGAGGTTTGGCCCCCCTGGGATCCACCCCAACACCATCTCTGTCTGGGTTGGCCTGTGAACAACACTTTCTGTCTGCCACCCCTGTCTCTGTCAGAAGGAGAGGTAGCACCCCAGCAATCACTCCAGATGTACTGTTAGAAAGCTATACATTATTACTGGCTGTACGTGTCCCAGGGGTGACATCTCAGTACGTGTCCCAGGGGTGACATCTCAGTACGTGTCCCAGGGGTGACATCTCAGTACGTGTCCCAGGGGTGACATCTCAGTACGTGTCCCAGGGGTGACATCTCAGTACGTGTCCCAGGGGTGACATCTCAGTACGTGTCCCAGCGGTGACATCTCAGTACGTGTCCCAGCGGTGACATCTCAGTACGTGTCCCAGCGGTGACATCTCAGTACGTGTCCCAGCGGTGACATCTCAGTACGTGTCCCAGCGGTGACATCTCAGTACGTGTCCCAGCGGTGACATCTCAGTACGTGTCCCAGCGGTGACATCTCAGTACGTGTCCCAGCGGTGACATCTCAGTACGTGTACCAGCGGTGACATCTCAGTACGTGTACCAGCAGTGACATCTCAGTACGTGTACCAGCGGTGACATCTCAGGCCAGACAAACAGCAAAAACCAACTAACTAACACACCCCTCTCCTATGCTCTCTTCTCCCATCATCTCCCTTCCATTCATCCTATCCCATCACCCTCTCTCTCCTCTTCTTTCCTCTCCTCCATGGAGACCAGCCCAGAGAGCAGCCCAATGCAGAGGCCCCAGTGACAGCACGGTGCGCTGTATATCTGCTGACATATGTCATATAGATGGGACATACAGTATCTTCCCCATCAGAGAGAGGAATATTAGCCAATGAGAATGCTGACATGTAACGTTACACCCAATATATATGCAAATAGGCTCCTCCAAGACACTTAAAAGACAACCATGAATTAATCATCTGAAACATTGGCCAGGGTGTATGGATGGACCTCAGAATATCTGTAATGAAAAGGACATATATCTTGTCCTTATTGCATGTTCCTGTAATAAGGACACTGTAATGCTCCAGTCCCAGTGTAGCCAACATCACCTCGTCCTTGCTACCCATTTTCAGATTAGCTCAGAGATAAATCCCTCTTGATCTGATGAGAATATTCCTGCATTAAGATGGAGGCTGTCTAAATCACAGCAGGGGTCTGAGCTTAAGACATTTGGGTAAAGATCCTTTGTAAATCCTCTCACATCAAAATGGACAGTCTCATTATCACATTGACGCAAAAACACACAAATAAAATGTATGCATTTCTGTATGAGATTCCACATACTGTACTAACCTTGATTAAATGTGGTATGATGCAAACACACAAGATAAGTGGATATAACTATCAAATAAAACATTTACCATAAGGATATTGATAAAAGAAACTCAAATTGGACTAAAAACCTATCTGTTAATAACTGTTAATTTCCTATTCAACTATTTTTGAAACATCTGGTGGTTGGATCGTCGTTGAAGAGTGATCCAAAGTTTCAGAGAGTGGGAAAAACAACCAAGACCATCCAGCGAGAGAGACATTTCTGATCCAAACCTGAAGGCTCCCGACAGTAAACCACCTATGGGAGTGGAGTGTTCCTGGTGTAAGGCCACACTCGATGCTCGATGCCTTTTGTAAAATGTTTAATATCTCGCTCGTAATAAATAAAGTAAAATCCAATTAATATTTCAAGCTAATCATAGCCACAGAGCTGGAGAGCACACACAGACAGATTGGAGCCTGAGGGGGAGGGAGAGTTCTGAGTGAAGAAACCTTCCATTAGGGCAGTGTCTCCTCATCTCTCAGATGGAAATTCAACTGCTCTTGTTTAAAGGAAATGCTCATTTTAATCCCAACTGGCTTCATGTACATCCATCCATCCATAATTACTTTAACTAACCCCCTGACAATAGCCATGGACCGTTATCTTGCTTTGAAGCCGATATGGTGGGAAGGGAGGTGAAAACAGGCGTGCGGTTAAATGGAAGGTAACATACTATACTTTGGTTAGTTTGGAACAATTTCTTAGCCATTTTAGGAACTTTATGTGGAACACTGTCAAAATCCTCTGAACAAAATGATATGAAAATATGTTAACCAACTGTAATCATGTATTATTTTGAGAGATTATGTCGGAGGACTACTATTAACAGTTTCAGTTTCCCCAACAATCTTCCAAGAGATGCATGTATCATTAAGGTCAGTGTGGTTATGTGACTGTGTATAATATGATCATTACACATGTCCATGCCTGCCCTGGCCTCTGGCGTCTTGTGAAGGTAGTGGGGGAGGTGTTAAAACCTGACCCTGTAGAGGGTTAAAACCTGACCCTGTAGAGGGCCTTTTAGGAGGCTGAGGGACAGATGCTTGTCCAAAGAGCCATGGGGCTCCCTCCCTCTCTTTCTCTGAGCATCCCCTCTCAACACCACTGCCTCCTCTTACATAATCCTCTCTCCAGGCCGGCTGTCTTTTTTGGTTTAGTGCTCTGTTTCTACATTAGCGTTGTTCACCTCTCTTTCCTGTCATCACTAACTCTTTCTTGTCATCACGAACTCTTACCTGTCATCACTAACTCTTTTCTGTCATCACTAACACGTTCCTGTCATCACTAACTCGTTCCTGTCATCACTAACTCTTTTCTGTCATCACTAACTCTTTCCTGTCATCACTAACTCTTTCCTGTCATCACAAACTCTTTCCTGTCATCACAAACTCTTTCCTGTCATCACAAACTCTTTCCTGTCATCACAAACTCTTTCCTGTCATAACGAACTCTTTCATGTCATAACGAACTCTTTCCTGTCATCACGAACTCTTTCCTGTCATCACAAACTCTTTCCTGTCATCACAAACTCTTTCCTGTCATCACAAACTCTTTCCTGTCATCACTAACTCTTTCCTGTCATCACTAACTCTTTCCTGTCATCACGAACTCTTTCCTGTCATCACGAACTCTTTCCTGTCATCACAAACTCTTTCCTGTCATAACGAACTCTTTCCTGTCATCACGAACTCTTTCCTGTCATCACGAACTCTTTCCTGTCATCACGAACTCTTTCCTGTCATCACGAAGTCTTTCCTGTCATCACAAACTTTTTCCTGTCATCACAAACTCTTTCCTGTCATCACGAACTCTTTCCTGTCATCACTAACTCGTTCCTGTCATCACTAACTCGTTCCTGTCATCACGAACTCTTTCCTGTCATCACGAACTCTTACCTGTCATCACTAACTCTTTTCTGTCATCACTAACACGTTCCTGTCATCACTAACTCGTTCCTGTCATCACTAACTCTTTTCTGTCATCACTAACTCTTTCCTGTCATCACTAACTCTTTCCTGTCATCACGAACTCTTTCCTGTCATCACGAACTCTTTCCTGTCATCACAAACTCTTTCCTGTCATCACGAACTCTTACCTGTCATCACTAACTCTTTCCTGTCATCACTAACTCGTTCCTGTCATCACTAACTCTTTCCTGTCATCACTAACTCTTTCCTGTCATCACGAACTTGTTCCTGTCATCACAAACTCTTTCTCTGTATTGCTGATGCTGTTGTGCTGGTTACATGGCAGATGATCACAGTTTGGATTTGCATGATGTATTTTATACCCGTTGAAACGTCTCTCTGTACACTCCTAATAAAAACCTGTTATAATGTGTGAATGCAGTATATTAGGCATTAAAACCATTCCAAAGATGATAAAGATGATAGATGGAGCAGGACCAATCATTTTACCTCAACTGATTTCATCTATCAAAGGCTGTGGCTAAGACGTGATGATGCATGCGGTACATAACCCTCCCCCTTTGCATGAACTGACAAGACGCTACATAAATGAATGAGCGGCTGAAAAACATCTCACATGAGATATTGGTTCCAATTCATTTGCAATCTAGACATTACATTTACGCTGGGAACGATCAGTTGGCAGGAGAATATTTGTACTGGCGGTAAATAAATAATCGACACGAAAATGCTTACGTAATCAAAACTGCTATGAGGTTTTAAACGTGAGAAATGAAATCTGCCTGATTTGGCTCGGGCGCAGCTGACGGTGGATATGGACCGGTTAGAATATACCGTAGGTTATTATTACAGCACAATGTCAAGGAAGCAAATCGCAGGCTACTGGATTATGCTTCCTTTACTAATTAAACCTCTTCCTCCCTGGTTCATGTAGAGGAAGGCTAGCTAGTAATATTGGTTAGGTTGCTGTTCATCTGTACTCTGTGCTTAGTAGAATTTCTCCAACATTGCCAGTGAGATTTCAGCCTCCATTTTCCCTCCATGCTGTGTCTCTCTCCTCTCTCCTGCCGTTCTATGATTTCTGTTTAAATACATTCACACACACACACAGCAGCTTCGAACACTATGTATATTATGGGAATAAACAGACACACACACACACACACACACACACACACACACACACACACACACACACACACACACACACACACACACACACACACACACACACACACACACACACACACACACACACACACACACACACACACACACACACAGAGAGAAACATTTCTTATATTTCATGCACACACAGCGGCCCTTCCCCCACCCCCAGCTCACTCTCGTGCGCGTACACACACACACACACACACACACACACACACACACACACACACACACACACACACACACACACACACACACACACACACACACCCTGCCTAATTACAGATTGTGTTCCTAGCTTTAGTCAAAAGAGATGTCAAGACTGAGACAATAGAGGCTCCAGGATTATGGAGGAAATGGTGAATGGAGAATATAAAGCATGTGTCGGTTTAAATGGCCCTAGTTACAGTATCATATTCACTCAGTAGGTTTAAATGTATCATATTCCCCCAGTAGGTTTAAATGGCCCTAGTTACAGTATCATATTCACTCAGTAGGTTTAAATGTATCATATTCCCCCAGTAGGTTTAAATGGCCCTAGTTACAGTATCATATTCACTCAGTAGGTTTAAATGTATCATATTCCCCCAGTAGGTTTAAATGGCCCTAGTTACAGTATCATATTCACCCAGTAGGTTTAAATGGCCCTAGTTACAGTATCATATTCACCCAGTAGGTTTAAATTGCCCTAGTTACAGTATCATATTCACCCAGTAGGTTTAAATGGCCCTAGTTACAGTATCATATTCACCCAGTAGGTTTAAATGGCCCTAGTTACAGTATCATATTCACCCAGTAGGTTTAAATGGCCCTAGTTACAGTATCATATTCACCCAGTAGGTTTAAATGGCCCTAGTTACAGTATCATATTCCCCCAGTAGGTTTAAATGGCCCTAGTTACAGTATCATATTCACCCAGTAGGTTTAAATGGCCCTAGTTACAGTATCATATTCACCCAGTAGGTTTAAATGGCCCTAGTTACAGTATCATATTCCCCCAGTAGGTTTAAATGGCCCTAGTTACAGTATCATATTCCCCCAGTAGGTTTAAATGGCCCTAGTTACAGTATCATATTCACCCAGTAGGTTTAAATGGCCCTAGTTACAGTATCATATTCCCCCAGTAGGTTTAAATGGCCCTAGTTACAGTATCATATTCACCCAGTAGGTTTAAATGGCCCTAGTTACAGTATCATATTCACCCAGTAGGTTTAAATGGCCCTAGTTACAGTATCATATTCACCCAGTAGGTTTAAATGGCCCTAGTTACAGTATCATATTCACCCAGTAGGTTTAAATGGCCCTAGTTACAGTATCATATTCCCCCAGTAGGTTTAAATGGCCCTAGTTACAGTATCATATTCACCCAGTAGGTTTAAATGGCCCTAGTTACAGTATCATATTCACCCAGTAGGTTTAAATGGCCCTAGTTACAGTATCATATTCACCCAGTAGGTTTAAATGGCCCTAGTTACAGTATCATATTCACCCAGTAGGTTTAAATGGCCCTAGTTACAGTATCATATTCACCCAGTAGGATGGATGCTTTTCCCTTTCACCAACCCCTCCATCTCCTCCAACCCTCCATCGCAGAGCAATGTACATCTTTTAAGGAATATCCACCCACAAAAATAAATAAGCCATCTAATGGAGTCTGTCTTTCTCCTCAGTCTCCCCCTCCTTCTATCCTCTCTCTCTCTCTCTCTCTCTCTCTACAGGAAATCTGCCTGATGAGAGACAACCCTTTCATTAGTTCAACTGTGAGAAGCATGCATCATATACGTCAGGCAAAGTGTATTTTTGTTAAGGGCTGATGGAGGAGACACGTGTGTCTACATTGCAGTGTAATGAGCCGGCTTCAGTATAATTTAGCATTCAATAAATATTGCTCTATCGCCTCTACACTCTCTGTGGCTGTTGAATGAGAACTTACGCAGGGCTGTTTTAGTCTGGGATGTTAACATGATGAAATAAAACAAATAAGCAAAATTTGATCTTAAGGCATGACATTCTTATGTTGAAGTGAATATAGAACAGTAGGCCTGCTCTGTTTCGGTAGACAAATGAATAGGAAACAGCCCACTACTCCCTGAATGAATGAATGAGTGAGTATGAACAGATGCACAGATCATGTGTATTAGAGCAGAAGGCTGGGATGAAGCAGCTCTCTACCACACCACAGCACCACAGCCTCCACCAAGACAGATAAGCACCTCTAAAAGGTGTTTCAACCCAACAACCTCACATCAAATCCCATTCAACCACTGCACCTCCGCCTAATCCCTACACTCCCAGAAGCGTGGGATAGAAGGCCATAAGGCCGGGTGAGGAGGTTGGGGTAGTTACCTGGTCGTACCACTCCCGGTTGGAGCAGGTACACTCCGGCCACCAACCTGCTTGACCGCCAGCGTTGTTGCCATTCACCTTGGGGCCGCCCTTGGATTGGAGCTTGGGGTTTGGGCCTCCGGGACCCCCGGAAGACGTCATCTTGCCTTTACTTCTCCCCAGAGTGCCTCCTCCCCCTCCTCCTCCTCCTCCTCCTCCTCCGCCCGAGGCTGGAGGCTGGGGTAAGGTCTGCCCGCCGCCGGGGCCGTACCCGGCCGGGTATCCATAGGGCTCGGCCTGCCATTCCTGGTACTGAGGGGCGTCCATCCTGCGCAGGGCAGCCATGCGGGTCACCTCGTAACATTCTGGGCACTTGCAGCAGTGGTGGTGTTTGTGCATGCTGGCTGTGCTGGCTGGGCTGGCGCTGGGCTGACCCTGGGCTGGCTGGGCTGGTATTGGGCTGACCCTGGGCTGGCTGGGCTGGCGCTGAGCGGCGTGGTCTGGCACTTTGTCTCTGCTGCCTCCTCAGATCAGCACTAATACTGACGCAAATTACACTAATCACAGCAATTCCACTGATTTTCCTTTTTTCTCCAAATCTCGGCTCTTCATCCCCCAGAAGCAAAAAAAAAAAGAGCGAGGGGGTGGGGGGGGGGGGGGGGGGTGGGGGTGTAGCAACAGGAAAACAAGACAATTCAAAATGAGTACGTCGTCTTCCTTCCTCTTGACGTAGAAGATCAAAGAAAAGAAAACTGAAAATATTGTATACGATCACACAATCAGAGACCAGCCCCGATGGTAGAATTTCCCTCTCGCCACTCTTGTTTCACAGTGATTTGTATATAAATTCATAGATATATATATTCATTTGTTTATATAGTATATATATTTACACACACACAAATACATATAAAAATATGAATATAAACAGACTAGCACAAATACACAGGTATATACAGAGATAAATGTATATATATATATATATAAATATCTATATGCGTGTATACAAATATATATATAAACAATATGTATATATATAAATATCCTCAGATGAAATCTTCCTCTGTATTTCTCTTCCCTTTTTCCAAAGTCATTTTCTTCCTTCTGTTTCACCTGGTGTTGAGAAGCAGTGTTTTCTTTCTGTTTCTCTCTCTCTTTTCTCAGCCTGCAGAGAGGAGCTGAGCAATGGATCGCCTCTCAGCCCTAGACGTGGATTATACAGAGGGATGCGAGCAAGCGAGAGGGAGATGGAAAGAAAGAGAGAGAGAGAGAGAGAGAGAGAGGGAGAGGGAGATACGTAGCAGCATCCCTCCAGCACCTCAACCCTGACAGCCACAGCCAATCAACTGGCAGCACTGCCTTCAGCAGCAGTAGCACCAACAGGACTGAGCGCTGCTGCTCTTAAAGGGGCCACGCCACCTAAACCACACCGTTCACTGCCTAAGGAGGAAAGACACCGTCTCACACACGCAATGACTGTAACCTAGTCACATTTGTCCATCTCCTCCATATGACTGGGCTGTGTTTGGAGGTAAAAGATATATTCCCTTTCCCCTTATGTTAATTCCAATCCTCAGTGGGGATCCTCTGCCATTCCATGCCATGTTTTCCCTCGTTCCAATGCAGCCAAAATCCAACAGACAGTCTCCAATTTATAGCCCTGTTCCTGGGACCGGTCCCTGGGCGTCTATGGTCATCTCTGGTTCAATGATGGGAGTTTGTTGTCTTGGGCCATTGATTGACACCCTCAGGGCTAATGTTATGTATAGCTCTGAACATCTAGGCATAAAAGTAACAATGAAACGGTTGTTGTTCCGGCTCAAATTCACATGACAATCCTATTGCATTTGGAATATTCTCCCCAAAATTAGAGGGGTTATTATAGGGCGTCGCACAATTAGCCCAGCGTCGTCTGGTTTAGGGGAGGCCAGGTAGGCCATCATTGTAAATAAGAATGTATTCTTGCCTAGTTAAATAAAGGTTAAAGGTTCAATAAAAACAAAACTTTAATTAAACTGAAAGGTATCAACATTTTTAGGCTTTGCCTTGTAATAATGGGTACCTATAAATCAGTATACTATCCATCTTCTGCCGATACCAATGTATTACATTTTCAGCAAGCCTTGAACAGCATTGAATCACGTCATTCTAAATACCTAGATCAAACATAGTATGACGACCAGAGCCCTTTACCGATAGGTAGAGACTAGTACAGTACATCTGTACTGTGGGGAAATATCTCACATGTTCACAATGATGACATCAACACATGTGTACGCAACAAACACGATTACACGCTTGGGCTTTCGAGTGGGCGGAGAAAGAGAGAGTGTGAAAGAGAGTGAGAGTGTTGAAGAGAGACAGAAAGAGAGAGATTATGGGTGGAAATGTATTTTTTTTTGTGTGTGTGGTTACGTTTTTAGTTAGCGATAAATGCACAAATCAGTTCAATGTTGATCAGAGCTCCATCTAACAGACACAGGCTGTCTTTTGGATAACTGGTGTGTGTGCATTATTCATTAAATGTGGTAGGGAGATGGAACTGGGTGTGTCCGAATGTGGGGGAAGATAGTGGCTATATTTACATATTAGTGTCTGCTGTGAGAGAGGGAGACACACTATCTATGAAGAGAGTATCTTCGAGTGTACACATGAAGAAAATCTAAGAGCACGCATCTTGGTGTGTGTCTGGGGATTATTTTATTTCACCTTTATTTAACAGAGTATGCATTTGTATCAACGTGTATGTAGTACACACCATGCTACTGCAGCCCTACCAGGAGGCACAAACAGCATGCTCAGCCACTTAATTACACGCAACAGTAACCTACTTCATTCTCATGATATCCTATTCCTGTAACTTATGGAGATTCTGCAAGCAGAGCAGAAAGAAGGGGGATCTTATGTATTTTTTACGGAGCGAGGGGCCACTGAGAGCTCCCATCTCGGCTACGAAGACGCAGTCAAAGCCAATCACGGCTTCAAGGCGGTGCTTGAAGGCGGTGGCTTGAAAAGACGATGCAAGCAAATCCATCACTGCACACACGACAGAGCACATGTTTGGAACCATCCTCCCTCTGCCTCTCTGTCTCTCTTACCTATCGTCTGCATCATATTTACCGTCCAGCTGTATGCAGCGAGGGGGTTTACAGTATAAAAGGAAACATATGAATGGATGGATACAGTACAGGCAGGAGAGATGGATGGATGGATGGATGGAGTGCATTCGGAAAGTAACCAGCCCCTTGACTTTTTCCACATTCTGTTACGTTACAGCCTTATTTGAAAATTCTAAAATTGATTAAATTAAACATTTTCCTCAACAATCTAGAGACGATACCCTTTAATGACAAACCAAAAACAGGTTTTTAGAAATGTTTATACATTTAATTTTTTTTTTTTTTTAAAGAAATACCTCATTTACATAAGTATTCAGACCCTTTGCTATGAGACTTCAAATTGACCTCAGGTGCATCCTGTTTCCATTGATCATTCTTGAGATGTTTCTAGAACTTGATTGGAGTCCAACTTTGGTAAATTCAATTGATTGGACATGATTTGTAAAGGCACACACCTGTCTATATAAGGTCCCACAGTTAACAGTGCATGTCAGAGCAAAAAACAAACCATGAGGTCTAAGGAATTGTCCGTAGAGCTCAGAGACAGGATTGTGTTGAGGCATAGATCTAACCACCAAGACTCTTCCTAGAGCTGGCCGCCCAGCCAAACTGATCAATCGGGGGAGAAGGGCCTTGGTCAGGGAGGTGACCAAGAACCCAATGGTCACTCTGACAGAGCTCCAGAATTCCTCTGTGGAGATGGGAAAACCTTACAGAAGGACAAGCATCTTTGCAGCACTCCACCAATCAGGCATTTATGGTAGAGTGGCCAGATGGAAGCCACTCTTCAGTAAAAGGCACATGACAGCCCGCTTGGAGTTTGCCAAAAGGCACCTAAAGACTCTCAGACCATGCCTCCCGAGTGGCGCAGCGGTCTAAGGCACTGCATCTCAGTGCTAGCTGTGTCACTACAGAATCCGGTTCGATCCCAGGCTTTGTCGCGACTGGGAGACCCATGAGGCGTCGCACAATTGGCCCAGCGTCGTCCAGGTTAGGGGAGGGTTTGGCCGGCTGGGATGTCCTTGACCCATCGCACTCTAGTGATTCCTGTGGCAGGCCGGGCACATGCACGCTGACACGGTCGCCAGCGTTTTCTCCGACACATTGGTGCGAGTGTGTCAAAGAAGAAGTGAGGTTTGGCGGGGTCGTGTTTCGGAGGACGCACGGCTCTCGACGTTCCCCTCTCCCGAGTCGTTGCAGCGATAGGACTAGACTGACTACCAATTGGATACCATGAAATAATAAATAATAATCTCAGACCATGAGAAACAAGATTCTCTGGTCTGATGAAACCAAGATTGAACTCTTTGGCCTGAATGCCAAGCGTCACTTCTGGAGGAGACCTGGCACCATCCCTACGGTGAAGCATGGTGGTGGCAGCATCATGCTGTGGGGATGTTTTTCAGCGGCAGGGACTCGGAGACTAGTCAGGATCGAGGGAAAGATGAACGGAGCAAAGTACAGAGAGATCCTTGATGAAAACCTACTCCAGAGTGCTGAGTACCTCAGACTGGGGCGAAGGTTAACCTTACAACAGGACAACGACCCTAAGCACACAGCCAAGACAACGCAAGTCTCTGAATGCCCTTGAGTGGCCCAGCCAGAGCCCGGACTTGAACCCGATCTAACATCTCTGGAAAGACCTGAAAATAGCTGTGCAGTGACGCTCCCCATCCAACCTGACAGAGCTTGAGAGGATCTGCAGAGAAGAATTGGAGAAACTCCCCAAATACTCACTGCCAAAGGTGCTTCAACAAAGTACTGAGTAAAAGGTCTGAACACTTACACTACCGTTCAAAAGTTTTATGGTCACTTAGAAATGTCCTTGTTTTTTAAAATAACATCAAATTGATCAGAAATGTTGATCAATTTTAGAATAAGGCTGTAACGTAACAAAATTACCAAATGCACTGTATGTGTGAGAGTGTGTGAGTGTGCGAGTGCATGTGGGCGTTTCTAGTACCTCTGCCTCTGGGGAAATGAATCCTACTCCTTTAAAGATGATGTAATATGAAATAGAAAATGTTTTGCTAGGTCTCCTAAGTCAGAACCAATCAATGACCAGTAGTCTCTGAGAGAGAGAGAGAGAGAGAGAGAGAGAGAGAGAGAAGAGAGAGAGAGAGAGAGAGAGAGACCAGAGAGAGAGAGAGACCAGAGAGAGAGAGAGACCAGAGAGACCAGAGAGAGAGAGAGAGAGACCAGAGAGAGAGAGAGAGAGACCAGAGAGAGAGAGACCAGAGAGAGAGAGAGAGAGAGACCAGAGAGAGAGAGAGAGAGAGACCAGAGAGAGAGAGAGAGAGTGAGACCTGAGAGAGTGAGACCTGAGAGAGAGTGAGAGTGAGACCTGAGAGAGAGTGAGAGTGAGACCTGAGAGAGAGTGAGAGTGAGACCTGAGAGAGAGAGAGAGAGAGAGACCTGAGAGAGAGAGAGAGAGAGAGAGAGAGAGAGAGAGAGAGAGAGAGAGAGAGAGAGAGAGAGAGAGAGAGAGAGAGAGAGAGAGAGTGAGACCTGAGAGAGAGACCTGAGGTTACCAACGGCAAATCAGACCAGACGCGTTTCAACTGAGATGGAACACCTATAAAGGTTGTGGAAACACTTGATTAAATGAGGTATACAAAGTATATTGAGTTAATTAAGCAATTACTATCCCATCATGCTTAAGGTCATTATGTTTTGTCTACCATGGCTATGCCTCCATTTGACAATGACGAGGGGTCAAACGAACGTACAGCAGGATACATAAGTACAAATTTATCTTAGCAACATTCGGGTGTGTGCACGTGTATGTGTTTAGGTAAACACTGTCCAATTAAAGGCTTGGGGACAGCTGGGAAGATCTGGTTCAACAGTATAAGGTAATTTATCTTCTGAAATGTAAATTGGCAACCCTTGACCCTCTCTTGACAAAAGAACATGTTGATTTATGGTTTAAAGGAGGGACTTTTACTCTGGCTTATGGGTGGGCTACAGCCCACATCTGTCTGTCAGCCTACTGTCACCTAGCTCTCATATACCCTACTACATAAACCCACCTGGAAGACCCAACACACGCACACACTCTCTCTCTCACACACACACACACTCCCAAACTCGACCATTATCACACCCCAACCCCTGCACACACAGCATGTGTAAGAGCATTTTGGTCATTTCTATGCATTCTCCGAGAAGCAATGTGACTACTCCCTGGTCACCTGACAGGATGCATGCCCATGTAAGGAGAGATGACAGCGAGGCAGTCTTAAAGGAGCAGTCACACCATAACCCATCCTGATCCTCTCCCATTGTCTTAAAGGAGCAGTCACACCATAACCCATCCTGATCCTCTCCCATTGTCTTAAAGGAGCAGTCACACCATAACCCATCCTGATCCTCTCCCATTGTCTTAAAGGAGCAGTCACACCATAACCCATCCTGACCCTCTCCCGTTGTCTTAAAGGAGCAGTCACACCATAACCCATCCTGACCCTCTCCCGTTGTCTTAATTAACCGAAGGGAGGCTTGGAGATGGCTAGAGGCACAGGTCCCTCTCTCTCAGGATGAAACTCTACATCAGAGCATTATCTATCTGTTTCCTCCTCAGAAGAAAAGGGATAGAGCAAGTCAGGAATAGATAATAACAAGATAAAATACAGCAGATATAGTCAACATGGTCAGTAGGAATGTATCCAGAGGAATTAACATAAGACATGGAATAGGTCCATGATGAGATACTCTGACCTGTGGAGGTATGACTGGGGCTAATAGAGGTAACACACACACACACACACACAGAGAACCATAATGTAACCTGCTAAGAAGCCTACAGTAGCTCTACCACTGAGACAGGAAACAATGGCTCCACGGCTGTGACTCCTATTAATAGGCCACAGTGGCAGAGAACAGCTGCTCCACCAACACAGCACATCCCACTGATAGAATAATGATAGAGAGAGAGAGAGAGAGAGAGAGAGGGAGAGAGAGAGAGGGAGAGAGAGGGAGAGAGAGGGAGAGCGAGAGCGAGAGAGATAGAGAAGGTGGATGGAAGAAAACACGAGGAACAGGCCGAGTCAGTAGAATAGTGTAGGTGGTGATGTGGGGAGTTGGATAGGAGTGATGGGGGGGATATATGAATGGATAGGTGAGGGGAGACAGACTAGAAGCAGAGAGAGAGAGACAGAGAGAGAGAGAGAGGGAGGGGGGGAGGGGGGGGGGGGGGGGCTAAGTGACAGAATATGACACCATAAGCCAGATTGGGAAGAAATGCAATGACTGGAGCATGCTGTAAAAACAGAAGGCAGGAAGAGAGAAAGAAAGGGAGAGATGGAGAGAGACAATAAAGACGAGAAGATGTGTGTATCCATGTGTGAGAATGCAGAATCACATCCGTATATATTTACGCATTTCATTCTCTGCAGTGAAGCAATGTATCTAAATCATGTGATCCATGCTAAATACAGCATCATTTGTAGATGTGAGGATGTGTTCTTTTAATATGCATCTGTGTGTGCATAGTATGACTGGGAATAAAAGAGAGATGCAGAAGAAGGAATGAAAAAAGGAGAGAAGGGGTAAGAGAGAGAGTAAGAGAGAGAGAGAGAGAGAGAGAGAGAGAGAGAGAGAGAGAGAGAGAGAGAGAGTCAGAATAGTCTGTAGGGATGCAGGCAGGAGGAGGAATGTGGTTTCCATGGCAACCTGAGGAAGGCTGAGCTCTGGGTGTCCGTTCCAGCTCTGACTGCGCGTTGCACTGCAGCGGCCCTCGCCTCTCTGCCGCCTCGCTCTCTCCATCCTCCCCCACTCTCTCCCTCTATTCCTCCCTCGCTCATTCACTCCATCCCTACCCTCCCCTGCCGCCTCCTCGGCTCCCTCCCTCTCTCCATGCAAGAGAGAGGAACTCAACACTACACACACCCAGCTCCATATTATCCAGCCCAGCTCTTCACTGAGCACCATTGAGTCAAACTGTACTGTCACCGTGGTTTTATGCAGATATTACATTATCATACGGGCACAGTGATCCTGTATCACCGTGCCTCGACCCAGGCAGCAGCCCCCCCTCCCCCCAAGCCCCTCTCCTCACGCCCCCCGCCCCTTGCACTAGTTCTCGGCTCAGCTGAAAAGCCAGCATCTGCGGGCATTATGCTGCCATGTGCCGCTGGGCATGTTGTGATTGGGAAGGCATGTGAAAACAAGGCCTTCTATGGTACTGTACTGTTGTACTAGGGGACATGGACAGAAGGCCTGCCCTTCCCTCCCTCCCTCCCTCCCTCCCTCCCTCCCTCCCTCCCTCCCTCCCTCCCTCCCTCCCTCCCTGACAGACAGACAGACACAGGGGCTGTGTGATAGCAGGTGAGTCACAACCCTCCATTCTAAGGTACCGTGGCCCACTACAGATGACAGTGATATACAAGGCTAAATACCATGAAATACCAGGCCCCATTATCTGTCCAGTGTTGACATATTGAGTTGAAACAGCTGTCAACATGCTTGCCACTTCCTTATTTGACATAATGAACCCAAAATAAGCAATGTTTCAGGCTCAACCTTCACAAATATCAAATTGCAAAATATATGTAGAATTGGTTTTGTCATCACAACTGATATCACTGATTTGAGTCACTGGGATAGTTCTGTGATTCCGTGTGATGCATGCGCAGCAATGCCCTTAGATTATTAATATTAATAGGTTACTGAGCTTAATGAAAAATAACAAACGTCTCAGGACGTTAGGGCTGTCAGACGACTCGTTGAGAGAGGAATGTGAGAGAGACACCGATTGGGTGAAACTTTTTGGGCTCCTTTACGTTATGGAGGGTTCAGTTGACCCCTGGGTGACTGACCTTGGGCATCTCGATGTGGGAGTGGCTCACCAGCCCCGACACACGCTCCACCTTCTCAGGGCTCCTCCTTGTGGTCACTTGAACCCGCGACACTCCCTCCTCCTCCCCAGAGTTCTGTAGGAAGGACACACAGGATGGAATAGATCCAAATCTTTTTCTGTTTATAATTTCCGACATTAGTTAGGCTACTTGTTAACTAATTCTTCTATAATTAGTTACATGCAGCTTCTCTCCTGTCATTATATATATTGCCCCAGAAGAATAAATATACCCTTACTCACCAGAATGATGTCATAAATCGATAGAATGACCACATCATCAACAATCTATTTGACATCATTTCTGCTTCTTTCGCGGAGCAAAATGTTTTAGGGACCGGGGAGATTTTCTGTGCAGAATTTCCAAATTACATCAGTTTCTTAAAGTAAATGAAAAGCTGTGAAAACGATCCAACATGTTTATGGTAGTATTTCAGTTTGTCTTGGATGCATATTTTGGTTGAAAGTTAAATACTGTCAGCTTTTATTTTGCTGAAAGAAATGACATGTTTAAACTACATAACACGGTCCCTAAGCACGCATTCACAGTTTCTCAAGACAAAATAAATAAATCATATTTCTCCACTCCTGTTCCCAAGAAACACTTAATTCTGGAGTTAGTATTATAATAGGCTACATGTGAGGCCTACAGTCAGTGTCCAGACGGTACTATTACTATTATATTCCAAATATTACTATTTCCATCTGAACTTGGTGATACTTTGTGAAACAGCCTGCGCAGACCATGAAAAACAACAGTTTACATGCCACAGTATCAAGTATAAGATCAGCCTATCCCAGGGATCTTATCCAGTTTTCTCATACAGGGATACGAGCTTATTTGGGTTATTGTAAACGGGATATAATGTTTATATGCGTCCACAAAAAAACAGAATACTTGAGTATCCCGAATAATAACGGGATATTGGTGTGCATGTAAACATAGTCAGTGTTGTAGCAACATTTAAGATTCATTAAGGCAACATCCATCTGAGATGGAACAGGTTGAGTAATACAGCCGTTGGGCTCTCTTACTGACTGCCTCTCTTACCGTCTGCCTCTCTTACCGACTGCCTCTCTTACCGTCTGCCTCTCTTACCGTCTGCCTCTCTTACCGACTGCCTCTCTTACCGACTGCCTCTCTTACCGTCTGCCTCTCTTACCGTCTGCCTCTCTTACCGTCTGCCTCTCTTACCGTCTGCCATTGGCTGACTGATATTGGTTGTGCAAACAGTTGCCGGGCAGAACAAATAGAGAAAAGACTGGACTGGATGGACCAGTCTGTCAAACATCTACTAAACAATGGGATCATAGTGGAGAGAAATGATAACTCAACCTATACATTAGTGACAGGGAGGAGGAGTAATTACTGTTCCAGGCTCAGACAGGACAGACTGGTAGCCTAAAGACTGTAACTGTATGAAATTATATAAGGAGCTATTGATTCTTACACACTACGTACGCGTTATTCAAAGCGACAGTTAGATCTGACACAGAGACAGAGGCTTTGCCTACCTGTGAGCTGTTGAGTGTATTGCCACAGCTTAACCCGCACAGACCCTTAAGAGACAGCAGAGGGCAGCCTTTAAAACAGGCCATGGCTGCCTGCCCGACGCAAGGTCACAAAAGGCTCTTGACAAAATTGCATTGATTTCTATCCTGATGATAAAGGCTCCAGCAGGCTCTTTGTCCCGATCTGTGTATAATAGACACACTACACTCAGAAAAGCATGCAGGCTAAACACATCCGTCATTCCGTAAAAAGCATAACATAAATATGTTTGCGTCATATTTCAAATGAATGCTTGTAGATGTAGCTGTGCCGCTGCATGGGTCTGAATATGTCATCAGAGAGATGATAAAGGGGTTTTGCTTTGGCAGCTCTGTTCCCACATGGCAGTGCTGACAGGCAGGTCAACTGACACCAGCAAGGCCAAGGGTGGCCCCTGCCCTCTCAGCTGCCCCCACCTGTCTAATGGTGGCAGCTAGGAGGACGGCCTCGGCAGCACTGGCAGGTCACTCATCACACAAACACACAAACAAATGCACACAAATGCAGTGGCACACACACTCATGCATGCAGTGTGCACAGACACAAGCACACACGAACACACTGTAAACACGCACGCACTCACAGTTAAATGATGAGTCTATGAATGACTTATCATGAGTCAACAAACAGGATGCAGTATTAATTAGAAACATTCCTATTTCAAACTTGAACAGTCAAACAGCAAGTAATGACAACTAAACCAAATCACACGAGTATGACATCACATACTTCTTAGGAATCACGTTTTAGATGCAAACTAGATTCAGCTTTGCACAATGATTACCTAATGTATTCAACTTTTCCATCAGGCCTCTTCATCCCTCTTTTAAACAGCTTCATTCATTCCATCTCTACAGACAATATTCTCCCCCTCACCTGCCTCTCTGCACCAAATCAGTGAATTTGCAGACTCATTTATTTTCCTTCCCATCCTCCACTCAGGTGACAGCATGCCTCGAATGCTGATGAGGGCCTCATTACTGGCCAGCCACTGAGCTGAGCTGAGCCCCCACTGCTAGGGCCTTCTCACTGGCCCCCACTGTTAGGGTCTCCTCACTGGCCCCCACTGCTAGGGCCTCCTCACTGGCCCCCACTGCTAGGGCCTCCTCACTGGCCCCCACTGCTAGGGCCTCCTCACTGGCCCCCACTGCTAGGGCCTCCTCACTGGCCCCCACTGCTAGGGCCTCCTCACTGGCCCCCACTGCTAGGGCCTCCTCACTGGCCCCCACTGCTAGGGCCTCCTCACTGGCCCCCACTGCTAGGGCCTCCTCACTGGCCCCCACTGGTAGGACCTCCTCACTGGCCCCCACTGGTAGGACCTCCTCACTGGCCCCCACTGGTAGGACCTCCTCACTGGCCCCCACTGCTAGGGCCTCCTCACTGGCCCCCACTGCTAGGGCCTCCTCACTGGCCCCCACTGGTAGGACCTCCTCACTGGCCCCCACTGGTAGGACCTCCTCACTGGCCCCCACTGCTAGGACCTAAGTAAGACCAAGGAGCTGATCGTGGACTACAGGAAACAGCGGGACTTAAAGAACTTAAGAACACACACGCAGCGAATCTTCCCCCTCAGGAGGTTGAAAAGTTTGGGCATGGGCCCTCAAATCCTCAAAACGTTCTACAGCTGTCCCATTGAGAGCATCTTGACTGGCTGCATCACTGCTTGGTAAGGCAATAGCACTGCCCTCGATCTCATGGCGCTACAGAGGGTGGTGCAGACAGCCCAGTACATCACTGGGGCCCTGCCATCCAGGACCTCTATATCAGGTGGTAGGACGGAAAATCGACTCCAACCCCCGAAGCTATAGACTGTTCTCTCTGCTTCCGCACGGCAAGTCTGGCATCAACAGGCTCCTGAACAGCTTCTATCCCCATGCCATAAGACCAGCTAAATAGCTATCAAAATGGCTTTCGTGTTTTATTCTTACAGGAAGTACCAGTACAGAGTCAATGTGAGGAGGCTATATACAGGGGTACCAGTACAGAGTCAATGTGAGGAGGCTATATACAGGGGTACCAGTACAGAGTCAATGTGAGGAGGCTATATACAGGAAGTACCAGTACAGAGTCAATGTGAGGAGGCTATATACAGAGGTACCAGTACAGAGTCAATGTGAGGAGGCTATATACAGGGGTACCAGTACAGAGTCAATGTGAGGAGGCTATATACAGGGATACCAGTACAGAGTCAATGCTCTCGATGGTGCAGCTGAAGAACCTTTTGAGGATCTAAGGACCCATGCCAAATCTTCTCAGTCTCCTGAGGGGGAATAAGCTTTGTCGTGCCCTCTTCCCTCTGTTTGGACCATGATAGTTTGTTGGTGATGTGGACACCAAGGAACCTGAAGCTCTTAACCTGCTCCACTACAGCCCCGTCGGTGACAATGGGGGCGTGCTCTGTCTTTTTCCTGTAGTCCACAATCATCTCCTTTATCTTGATTACATTGAGGGAGAGGTTGTTATCCTGGCTCCACACTGCCAGGTGACCTCCTCCCTATAGGCTGTCTCATCGGGCCTAACACTGTTGTGTCATCGGCAAACTTGATTATGGTGTTGGAGTCGTGCCTGGCCATGCAGTCATGAGTGAACAGGGAGTAGGAAGTCAATATAGCCAGAGGATGCTGTTGAGGCTACTGTAGACCTTAATTGTTTTAAATCAGTTATTTGGTGAAGTGAATATACTTTTTAAATATTTCACTATTTAAATTTGTCCTCCTCTGAGGAGCCTCCACTGCTTTCTTCCAAATTTCTCAGTGGTTATTTTTTCCAGAGTTTGTCTATAAATATTACTGGCAGTGACCATGTGATGTGATTGCAAACGCTTGTAATGTAAGAACTGGGTGACATTGTTATCAGCAGCCCACTGATGAGCATATGGTGTTACCATTGCTGAACTGACTAATGCTGTGGTGTCTGTCTTCATCTATCACTCCCAGACAACCACTACTTTCTCTATCCCTCCCATTCTCTCTCTCTCTCGGCAGGACAGGGGACCCGGATCGCAAACACCCTACGCATCGCGCCAATAGTATTAACCACTTGGTGGGAATTCCAACGTGGCTCATATTACCGAGAATCACTAGAGTATCTTTTGTGCGTTATGTATAGATGTATAGAGCATTTGTAAATTCATACAATTGGTATCCAGTTTACATATTTTTGCATTGTACAGTTTTTACTTTGTCTAGGTTTCTCCTCACCTCCCCCACATCCTCAGCACTGGCCTCCTTCACACCGTTCTGGGTTGTGTTCAGTTGCAGGGTCACTTTGTAACATTCTTGGATATCTGCAAGGAATTAAATAAACAACAAGTTATAGAAATAAAGGCCATTGTCCCCTCGGATGTGAGTATTTGAATGACAGTCCACAAAAAAATCCCATAGATAATGTATCATTAAGACACTGAATGCTGCTTGTTTTCTTCAGTGTGCCTCTCAGAGCAGATGTAGGGGTGGGACATCTGTTCACTACTTTGAGTTTAGACTAAATTAGATGAGAGAGAGGTAGATTTCTCCACAAATACCCCATCTGAACGAAGGCTGAAGGATGAAGATGTTGGACTATCTGTGATGTCTATGGATTATAACTACAGTGTCTTCAGAAAGTATTAATACCCCTGGATTCTTTCCAAAATGTGTTTTGTTACAGCCTAAATTTAAAATGGATGAAATCTAGCATGGTGAAGATATTAATTACACTTTCAATGGTGTATCAAAACACCCAGTCACCACAAAGATACAGGCGTCCTTCCTAACTCAGTTGCCGGAGAGGAAGGAAACCGCTTAGGGATTTCACCATGAAGCAAATGGTGACTTTAAAACAGTTACAGAGTTTAATGGCTGTGACAGGAGAAAACTGAGGATGGATCAACAACATTGGGGTGGCAGGTAGCCTAGTGGTTAGAGCGTTGGGCCAGTAACCAAAAGGTCGCTGGTCCAAATACCTGAGCCGACAAGGTGAAAAACCTGCCGATGTGTCCTTGAGCAAGGCACTTAACCCTAATTTGCTCCAGGGGGGCCATACTACTATGGCTGACCCTGTAGGTAGGCCGTCATTGTAAATAAGAATTTGTTCTTAACTAACTTGCCTAGTTAAATAAAGGTAAAAAAAGAATGTGTAGTTACTCCACAATACTAACTTAATTGACAGAGTGAAAAGAAGGAAGCCTGTACAGAATAAAACATATTCTAAAACATCCATCCTGTTTGTAACAAGACACTAAAGTAATACTGCAAAACATTTGGTAAGCAATTAACTTTTTGTCCTGAATACAGTGTTATGTTTGGGGCAAATCCAATACAACACATTACTGAGTACGACTCTCCATATTTTCCCACATAGTGGTGGCTGCATCATGTTATGGGTATGTTTGTAATCGTTAAGGACTAGGGAGTTTTTCAGGATAAAAAAAAAAGAAATGAAATGGAGCTATTTGTAGAAATAACTTGAGCTATTTGTAGAAAAAACATTTTGAATTCAGGCTGTAACATAACAAAATGTGTAATAAGTCAAGGGGTGTGAATACTTTCTGAAGGAACTGTAGGTGTTAGACCATATGGTCTGGAAAAACGACTTTACCTCTAAACATAAGAGAAGGATGAGCCCAAGTTCTTTTTCACTCCATCACCAGTAGGCCATGCTGTTTTCCCACTGTGGCCAGCTCTGTACCACAGGCCTCCATCTCTGCCAACCCAAAACTGCTCATCCTCACAAATCCTACTCACTCCCCTACAATTACCTCCGGCCCATCGCCTTCCCTTTCTCAACTCATCCTCCTCCTTTAATTTGAACACTGATCCTCCTCCCTCCTCCCCCCTCTTGTCTCCCTTCATTACATCTCAGGTCATTAAAGAGATTCTCCCCTACTTTTGTATACTTTTTAGACAGTAGTTATGGCTACAGGACAATAAGCAAGCAGCTTGGTGAGAAGGCAACAACTGTTGGCGCAATTATTAGAAAATGGAAGAAGTTCAAGATGACGGTCAATCTCCCTCGGTCTGGGGCACCATGCAAGATCTCAGCTCGTGGGGCATCAATGATCATGAGGAAGGTGAGGGATCATCCCAGAACTACACGGCAGGACCTGGTCAATGACCTGAAGAGAGCTGGGACCACAGTCTCAAAGAAAACCACTAGTAACACACTACGCCGTCATGGATTAAAATCCTGCAGCGCACGCAAGGTCCCCCTGCTCAAGCCAGCGCATGTCCAGGCCCGTCTGAAGTTTGCCAATGACCATCTGGATGATCCAGAGGAGGAATGGGAGAAGGTCATGTGGTCTGATGAGACAAAAATATAGCTTTTTGGAGAAGGTCTGTATGGAGGAGTGGGCCAAAATCCCTGCTGCAGTGTGTGCAAACCTGGTCAAGAACTACAGGAAACGTATGATCTCTGTAATTGCAAACAAAGGTTTCTGTACCAAATATTAAGTTCTGCTTTTCTGATGTATCAAATACTTATGTCATGCAATAAAATGCAAATTAATTACTTAAAAATCATACAATGTGATTTTCTGGATTTTTGTTTTAGATTCCGTCACTCACAGTTGAAGTGTACCTATGATAGAAATTACAGACTTCTACATGCTTTGTAAGTGGGAAAACCTGCAAAATCGGCAGTGTATCAAATACTTGTTCTCCCCACTGTATGTGCAGATATGTGCACCATGTAATTGTTCTCTCTGTCTCGCTCTGCTGTGTGTGTATCTTGATAGCTGTCACTCAAATGGTGAGGGACTGAAGCTCATTGGCTAGAACTCTAAGGGGGTTGGCCCACATGGGGGAAATGTAGGGGAAATGGTCCAGCACAGCTTCCAGAAAAACGGTCGCTTTCAAACTAGGGAATTTGTGGCTAATTGAGGTAACACTAATTCTGCTCATAGATTATGCATGTGTGAACCACACATTGACACATCCAGCCCAAATACTTAGTGGTCGCCAAAGTTCCGGAGCACGTCTTTAAGCTGCTGTGTCCTGGGGTCAACTATTGACTGGCAGACACTTGATGAAAATGCAGGGAGACATTGTTGCTGATGTTACACACTGGCCCCCTTGCTGAACTGTAGACATAAAGAGGTCGCTGTTCTCATAAGAGCTCGGCGAAGCTACAACTTCCTCAGGTTCAATGTCAGGACACGTTGACGGAAACAAACGTGTAGAAAGATCGTCGTGTACTTGAAATGTATATTTTGTATATTTATATTTTGTGTAAAAATATGTGTGTGATTTCTGTGAACTTGAGATGAAGGCACTGTATGTACCGGTATGTCCTTGGGGAGTGTGTGTATGGGGTCGGTGTATCTCAACAGGGTGGAGTTGGAACAAAAAATGAAGAAGGGGGCATGTGACTCACTGTATAAGAGTGTCTGAGTGTGTAGGAGGGGAGCCGTGTGTAGGCAGAGCTTTTTGCAGCCCAGCTGGTTAGAGAGACACACACATACACTGTTATATAGTCCTGGGATTTTACAATGTAATATTAAGCTTTGTTGTAAGAATTCCCTTGTAAAAAATGTGGAATTACATTTTCAGATGTGAAATAGCTGTTTTCACATGCTGAGCTTAAATTTCACACGTAAAACCGTATTTTCACATGTATTACATTTACAGTTCACATGTTAACACCACCTTTTCACAAGAAATTTCCATTTCACATGTTAAAAAACGCTCACTTGTAAATCGGATATGCAACTCCACGTGAAAAACATTCACATGTGAAAATCACATTTGGCATTTTTTTTATGTAAACAAACTCCACATTTGAAAATCTCGCTTTCGCATGTGCAATTGCAAGTTCACATGTGAAAATCAATCACGTAAAAATCGAACTTGGTGGGACAGGAAGCATTTGCTTGAATGATTGGGGGTGGCAGGTAGCCTGGCGGTTGGGAGTGTTGGGCCAGTAGCCGAGAGGTCGCTGGTTTGAGTCCCCGAGTCGACTTGGTGAGGGATCTGTCGATGTGCGCATGAGTGGGGCACTTGACCCTGATTACACCTGTGGGTCACTCTGGATGGGAGCGTCTGTTATGTAAATGTTGAGAGGATTCATTGCAGGTGGACTGTATGTTTAAAAAAAAAATCTAATTTGCAGGTTCATATGTGAAAGACTTCCAAATGTGTTTGTTTTTTCACATGTGAACTTGCAATTCCACTTGTAAAAGTGAAAATCAAATTTGCAGTTTCACATGTGGAATTGCAGATTCAAATGTGGGGTTTAAATAATGGTATTCTCCTCACATGTGAAACGATAGTGTTAACGTGTCGCAGAAGCATTGTTTTCACTGGTGGAATTAGGGTGACCATATCTAGAAATACCAAATGCGGGACAATGGTGCAAGTTTGCGGGACATTCGCGGAACAGTGGACTGAATCAATATTTTTTGGGGGCAGGATATAATGGATCATGTTCAAATGTTTTGCTGTATGAAGGTCACTGCCTGTTAAATATCTTTAATATAGTAATAGTATTATTATATGGTGCAATGCTTTTAGTGAGTGAGTTACCTTTGCACCATTAATTTCAAGCAAAACGTCTGAAGTCGAGAACAACATTTGTCGTATTGCAAACAAAAATAATGATATTGAAAACATAAACCCAAAACTATTGATAACAAAACAAAATATTGCAATGAAATCATTTTGAAATGTGAGAACAAATAAATTGTAAATGGATGCCCCCCAAAGAAATTCAGTGATGATTTTTCTTATGATAACACGATTAAAGAAAACGTCTCACTCTTTGGTTATGTTACCCTGGCCTTTGCTATCGCTGCAAGTTGTCACATTCAGTCCAGCAATATAGCACCCTGCATCCCACTGCTGGTTTGCCTCTGAAGCTAAGCAAGGTCAGTCCTTGCTGGTCCCTGGATGGGAAACCAGACGTAGCTGGAAGTGGTAAAAAAAAAAAGTTACATGATTGAAAAACACGTGAAGAATTTACATATGCAACTTCACACATGTATGAAAACCATGTGTCTGACTTATGTAAACATTTAAAACATAAATAAAAATGTGTGACATTTTTCATGTGATTTGTTCACACGTGTGTTGCGTTCACGTGTGTTGTGTTCACGTGTGTTGTTCACACAAGGTTGTACAAACAATGTAAACACATAACTTGTCCTGATTACTTGTCCAAAGTAATTGAGAGAAAATTACTGCATATTGTAAGCATCATCATACTTGTGCAAATTGTAGCATTTAAGTGAAAATATTTCTCTTACTTAATTTAATATGAAACCATTATCAAACGGCAAATTTGTTTTTAGAGTTCATTTCTTTACAAAAAGAAGGCTTATCCTCAACAGAGAACTGCTTGTTCAGAGCTTTAAATAGGTGTAGTGTTGTGTACAAAAACATACATACTTTCTCAAACTTTCCCCCCCAAAATTCCAAAGCTACTCCAACCCTCAGAGACCCTGTTTTATCCCGGTTAGTACGGGCCGTCTCTCACAGATCTCTTTTCACTACTGTGATCCCATTTTGGGATGTCCTGGTTAGAATGTGTGCCTCAGTCAATGTCATCAGGGTTTTCCAACTGCTACTGCTCTCTGTTCTACAAATGACACTGTGTGTGTCTCTCTCTCTCTGTGTGTGTGTGTGTGTGTGTGTGTGTGTGTGTGTGTGTGTGTGTGTGTGTGTGTGTGTGTGTGTGTGTGTGTGTGTGTGTGTGTGTGTGTGTTATAGCGAGTAAGGAATACACCCACGTTAGCCCCCTCTATTTGTGGCAGACCTATTCAAGTGAACTGGAGTCCTTTTCCCACTCATAGCCTGTTCTGGGTGAATAAGTCCAAAAAGAATGTGCCCCAGAGTGTTTTCCATGGGATGATGATAAGTGACAGACAGACAGACACTCTGCTCATTACAATCTACATTCATCAGAAATTGGGTCAGATTTAAAGGGCCGAACAATTCCCACCCCCCACTCCCAGCCTCCAACCTTGAAATAATCTCCTGCTCCACTACTTGTGGGAGTGTTGGGTGTGTGTATGCCCAACTTCCTGCCTGTTTGCATGTTGGGGAACAAAAGAGATGAGTCCGCAGTTAAGGCAACCTTTGTGATTGTGCAACCATGCAGACGTCTAATCAAGTGTTCAACGCTCCAACTTCCTACAGTGCATCCCAGGCAAGGGGACTCCCATTCATTCACACATCCAAATACTGTACAATGCTGCCCACAACTCATGAACACTTTTTGCACAAGTCATGCCTGTTCACTATCATCATACCTTCTTTGACATTGTGCCAATACTGTTAATTCACAAATGTTCCCACTGTGGCAGAGCATACCCGTAGCAATACAACGGCAACAACAGGAATACAGCCAATGCAAAAATACCTCAAGTACTTAAGTAGTACTTCAAGTAGCCTAAGCAAAGCCCTTCTCCCTATTTTCAAATAGCTACAAAAGGTACAGTAGCAACAGTAGCAACACGAAAACCCCAAACTTCCCCTGTTCACACGAACCATGGCCCATGAATACAAACAACAGAGAGCATCTGGGAGGCTAATGCGATGAGTAATGTTTGAATTAGTCCAGATTCCCGTTAGCTGTGTAAACGTTCAGCACCTCCCCTGTGTCTGGGCTGATGATTAAAACCACATGTTGAGTAGAGAACCCGGGCCTCGTTTGACCCTGCTCTGCCCCTGCACCTGAGACACTCTCCCTCACACACAGACTCACGGCTGTCTCCTTAGGCTGAACTCAGATCAGTCAGGAAGTTCAGTACATCTACTTCCCTCTACTCTAACATACCTCCAGCCCCAGCCTTTTGCTGCACATTCCTGCCACGGGATCCAGACTCTTTAGTGTGGAATGCTTGGAACCCTGATCACTGCAGCCCAGCCTGCTCTTTAGTATATCAAACTTAAAACTGTTGCGTTAGTCGTACACTCCCCTATGTATTTACTTGGACAGTGAAGCTGAAACTTTTAATTTGGCTCTGTACTCCAGCATTTTGGATTTGAGATCAAATGTTTTATATGACAGTACGTCGGGCGCCGATGACATGGATGTCAATTAAAACAGCCCCTTGCACCTCTCTGATTCAAACACATTTCAGTTGAATGCATTCAGTTGTACAACTGACTAGTGTCCCCACTTTCACTTTGCCTTCACAAAATGTCACCTTTTAATTGAGGGTAAATTCATACATATCTGTTTTACAATTTAGAAATGAATGCACTTTATTTATCTAGTCATAAGAATTTGGACAAATTCACTTAAAGTGTATTACATTTAGTCAAAAGGTTAGTATTTGGTCCCATATAGAACGCAATAACTACATCTAGCATGTGACTCTACAAACTTGTTAGATGCATTTGCAGTTTGCTTTGGTTGCGTTTCGGAATATGTTGCGCTCAATAGAAATGAATGGTAAATAATGTATTGTCATTTTGGAGTCACTTTTATTGTAAATAAAACTAGACACTAAACACTTCTACATTAATGTGGACACTATCATGATACAGATCATCATGATACAGATAATCATGATACAGATCATCATGATACAGATCATCATGATACAGATAATCCATACAGATAATCATGATACACATAATCATGATACAGATAATCATGATACAGATCATCATGATACAGATCATCATGATACAGATCATCATGATACAGATCATCATGATACAGATAATCCATGATACACATAATCATGATACAGATAATCATGATACAGATAATCATGATACAGATCATCATGATACAGATCATCATGATACACATAATCATGATACAGATAATCATGATACAGATCATCATGATACAGATCATCATGATACAGATAATCATGATACAGATAATCCATACAGATAATCATGATACACATAATCATGATACAGATAATCATGATTGCAGATAATCATGAATGAATCGTGAATAATAATGAGAGAGAACGTTACAGATACACAAAGACCGTGCCCCCAAAACATGCTAACCTCTCACCATTACCAATAACATGCTAACATGCTAACCTCTCATCATTACCAATAACATGCTAACATGCTAACCTCTCACCATTACAATAACATGCTAACCTCTCACCATTACCAATAACATGCAACCTCTCACCATTACCAATAACATGCTAACATGCTAACCTCTCACCATTACCAATAACATGCTAACATGCTAACCTCTCACCATTACCAATAACATGCTAACATGCTAACCTCTCACCATTACCAATAGCATGCTAACCTCTCACCATTACCAATAACATACTAACCTCTCAGCATTACCAATAACATACTAACCTCTCAGCATTACCAATAACATACTAACCTCTCACCATTACCATAGCATGCTAACCTCTCACCATTACCAATAACATGCTAACCTCTCACCATTACCAATAACATGCTACCCTCTCACCATTACAATAACATGCTAACCTCTCGCCATTACCAATAACATGCAACCTCTCACCATTACCAATAACATGCTAACATGCTAACCTCTCACCATTACCAATAACATGCTAACATGCTAACCTCTCACCATTACCAATAACATACTAACCTCTCACCATTACCAATAACATACTAACCTCTCACCATTACAATAGCATGCTAACCTCTCACCATTACCAATAACATTCTACCCTCTCACCATTACCAATAACATTCTACCCTCTCACCATTACCAATAACATTCTACCATCTCACCATTACCAATAGCATGCTACCATCTCACCATTACCAATAACATACTAACCTCTCACCATTACCAATAACATGCTACCCTCTCACCATTACCAATAACATACTAACCTCTCACCATTACCAATAACATACTAACCTCTCACCATTACCAATAACATGCTAACCTCTCACCATTACCATGAACAGGGGAGGTTAGGATTTTCTTGTTGGTATTATATTTATGCATCTGTAACTTTCTCACTCATCTTTATTCCCAATTCATCCATGATTATCCATAATCATGGTAGCATCCACATTAGTGTACAATAAAGGTGACTCCAACATGACACAAAACATGATTTACCATTCATTTCTAAATGGTATAACAGATACAGTTGAAGTCGGAAGTTTACATACACCTTAGCCAAATACATTTGAACTCAGTTATACCCTGTTTTAGGTCAGTTAGGATCACCACTTTATTTTAAGAATGTGAAATGTCAGAATAATAGTATAGATAATGATTTATTTCAGCTTTTATTTCTTTCATCACATTCCCAGTGGGTCAGAAGTTTACATACACTCAATTAGTATTTGGTAGCATTGCCTTTAAATTGTTTAACTTGGGTCAAACGTTTCAGGTAGCCTTCCACAAGCTTCCCACAATAAGTTGGGTGAATTTTGGCCAATTCCTCCTGACAGACATTTTGCCACAAAGACCCATTTGTGACCAAGCTTTAACTTCCTGACTGATTTCTTGAGATTTTGCTTCAATATATCCACATAATTTTCCTTCCTCATGATGCCATCTACTTTGTGAAGTGCACTAGTCATTATGACCAAACAGTTCTATTTTTGTTTCTTCAGACCAGAGGACATTTCTCCAAAAAGTATGATCTTCGTCCCCATGTGCAGTTGCAAACCGTAGTCTGGCTTTTTTAGGTCTGTTTTGGAGCAGTGGCTTCTTCCTTGCTGAGTGTCCTTTCAGGTTATATCGATATAGGACTCGTTTTACTATGGATATAGATACTTTTTTACACGTTTCCTCCAGCATCTTCACAAGGTCCTTTGCTGTTGTTCTGGGATTGATTTGCACTTTTCGCACCAAAGAATGTTAATCTCTAGGAGACAGAACGCGTCTCCTTCCTGAGCAGTATGACGGCTGCGTGGTCCCATGGTGTTTATACTTGCGTACTATTGTTTGTACAGATGAACGTGGTACCTTCAGGCATTTGGAAATTGCTCCCAAGGATTCTTTCTGAGGTCTTGGCTGATTTATTTTGATTTTCCCATGATGTCGAGCAAAGAGGCACTGAGTTTGAATGTAGGCCTTGAAATACATCCACAGGTACACCTCCAATTGACTCAAATGATGTCAATTAGCCTATCAGAAGCTTCTAAAGCCATGACATCATTTTCTAGAATTTTCCAAGCTCTTTAAAGGCACAGTCAACTTAGTGTATGTAAACTTCAGACCCACTGGAATTGTGATATAGTGAATTATAAGTGAAATAATCTGTCTGTAAACAATTGTTGGAAGAATTACTTGTGTCGTGCACAAAGTAGATGTCCTAACCGACTTGCAAAAACTATAGTTTGTTAACATGAAATCTGTGGAGTGGTTGAAAAATGAGTTTTAATGACTTCAACCTAAGTGTATGTAAACTTCCGACTTCAACTGTATGTATGAAAACACCCTAAAATAAAATGTGACATTCTGTACTGTTGCCTCATATAAAACATTTGATCTCAAATCCAAAATGCTGGAGTATAGAAGCCAAATTAAAAGTTTTATGTGGTTTACAAATCCATCTTTTGAATACTGGATTTATTGACCAACTCAACTGAAAGACAGAGCAACATATCTTTGGGTGTTTTATTTTCTGTGTTGTGATTAACACATACTTTTCTAGTTAGACCGCAGCAATAGTTTCGCTAATAGCACATTATCATCAATGTATTTGTTCAACGAGTTTGGACAGGCAGGCATCCACATCTGGAGAGACCTCTGATCAGGGTGGACAGCCTCCTCAGTCTCCCCTCTTCTCCAGTCCTCACCCCTGCTCCATGGTCACCCATCCCCCATGGAGGCTCCAGATCTCTGGGTAGAGCAGCGGTAGCGGCAGACCCACAGGCTAGCATCATTAGAGCATGGCCATGGTAATTAGAGGGGCCACTCAACCATTGGTTAAATTGAACTCACTTGTCTCCTTTGCAGGGTAGTGAAAATGTAGTTTCAAGGGAGCTCTTTTGGTGCAATAACTGCTTATTCAGGTACCTAATAAAAGGAACTATTTCTGTGGGATGATCCTGATCAAGTTAGGATAAGATGGAACAGTGCAAATAAACGACTGGAAAGATGTGTAACTATTTTAGAAAGTAAAGAATTTTGAGCCCCTGGCAACACTGAGATGTCTTGAGATCTTGTGAGATGATCAGCCCCATAGATACAGAAGTTTGTGTCATGGGCATGTTTAATAGGATTTCCTGTGTGTTAGAGAGGGGTGTATACAGCAAACCTTTTGTGAGTTGAACTGAAAGGCCTCTTTCATGGGACTTCATTGAGAAATGTTTAGGCTCAGTTAACTTCCCACACAAATGAATATAACCTGCCCCTGTTGTCAACATCCTTAAGATTTGGCCAGAGGCAATAACAAGCCTAAACAAAAAACAACTGCAGTAGTAAGTTGCTCATTTTCTCATTAGAATGATAAGTATAGTGATTTGAAAGATAATTTGCTTGTATTGTTCTGGGGCTGGACTGAGACTTCCCACTGGTTGAATCAACACTGTTTCCACGTAATTTCAATATAATGACGTTGAACCAACGTGGAATAGACGTTGAATTGACGTTTGTGCCCTGTGACTTTGTTATTCATAAAATAATAATAGTGAAAGCCTCAATACATGTATTTTTGTGTCTTACCTAATAGTGCATGAAACAGTTGGCTGCCGAAGATGGTGGAGACCTTCCCCACGCCGATCTTCAGGGCCTGTTCCTCTGGACTGGTCAGACTGTCCTGGTACTGTCTCAGCAGACCCACTGCCCGCTCTGTGTCTGACAACAGGGATGCTTCATGTTAACACCCTCACAGAGCCAGTCGTTGTGATGAAAAGTTAAGAAACTGATCAGATGTTGCACATTAGCATTATGGTCCTTCAAAACAAGTGGCAATATTATTCTGCCATAGCATAAAACAAGCCTAAATGCATGGTAGGAAAAGCCTCAAATTATGGTTTTAGCGGGCACACTCATTTCATAGGTTATTGTACAATTGTCAGGCTCAAAGCAAATCAAAGAGAAGTATAGAGTTGTTGCATAGTTTTGTTTATTGCTGACGAGTTTCTCGGAGTTTCAGTGCTGCTATGGGCGGGGAACGTTCTCCGTTATCAGAACTATAGTAGGCTACGTATAGAACGCGTGCCCGAGTACAGCTGTTTGCCGACGTCAGGTGGGAGGTGTAGCGTAATGACGTCAGGTGGGAGGTGTAGCGTAATGACGTCAGGTGGGAGGTGTAGCGTAATGACGTCAGGTGGGAGGTGTAGCGTAATGAACAGCCTTGTGACGCGACCAATGACGGATGCGCCTCACTCGCATTACTGCAACCACCTGAAGTTTATTATGAGTACACTGAATTACTTCCCTTACCATGGCAGTGTGAAAGTGCTCCATGCCAGTATATATGAATTCCTGGAAACATACTTCCTGTTTTCAAGTCTCTTCCAAAAATGTAAAGTTACCAGCTAACGTTAATTCGCGTCATAGTTGGCAACAAAGTGAAAAACAACGGATACGTTGCTGCAATTTTCTACTTAACAATACTTTTCGGCTATGACAGCGAATAAACCTAAATGTTCTAAAAACGGTCTCGAATAAACGTTTACGGCAGTTTAAAACTTGTACACAAACTACAAATGTACGAAAAAGTATGTAGGCACTTACCATACTTGTGGACCATGGTGTTTAGAAAATTATTTTGAGGACAACTATTCGAGGCAAGCCCAAAACTAACCAAACAATAAAGAAGAACGATTTAACAGAGTTTGTGTGTCTAGTGTGGTATCCCGTTATTCTTCCCCAAAACTAGTTCAATCGCGCAGTTTTCAATTTTACCACCGAAACAGACACTCCCAAATTCGCACAACAGTGAACTGTTACTGTAATCTTGAAGAAGCTGTAATCCACGAGACGGGTCGGGGAGTTCTGTTGAAAAAGTGGAAGTGTTTATGGGTCACCCTTGGGCCCCTCGGTTAAATATGTGATCACTGTAGATGGGGGTCTATAGACAGAACATTCGTAATTTAAACATTTTTGGGGGGGATACTTTTTCTAGACTTCTATCATAATTATCGTCATCATCGTAATCATCATTACCACCACCAATATTGTAGCGAATGTATCAAAAGGTTTGTTTCTCTTGGCAAAACAGTTAAGGTATTGGCTTTCAAGTCGGTGGACAACGGGTTTGAGTCCCAGTTGGAGGTAACCCTCAAATTCGCTACAATATCGTCGAAAAACAATTCCCTTCAGATCTATTTCATACTTGTTCATATAGTCAACCAGAAATATAGTTTGACACTTCAAATTTGACCATCTCACTCAAATCTGGTTACACCTGCCATCTAGTGGCTGTAGGAGGTACTTATATTGCCAAGGCGCAGCACCTGGAGCACATTCTGAGGTGTTACTGCGTTAGTGTTTTATGAAGAGAATTCACAGACACCTAACTCGTCATAAAACGTTTATTTCAGAAACACATACACACACGTCAAATATGGATATGATCTGTGATCATTTCAGAATGTAACCCTAAGTGCACTGGAAATACTATCCTCACTTACTGTATATCATATGCACATTTAGCTATTTAAGTATCATTCTCTGCCATCGACCTGTATAGTTAAGCATGCAATTTTTTTATTTATTTATATCAACTTGCAATAATTGTTTCACCTAACACTCTGTAACAATGTATAGTGTACATATTCAGCCATTCACTCATACTATGCAATGCCTTTTTATAGCTTTTTGCACTCCAGACTTCTTGTATTTCTATACGTTTTCATACTGCAGCTCTATGTATCATGTACCGTGTATCTGTCTTTTGTGTACTTTTCGTTGTGGCATTTTGCACCTGCCCTGTGTTTTTTCGTAGCTGCTTGACAAAGAAATGTTCCCCTCGGGGATCAATAAAGTACCTATCTATCTAGTGCTGACATTTGTCATCAACACCAATAGTTTCCAAATAAGATTCAACTTTAAGTGTAGAGTGAACCAGTTATTTTTTTTATACAATACAAAATACAAAATACATAGATAGCAATTATCTTAGTAGTTAGTACCGTACATAATTACTGTAAACACTGCTCAAAAAGGGCAATCAATTCGAATCGTTCCATATTGATACATTGATCAATTGCAATGTCACCTCTGGCATGACTGAGGCAGCACCTGTGGCATGACTGAGGCAGCACCTGTGGCATGACTGAGGCAGCACCTGTGGCATGACTGAGGCAGCACCTGTGGCATGACTGAGACAGCACCTTTTTCCAAAGAATAAGTTAAATAAATCAAGTAATCAAATTACAAACACTGTTTCCATTGTCTTTTACAAACAACAGTAGTGTTCTACTCACCTCTGTAAGATGAACAGTACGAACATTATGAGCAATGAGCCCAGGTCCACTGTGATCCATATAATTCTGTATCTATCAGGTCTCTGAAACACACACAAACCTAGTAGCTACATTCATATGACTCATAGGTCGGGCACAAGATTAAAAACACATTTATAAGAAAATGTCAAGTTCAATGCTACACATGGATATCATAATATATGCTAGCTAATGTTCAAACACAAATTGACTTTGTGAGAATTACAATGTCAGGGTGGGGTGATCGTGTTGACTTTTGAAGAGGGAGTGCCTATGGAAGAGTGAAGAAGAGGGGTTTGATGTGAGTCCCTCACCATTGTCCAGTCAGGCTGGGTCATGTCCTGTAGGAGGGAGCAGGCGTTGGTGGTCACAGAGCTGGCCCCCGAGCACCACAGCAGAGAGAAGAGCCATGGTTCATTCACCACCCACAGGTTCACCGACACATTCCTGCTCCGAAGCTCCCTGGCACACAGAAACACAACCAATTTAGTAGGTCATTGAAAGATGAGTTGAAAGAGCTCAGCTTACACAGAGCTAGCATGACACTTCTCAAAGACTACAGACAGGAGTGATCAATCATAAGATGTCATACTATTAAAGCAGACATCATGTTTGTTCAGACAACACTTTCCCATCATCTTTGGAGCTATCATTCCATGACGAAGTTTCACTACTGGGCTCTCAGCCATTAACAATTACACCTAGGTGAAAATGGGATTTGAGTCTCATTCTCCTCTGAGGTGTCTCCATCTACAACAACACCAGTTCCTTGTCTCAGCACACCAACATCAACACTTTTCATTATGACACTAGTATGTGCCCTGCAGCAGTCTGTCAGCACAGGTACAGCAGAATGTGGTTCTGGAATGAAGGTTTATTTGGCCAATTAAGGTTTATTTGGCTACAACTCTGAGAAAAAAACATGGGCGCTTTGAGTTAGGCTACTCACCTGATCTCTGTGGCACTCAGCGCACTGTATTTGACATTCAGATGGTCTCCTCTGTCAAGGTCCATATCAAACACATTGTTGTAGACCTGTATGAACCCTGGTGCGACCTCCCTCACATCAGCCCTTTGTTTGGGGGAAAGCCAGAGGATCTTGAGAGAGAGAAACAATTTTATAAAACGCTGTCATACAACTGTAATAAGACTTTAACTACACAGAACAAGAATGATGAAGTGGTGAAACTGGTAGACATTCCACTCACCAGGTCTTGGGGGATGCCAGAGTTGAGGATGGCGTTCACAGTGTCGATAGTGTCATTATTGTCATTATTCTTGAGGTCAAAGATCACAGAGGTGTTATGAGTCTTGGCCAGGTCCAGCAGCTGCAGCATGGAGGGAACACTCTGGTTCCCAGCTGTCTTCTTCTCCTGCTCTGAGAGCTGGGACACTGAGCGGAACGGATCCGTCTGAAAGGGAGACATCCATAGTATGGATGTCATTATGTCAATGAGTTGGTATAGTTCAAATTGTAATACAAATTTAAAGGTTCTACAGTATATAAGGAATTTTCAAGTAAATCTTATGAAATGATTGCCAACTACAACATACAAGGGAGACTTGTGAAATTGGTTATCATCTTTACCTTCAGGAACCAATCACCCGTGTTTAATTCCTGTAGCTCCTCCCAGGTGAGGTTTGTGCTGTGGTTGAAATCTTTCCCAGGAAACTTCTGTAGAACATCTGTAGTCCTCCTCAGGAAATGGCTGCCGTAGTCGTGCATCAGGTAAGGAACTCTGTCCTTACTGAGCGAGAAAAAACGTTAATAAAACTGTGTTTTTGAAAAGCACTATATAAATCCCACGTGTCATTATTATTAAACTGAAAACAATTTGAAACAGTAGCGCACGTTCGATCCTTCACAACTCTGCAACGTCTATGTATACAGGAAGCCGCCCTAGTCCCCTGCGTACCTGAGCTGCACGTCCGTCTCGAAGGCGATCACGTCGCACTCCACACTCCTCCTGAACGACATCAGGGTGTTCTCTGGGGCCAGCTGAACACAGATGGGCGAGAAACACTCCCGTGCTAAATACACGTATGACACAGCTGAGCTGAGTGGGCCTACAGTGGCGATAGCGGAGCAACATAATGGGGGGCGGAGCAACATGCTATGTGGGTCACATGACTGGACGGCAATTCAAGCTTAAGCAAAAAGAAAGAAAAAAACGGCACTGAGAAAATTTCAGGTCTGCTGAACGCAAACTTCAACTTCTGTGTAACCTCCGGCACGCCTTACTGTGAACACTGAGGTTGTACCCGCTTCTTACTGTGAACACTGAGGTTGTACCCGCTTCTTACTGTGAACACTGAGGTTGTACCCGCTTCTTACTGTGAACACTGAGGTTGTACCCGCTTCTTACTGTGAACACTGAGGTTGTACCCGCTTCTTACTGTGAACACTGAGGTTGTACCCGCTTCTTACTGTGAACACTGAGGTTGTACCCGCTTCTTACTGTGAACACTGAGGTTGTACCCGCTTCTTACTGTGAACACTGAGGTTGTACCCGCTTTAAATTACAGTTTCTTTATCATAATGTAGGCCTACCAGAGCGGCCTACCATCAAAAACTATGACGAAAAACGCATTCCATAACATTTTAACATGGAAATAGCTGTTCTATCGTTCAGCCTACAGTAGCAGCCAATGTGTGGTGGCCAATGCCTGCATTCCACGACTTTTTGAAAAAAACAAACATGCAGGGCTTGACATTAACCTATTAATCCAATTGTCCTTCAGACAAGGAGGTGACTGAAAATGTTGTGTTTGATGGAAGAAACCACTTTACAAAATAAAATTAATTATTATTCCCAAACTATTAATACAGAGAATCAGACAAATTATGCTACGCACTGCTATTGGCTACTTAACCTATTCAAAACTGTCTCAAAATACAACACTTCCCCTTTAACTGTACCCTTTGACTCACTTTTCAAATATGGCTAGAAATGCACAAATGTTTGTCTCTTGTTGGAAGCAACCACTCCCCCATTGTTGACTAGAATTGAGCTATAACTGGGCTAATAACTCCCTAACTAGCAAAGAATATGAACAAATGCACGTTTCACTTTGATCTCAAAACAAGCGCATCTTCTCGCGACCGCTCCTACAGTCCAGTTCAAAGTGAATGGCACAGATCCATATATGGCAACGGTTATTTGCATATAAGCCTACTGCAGCTCTGATTGGTTATAGTGCACCGGTATGACTCGTGCCTGTCAATGGAATAGAATCCTACTCCAATGCGCTCTGCCTACAAGCAAATCTCTTGCACAGTTAGTTTTGCATATTCAATCTTACATAGTTTGTTTTCTTTCGGCATATTACAATTGGCTAATATTGGGTTGATTCGATCACAATTCCGACAGTAGAGCGAAACGTTAACACTGTTAACTAAAGGAACAACTGTAGAAAGCTGAGTGTAGTTCAATCTCGTGCTTCTCCGCGTGGCCTCATATTTCCGAGGGGAGTTGCGCGCAGTTTAGAAGGAACGTTGAGTTTAAGCCCTCTGCTTCACTGGAAAGTGATGGAAATAGGGATATGTGCTCAGCCTCTGTTCAATGTAAACAAACACTAATCCTAAAGTCATTTTGGTATACTGTATATACACTATATGATGGTTTATCCGTTGGCCTACTGAAACATAATGAATGAATATGGAATTTACAGTTAAAGGATATCAAACCCATTTGGAGGATGGTCTTAAAGCAATGTAATTGAGCCACATCCCCTGTATGACTAAGGTAGCCAATCACCTTCAGGTACATTAGTGTTTTCCAGCTTACACCTTTAATATTGAGACCATAGAACCAAAGCAGGGTAGGAGATATAGACTGAGAAGGATGCACTTCCTCACCATTGGTGCTCCCCGATGACCAATGAGGGCAGGTTTAGGGGACAGCTTTTTCTCCTCCACCAGACAAGGGGATTGGATGAGGAGCGGGCTGAGGAAGATTGCCACTGACACACCAGCAAACACTACCATGATGAGGGTCTTAGAGGCTGGGGGGCACAAACAGACACGGGTTAACAAATAAAACGGTCATACTTGAACTGTTGTTGTGAATACAGACAGGCAAGGAAAGGAGATTGCTGTGTTTAGTCAACTGAGTTAGTTCATACAGCTGGTGTGTATAATCATTCATTTTACATTCTATTTACGTTTGAGTCATTTAGCAGACGTTCTTATCCAGAGCGACTTACATGCGCATTTACGTTGAAATACCGCCCAGTGTTCACAGAACTCAATTCTATTCTGTCAACATTGAACTAATATACCTGTACATGGGTGTGTAGGCTACTGTATGTCTCATATTATTGATGTCACGGTGAGTGTTTGTGTATTTTCATTGGAAGATTTCAGTATCAATACTGACCTATTCCGCGGGCCCTCTGAAAGCCCTGGAACACCAGGCAGCTTACCAGGGTCAGGGCTCCAACCCCTCCCATCTGTAGGAATGGCGCCGTGGCCTGAGGGAGATCAATGTTACATTGCTAAAGCTCTGACCCAAAACACACAAACCTAAAAGACGGTTCCCTGGTGCAATACTTTGGCCCTACAATACCTGCAGTGACAGAACAACAGTGTGCCACTCTTTTTCCCACTGAAGGCTTATTCCAGTGGTTCCCAGGGCGATGAAAACCACCCCTAAAAACAGGAACAACTGTGCAGAGCAAACCACAAGACAAGACATATCATACTTGAGTTAGTTAATATTGTTAAATCAGCAATGCTGTTACCATTCATGCTATGCAACTCATGTAAATATAGCTGTAACACATACAGAAGAAACACATCATGTTCCTGATACCTTGTGTAGACAGTGTAAGTCCAAAGGCTCTTTCAATGCAAGTTGAACCAGTGCAAAGACCTGCAATTAAAACAGTCATTACAACACAGCTAATGTAAAGTACATAAATACATCGCTAGGTATATGAATTGTCTCCCTCACCAGTAATAGGATGCAGTAGATGGTCAGTACAGCAGAGGTGATGACTAGAACCATGAACCAATTCACCCACATTTTAAGAATGGAAAAGGCCTTCCTGGTAGGGGGCAATAGAGGGTAGATCACAGGGTCTGTCAATGTATACGTATATGTATGTGTGTGTGTGTGTGTGTCGGACCAAGCTCACCAGTTTAAATCCTCGTGGTCGTTAAAAGCCATCAGACAGACGTACATCCAGAACAGAGTGAGGAGGGACACTGCGGTAAGGACTGACAACCAGCCGCAGGAACACTATAGCAACGAGATTTAACAATTACTACTGGAACTCTAAACCTGTTCTAATTTTTACTCACATTGGAAGAACTCGTTAATTACTAAACCTCTCTGTCAGGAAAACGTTTACCTTCCAGGATACAATCAAGAGTGTGTGTACAGGTTGTTTCGACATTCTGAAACTGTATGCAGAACTTAATCCAATGAATTAGATTTATCTCAGGGGTACATTTGAAAATAATCGTATACAGTGCATTCGGAAAGTTCAGACCCCTTGACTTTTTCCACATTTTGTTACGTTACAGGCTTATTCTAAAATGGATTATATCGTTTTTTCCCCCTCATCAATCTACACACAATACCACATAATGACAAAGCAAAAAACAGGTTTTTAGAAATCTTTGCAAGAAAACCCAGGAAATATCACATTTACGTAAGTACTCAGACCCTTTACTCAGTACATTGTTGAAGAACCCTTGGCAGCGATTACAATTAAATTCTTATTGGGTATGACACTACAAGCTTGGCACACCTGCATTTGGGGAGTTTCTCCCATTATTCTCTTTAGATCCTCTCAAGCCCTGTCAGATTGGATGAGGAGCGTCACCGCACAGCTATATTCAGGTCTCTCCAGAGATGTTAGATCGGGTTCAAGTCCGGACTCTGGCTGGGCCACTCCCTCGGGGCAGGTTGAGTCACTCCAAAGACTCTTCATGTTTGGTTTCGCCTGCTGTTCCATGCGACCACACTTAGTTGAAATCAATACAGTCATCAAACACACCAGCATCCAGCATCCGCCCACGCTCAATTGTGTCCAAACAGAAAACCCCCTCCCCTTAGACACTAATGGTTTGTCGCCTTTGTAGTCCTGTCCCAGATCACCTTTTACCCAGCCTGTAGGATCCTGGGAGTTCAGTTCAGCAATTAGTCCTAGCACACATTCACATGCTCTACACCACAATCTCCCTCCTCACAACTATCCTGCTCTTGTTTACAGGTCTGAATGAATGGATGCCTCTCCAACAACACCCATCCACATCTCACTGGCCTAGGAATAGAGTCTTCCTATTATACAGCCACGTTTATAAAGGGGAGAATCTTCATGCATCCACTGAATGCTGTCGAATGGAATGTTAATCCCTTATGAGCACTTTGAGGATTTTGTCAAGTTAGATTGAACTGTAGAGCAGGTATAAGTGCAATGCCTCAGTGACTGCTGCTGCTGCTGCTGCTGCTGGATGATGACGATGATGATTTTCATTGCAACGCATACCAAAGCCATTTCAACATTTCCTTTTAGGCTAGCTATAACTCTGACTCACCTGGGAAAAGTCACTAAAACAGCATTTGCAATACATGGAATTACAGTATATAAACCAATACATGGAGTTACAGTATATGAACCAATACATGGAATTACAGTATATGAACCAATACATGGAATTACAGTATATGAACCAATACATGGAATTACAGTATATGAACCAATACATGGAATTACAGTATATGAACCAATACATGGAATTACAGTCTATGAACCAATACATGGAATTACAGTCTATGAACCAATACATGGAATTACAGTCTATGAACCAATACATGGAATTACAGTATATGAACCAATACATGGAATTACAGTATATGAACCAATACATGGAATTACAGTATATGAACCAATACATGGAATTACAGTCTATGAACCAATACATGGAATTACAGTATATGAACCAATACATGGAATTACAGTATATGAACCAATACATGGAATTACAGTATATGAACCAATACATGGAATTACAGTATATGAACCAATACATGGAATTACAGTATATAAACCAATACATGGAATCACAGTATATGAACCAATATATGGTATTACAGTATATAAACCAATACATGGTATTACAGTATATAAACCAATACATGGTATTACAGTATATAAACCAATACGTGGAATTACAGTATATAAACCAATACATCGTATTACAGTATATAAACCAATACATGTAATTCCAGTATATAAACCAATACATGTAATTCCAGTATATAAACCAATACATGTAATTCCAGTATATAAACCAATACATGTAATTACAGTATATAAACCAATACATGGTGTTACAGTATATAAACCAATACATGGAATTACAGTATATAAACCAATACATGTAATTACAGTATATGAACCAATACATGGAATTACAGTATATGAACCAATACATGGAATTACAGTATATAAACCAATACATGGAATCACAGTATATGAACCAATATATGGTATTACAGTATATAAACCAATACATGGTATTACAGTATATAAACCAATACGTGGAATTACAGTATATAAACCAATACATGGTATTACAGTATATAAACCAATACATGTAATTCCAGTATATAAACCAATACATGTAATTCCAGTATATAAACCAATACATGTAATTCCAGTATATAAACCAATACATGTAATTACAGTATATAAACCAATACATGGTGTTACAGTATATAAACCAATACATGGAATTACAGTATATAAACCAATACATGTAATTACAGTATATAAACCAATACATGTAATTACAGTATATAAACCAATATATGTAATTACAGTATATAAACCAATACATGGTGTTACAGTATATAAACCAATACATGGAATTCCAGTATATAAACCAATACATGGAATTCCAGTATATAAACCAATACATGTAATTACAGTATATAAACCAATACATGTAATTACAGTATATAAACCAATACATGTAATTACAGTATATAAACCAATACATGGTGTTACAGTATATAAACCAATACATGTAATTACAGTATATAAACCAATACATGTAATTACAGTATATAAACCAATACATGTAATTACAGTATATAAACCAATACATGGATTTACAGTATATAAACCAATACATGGAATTACAGTATATGAACCAATACATGGTGTTACAGTATATAAACCAATACATGGAATTACAGTATATAAACCAATACATGGTATTACAGTATATAAACCAATACATGGAATTACAGTATATAAACCAATACATGGTGTTACAGTATATAAACCAATACATGGTGTTACAGTATATAAACCAATACATGGTGTTACAGTATATAAACCAATACATGGTGTTACAGTATATAAACCAATACATGGTGTTACAGTATATAAACCAATACATGTAATTACAGTATATAAACCAATACATGGTGTTACAGTATATAAACCAAAGTTGAGGGTAGTGATGGTAATGAATGAGAAGTTGGTACCAAAAATTGTAATCGTCTTAATCTCTGTCCTATAGCTATATTCTACACAAAAATACTCCTCTGGTTCCACAACAGTACTCACGTTTCGTTTCCTCTCACTGGGGTGCCTCCAGTTGCAGCTATACATTCCCCTGCAGCATATTCGGCCACAGCTGTCCTCTGGCATCATCACCTCTGCTCCTTATTTACTGTAAACTAAAAGGATAAGCTCCTGGAGAACACCTCATCTGGCAGCTCTGTATGTGAGGAGTGGGGCTCTGCTCCTGGAGAACACCTCGTCTGGCAGCTCTGTATGTGAGGAGTGGGGCTCTGCTCCTGGAGAACACCTCGTCTGGCAGCTCTGTATGTGAGGAGTGGGGCTCTGCTCCTGGAGAACACCTCGTCTGGCAGCTCTGTATGTGAGGAGTGGGGCTCTGCTCCTGGAGAACACCTCGTCTGGCAGCTCTGTATGTGAGGAGTGGGGCTCTGCTCCTGGAGAACACCTCGTCTGGCAGCTCTGTATGTGAGGAGAGGGGCTCTGCTCCTGGAGAACACCTCGTCTGGCAGCTCTGTATGTTAGGAGAGGGGCTCTGCTCCTGGAGAACACCTCGTCTGGCAGCTCTGTATGTGAGGAGTGGGGCTCTGCTCCTGGAGAACACCTTGTCTGGCAGCTCTGTATGTGAGGAGAGGGGCTCTGCTCCTGGAGAACACCTCGTCTGGCAGCTCTGTATGTGAGGAGAGGGGCTATGCTCCTGGAGAACACCTCGTCTGGCAGCTCTGTATGTGAGGAGAGAGGCTCTGAGGGGAATAATAGGGAATATCTGTGAGTATTAAGGCCATCCCTGTTCAATACGTTCCTGAATAGAGCTTCTATGTTGGGGGCCAGCTGAAAATGGCTGACCCTGTGGAGTTCTGTGAGAGTAACACGGAGAGGCCTGAGAGTGAAGTCCCACCATAAGACCCTCCGTTCCGTGGGAGCAGGGAGGGAGAGGAAGGAGGAGGAGGAGGAGGAGGAGGAGGAGGAGGAGGAGGAGGAGGGGGCTCATCGTCAGCAGGGGGTTGCAGTGTGTAGATGGCAACCTGTTTTTACCAAACCAAGACATTAAGCCTTCACAATAATTAAATATTACTCCACTAAGAGAGCTAAAAGATGGATGAAGGAGGTGAGGGGAGAATAGTCCATGAACAGGCTGGAGCAGATACATGTAAACCTGCTTCCCTCCTTATTTTCTTCACTGAGGTAATGATATCGAAATAGGGCGTGGTGCCCAGTGCCCACATAACAAAAACACGTACAATTTAAAAAAGTTCTACAACATTGTAAAGCAAATTGACATTAGACCATCTATTTATCCATTTTGGGAAAGTCTGACAAGTCATTTTTAATCCATCAAATTAGAACCCTTGAAAATGAATAGCTATTAGCCTATTGTAAAAACAAGCCAAATGTACTTGGTCAGTTATCATTTTTGTTTGGGATTTTTGCCATCAAGGGCTAAGGTGTGTTAAGCAAACTTCAGACCTGACACATTTTGTTTGAATAGGTATTTTGTCCACAAGTGTCCACTGTTGGTCAAGGGTGGAGGTGTGTTAAGCAAACTTCAGATCTGACAAATGTTCTTTGAATAGATAGTGTCCACAAGCCAAAATAGGTATTTAAAAGAAAGAAAGAAAAAGTTAACACTTATAAAGAGGGGCCAGTATGAAATACGATATTAAATGTTAATTACATGCATTGTGAAGGTATTCTTCGCTGAGGAAAAGCCCTTCTATATAATTAATGTTGGATTGAGGAGAACCATATGATCACAGGAACATGTCTGAGCAGGTCGACAATGGGAAAGAAGTGAAAGTTGAGAAATCTGAGCAGATTTTACCTCAAAATACCAGATGCTTTACCATTGTGTAAGATAAGATGCTACTAATACACAGACTAAGAATGTAGGCACAGAAGTGTGTTTTTCTTAAACCTACCACCTCTTGGCCAGGGCTCCCTTAAAAAAATAGACTTTGTCAGCTGCTACAGAATCACACAGTCTTCACAGTATGTCATTAATACAATACAACACTGAATAATCCGTGTGTTCTCGGTGCTTGTACATCCAGTCTGGCGTCAATCACTATCAACAGATTTGAGGAACAATCCATAACGTTCAGTATCAAGTCTAGTGACCATCAACCCGCACCTTGAGTATCACAAACAGAACATTTGAAATGATGTGCATTACAGAAAATCCCCAAATGCTAAACATTGTGTGATCGCTCTAAACTACATACGAACTTTAGTGATCTTAATTGTCCCCATTACAATAATAGTAAATAAATACATGGAATAAAAAAACGTCTGACAGCGTTCCAATAAGCATGGGCCTAAAAAAACTATAAATATGTTAGAAGAAAGTTATTTCTATACTGAACCATTTACTCTTAACACTAATCTCACCACTATGGTCTATTTATTGTCCTACCTTCCTAACCTACATTTGCACTCTGTACATAGATTCTCCATTGTGTTATTGACTCAATAGAGACGTTTGTTTACTGTGTAACTCTGTGTTGTTGTTTTTTGTCACACTGCTTTGCTTTGTCTTGGCCAGGTCGCAGTTGCAAATGAGAACTTGTTCTCAACTGACCTACCTGGTTAAATAAAGGTGAAATAAAACTTATAAAAATTTAAAAAAACAATAGTAATGCCAAGGCCAAGACAAATTCAGCAGTGTTGCCAGTGTGAGAAGGCATGATACACAACTTGGCACACATCAAGCACTGGGACTTGGCCAAAACGTTACATAGCAATGTTTGTTTGAATCACAGATAGGCCAGGGTAGGCACAGGTAGACTGGTATTCAACACGGTAATAAGGAAGGGTTACTGATCAGATCAGATAAGGTGAATATTTTTTTTGTTTTTGTTTGAGCCAAGATTCCAACATATTTATTTACCTACCTTTCTAAACAGAACTTTGAAATGGAATTATGCTTGCCCTTTTTCACTTCAACATTTATAATATGGTAATGATCCATAAGATCCTGTTCATGACAATAGATTTTATGTTTTGAGAGTTAAGCAATAACGACTTTCTCAAACTATGACGGTGAGAAAGATGAGACATATTGGGAGGATTTTCGATCTAAACCTGGTTGTTCCACATCTATGAGATATTGACTATAAAATCAGGAAATAGAAGGAAATCTCTCACAATTTACTGTAACAATGTCCTGTTACGACATTTAAGCCGATTTCCATTACATCACTTGCTGCATTGTTGTATTCGATGCATGTGACAGATAAAGTATGATTTGATTTGATTTTTTTTATTTTTTATTAATAAAAATGTCATACAAAAGTGAGTGAGAGAAAGTTTACTATTGAACCCTTTCTGTGGTGAACCCTGTACTCAGTGACGTGATTACAAATATATATTTTTGTTTTTTAGAATGTCGTTTGTCTACATAAATTATTATATCTACACTTACAGGACATTTCACATCTTCTCCTCATTTGACCAAAATGTAAAAATAAATTTACCATTGAGCATGAATAACTATCTCAGTTCAATCCTGATACAAACTCAGTGTTTAATCTGGTCAATCAATTTAGTTGAAATATATTGGTCAATTTGAGTAAATTTGACAAAGGTTTAAAATACAATAAGCTAGTAAAAGCTGGAGGAGTGAGGTGCACCTTACCTGTAGATCACAGAATGTGTGCGTCTCTCTTGTAGTGTTGCAAGACAGCCGGTGATATTCTTTTCACAAACTTTGTCATGTCCAGTCCACTATATTTCGTTACCTTTTTTCTGTTCCTATTGTTCTGTCATCCATTCCTGTTCTTTGTGGAAATCCATGGCCGGGATGTAAATTAATCAGAATGGATGGTGTAAGTTTCTAAAGTTGTAAGGGAGGTGTACGCGGAGGGACGCAAATCGCTAGAACGCACACTTGCAGATAAATGCTATGAGCGCACGTTTAGGACTATTGGCAAATTAGAATGCACATGTGTAGGGGTAGAGGCAGAGACTAGAGGGATCATCAATGTACTATAGGGATAGTTCACCCAAATTACAAAACGTCACATTGGTTTCCTTACCTTGTAAACCAGTGGTCACCAACCGCTCGATCTCCAAGGCATTCCTAGTCGATCGCCAAACATTTCTGTAAAAAACACAATGATAAAACCTTGTGTTCCGATTTAGTTAATTAATCTCGGGCTGTTGACGATAGGTGCACCCGATTCCGCTGCCCTGTGTGCCGGGTAGGCAAACTGTTGCCATTTTCAACCATTTCATGTGTCTGAAGGTACAGACTCTGCCTTCCCGACCGGCGGACCCAGAGAGAAAAATCAAGTGCACTATAGGCCTTCCACTGGCCAATCAGATGGCTCAGAATACCGTGTCTGCAGTAACGTTACAGCAAAGTTGATACTGTGAGATTTCAACACGTTTAAAACCATGACTAGAGAGAGACATTCAACGAATACAGCAAAGAGCTGCTGTTTGTATGAGTGAGTTGATGTTGAAGTTCTTACTCAGCGCTGTCAACACTTTGTATTCAACAAATGCGTGTTCTTCCTGTTTCCATTCAGCGCTACAAGAAGCACTGCAGCAGTAATGAATGAGGAGGACAGTGTAGAGATTGGTTTGTGTTGTTGTTATCAATTCAATTAAGTTCAGCAGCTTGGGTCTTATTTTAATTGGAATATTTCACTTTCTCTGTCCATAGGAGCAACAAGATGTACAGTTGAAGTCTGAAGTTTACATTGTAGTGGCATAATCTTACTGCTTTCTCTTTAAAAAATAAAGCACTTTCAAAGTTTGGAAAAGTAACATAGACTTTTATTACGAAAGCAACAAAAGCCGAGGAGCCCTTATTTTCTTCACTGAGGTAATGATATCGAAATAGGGCGTGGTGCCCAGTGCCCACATAACAAAAACACGTACAATTTAAAAAAGTTCTACAACATTGTAAAGCAAATTGACATTAGACCATCTATTTATCCATTTTGGGAAAGTCTGACAAGTCTTTTTTAATCCATCAAATTAGAACACTTGAAAATGAATAGCTATTATGTACTTGGTCAGTTATCATATTTGTTTGGGATTTTTGCCATCAATATGTATCAGATAATCGAATTTCTACTGTTGGTCAAGGGCTAAGGTGTGTTAAGCAAACTTCAGATCTGACAAATTTAGTTTGAATAGGTATTAAACCATCTTTAAAAAATAAAGCACTTTCAAAGTATGGAAAAGTAACATAGACTTTTATTACGAAAGCAACAAAAGCCGAGGAGCCCCCGGAGACTTCTGAACTTCCCAGACTCCTCTGCGCTTCATATACACATTCGTGGTCACATAGCATACACAGCCCCTCCCTCACGGGTAGGCTCATTACCACCTCTAACAGTCGTCCACTATCGTTTCAAAACCTTTCAACTCAGGTTCGTCTACCCCCTCTTCCTGTCAGCAGTTAAACCTTCCAAAATATAAAAACACTCCCCATTGGTAATAAAACTTAAAGATACGAAACTGTGAAACCATAGTGGCGATCCCTTAGTAATGGTGCAAAGATAAACACATTCACCCATGAAGGCAACTAGACACACACTCATAAATCTAAACATACATGGACCCACATTCTTAGTGCCTGTTCCAACCTGGTACAACCACAGCACAATACAGACACTGTTCTATTCAACTATTCTAGTCCTTATATTATAGCTAATGTGTTTCTAAGTGAACCCCATAAAACCATATGATCATCTTCTCTTGGGCTCCACTGACTGCTCTAACTATTACTAACTACTAACTATTGGCCTTTACTGGCTGCTCTATCTCCATCCTGTTGCGATCCTATGCCATTCTATAGTTCACTGAGTAACCTACTGTGGTTTCTAACCTTCCAATTCTGTTCTTTACTCATAGTCCTAAAAATATTAAACAACATCTTAAAATATTCATCAACATTCACTTAGGTTGAAGTCATTAAAACTCATTTTTCAACCCCTCCACAGATTTCATGTTATAATACTATCGTTTTGGCAAGTCGGTTAGGACATCTACTTTGTGCATGACACAAGTAATTCTTCCAACAAATGTTTACAGACATATTATTTCACTTATAATTCACTATATCACAATTCCAGTGGGTCAGAAGTTTACATACACTAAGTTGACTGTGCCTTTGTGCCAGAACGGGCAGAACGGGTAGTGAGCAACACAGGGGCCCCCCAGGGAACGGTCCTGTCCCCCTTCCTGTTCACCCTCTACACCTCGGACTTCAGATATAACTCTGAAACATGCCACCTGCAGACGTTCTCGGATGACTCCGCAATTGTAGGGTGCATCAGGGGTGGGCAGGAGGAGGAGTACAGGAGCACAATCAGTGACTTTGTGTTGTGGTGTGAGCAGAACCACCTTCAGCTCAACATCAGCAAAACAAAGGAGATGGTGGTGGACTTTAGGAGAACCAAGGCACAACTGACTGCAGTCCCTATACAGGGGATGGATGTGGAAATGGTTGGGTCATAGAAGTTCCTGGGAGTCCATATGGACAACAGGCTGGAATGGGCTGGTAACACCGGGGCCCTGTACAAAAAGGGCCAGAGCCGACTCTACTTTCTGAGGAGGCTCAGGTCCTTCAACGTGTGCAGTAAACTACTGCATACCTTCTACCAGTCTGTGGTGGCCAGTGCCATATTTTTTGCAGTGATGTGCTGGGGAGCCAACATAAAAGCCGGTGATGCTTCTCGGGTAAATAAGCTGATCAGGAAGGCTAGCTCTGTCCTGGGAATGAGCCTTGACACTCTAGAGGTGGTGGCGGAGAGACGGATCCTGGCCAAACTGCTGTCCCTCTGCATGCCATGGTTATGACGCAGAGGAGCACCTTCAGTCACAGACTGATCACACCACGGTGTGCCAGAGAGCGCTACAGGAGGTCCTTCCTGCCGTGCCGTCGGCAACACAGACCTGGAACTGTTGGGAAGTTAGGACCTAGTTTAACAATTATGCATCCATCCGTGAGTAACTCTGGTCCATAATCACTCATTCACTGAGGACCTATTTATTCATGCAGGTCTGTATATACATACTCATGTACAGTTGTTATATCATATCACATGCAATATTGTAAGTAACTCTTGGACTTAACTTACGTAGTCATTCACTCAGGAATGCATATTAGTATCCTGTCAGTTGTATCTTTTTTCATTGCTTTTAGTATATCGAATGTGCAATACGTGCAGTTATCTGTAATTAAACCCTGCGCACTAAGGACTGTATTTTAAGGGAATTACTTTTACCCCAATTATATCATATATATATATATATATATATATATATATATCGGAGGACAGGCAAAGGTTGGCAACAGGATAGCACGGCAGAGGTACACTGGGGTAGGCAGGCTCGTTGGTCGGTGGACAGGCAGAGGGCGATAGTCGAGGCAGAATGGCTGAGGTACACAGGAGTAGGCAGGCTCGTTGGTCGGTGGACAGGCAGAGGGCGATAGTCGAGGCAGAAGGGCTGAGGTACACAGGAGTAGGCAGGCTCGTAGTCGGGTAAAACAGGCAGATATCGACACCGGGGAAAACACAGAACTGAACACGGGTAATGGGGAAAAACACTGGTAACACGGAACGCTGGAAACAACTGTACAGGACAAGACGATCTGGCAACTGACAGAACAGAGAACAGGTTAAATACACAGAGGACTAATGGTGAATGGGGAACACCTGGTCTGGGGCGGAGACAAGACAACAGGTGAAACATATCAGGGTGTGACAATACACACATTTAGCTATTTAAGTATCTCTTCCTGTCATTTACCTGTACAGTTTATGTAACCATGCAAGTATTCACTTACCTGTAAATATAACTGCATATTTACCTGTACAGCTAATTTAACCATGCGAAATATTCACTTACCTGTTCATTTAACCAGTCTGTCTATTAAGTAAACTATTATTACCCTCACTCATATCATATGCATTTTTAGCTATTTAAATATTTCTCTGCCATCGACCTGTATAGTATAGTTAACCATCCAACATCCACCAATGTATAGTGTACATATTCAGCCAACCACCCATACTATGCAATATCTTTTTATAGCTTTTTTGCACTCCAGACATCTTGTATTTCTATACTTTTTCTTACTGCCGCTCTATGTATCATGTACCGTGTATCTGTCTTTTGTGTATTTTTGTTCTGGCATTTTGCACCTGCCCCATGTCTTGTTGTAGCTGCTTGACAAAGAAATGTCCCCCTCTGGGATCAATAAAGCACCTTCCTACCTACCTACCTACCTCTACCTACCTACCTACCTACCTACCTACCTACCTACCTACCTACCTACCTACCTACCTACCTACCTACCTACCTACCTACCTACCTACCTACCTACCTACCTACCTACCTACCTACCTACCTACCTCTACCTACCTACCTATCTATGTCGTTGCTTTAGGAGTCAATTGGAGGTGTACCTGTGGATGTATTTCAAGGCCTACCTTCAAACTCGGGAAGGAAACCCGTTCTGTCTCCTAGAGATGAACGTACTTTGGTGCGAAAAGTGAAAATCAATCCCAGAACAACAGCAAAGCCAGACTACGGTTTGCAACTGCACATGGGGACAAAGATCGTACTTTTTGGAGAAATGTCCTCTGGTCTGATGAAACAAAAATAGAACTGTTTGGCCATAATGACCATCGTTATGTTTGGAGGAAAAAAGGGGAGGCTTGCAAGCCGAAGAACACCATCCCAACCGTGAAGCACGGGGGTGGCAGCATCATGTTGTGGGGCTGCTTTGCTGCAGGAGGGACTGGTGCACTTCACAAAATAGATGGCATCAAGAGGAAGGACAATTATTTGTATATATTGAAGCAACATCTCAAGACATCAGTTAGGAAGTTAAAGTTTGGTCGCAAATGGGTCTTCCAAATGGACAATGACCCCAAGCATACTTCCAAAGTTGTATCAAAAGGGCTTAAGGACAATAAAGTCAAGGTATTGGAGTGGCCATCACAAAGCCCTGACCTCAATCCTATAGAACATTTGTGGGCAGAACTGAAAAAGCGTGTGCGAGCAAGGAGGCCTACAAACCTGACTCAGTTACACCAGTTCTGTCAGGAGGAATGGGCCAAAATTCACCCAACTTATTGTGGGAAGCTTGTGGAAGGCTACCCGAAACGTTTGACCCAAGTTAAACAATTTAAAGGCAATGCTACCGAATACTAATTGAGTGTATGTAAACTGACCCACTGGGAATGTGATGAAATAAATAAAAGCTGAAATAAATAATTCTCTCTACTATTATTCTGACATTTCACATTCTTAAAATAATATGGTGATCCTAACTGACCTAAGATTTTAAATGTCAGGAATTGTGAAAAACTGGTTTTAAATGTATTTGGCTAAGGTGTATGTAAACTTCCGACTCCAACTGTATTTCTGCATGAGGCAGAAATAATGCGGTGTGACTCGAGTTTTGCCATCAGCTGGAAAACGGTGTCTCTTTTTGGAAAGGGAGAGGAGGGACGTTGAGAGGCGGATCTTCAGTCTGCTGCTCTCTCCCTCCACTGAGACTGACCATCAGATGCAGGCACCATCAGCCCAGTAAAATACAAATAAATAGCAAAACATTTAAATGTATAGTCGCTCAGCTGTGCCTTGAAAATAATACAACAACGGATCTATTACCGGTAAAGCCTACCTCAAATTGTTAAATATAGTTTTAAAAAAATGTCCCAAACAACAATGCATTGGCAGGACAATTCAAGCAAAGCCAATATGAGGTGATAATGTATTGGGTCTATAGTTTACAGCACAAACCTCATTGCTACAGTACTGTTTTTTTGCATGTGCTTACGTTTTTTTAAACTCATGTTAAAAAAGACTTAGAAAGTGATCTTGACTCAGGAAAGGTTGGTGACCATTGCTGCAAACAGTCCATGAACAAGGTATGACAACAATCCATGCTTTGGTTTAGTTTCCCTGGCACGGTTTCCACATGCTAACAAAGCATGGCTTGCTGTCATACCTTGTTCATGGACTGATTAAAGGTTAAGGAAACCAATATGGCATTTTGTCATTTGTAATATACCTTTGATAGTGTCAGAACGAAGTAGAGCTTCTATGTGCCATGTCTGCACTATTTCATACAGAACTTGAGTTCAATACAGCTCGGAAACAGTTCAATTAAGTTTAAGGGGACCGAGCAGGATTTTAACCTGGGATGTGGAAGTTGTTACTGACACTTAAATCCCTTTCAGCAACATTACCTAACCACACTTAAAAGTGCAAGAGAATGCATTTAATGCTCTATTTCTGTTGGAAATCGTCTCACAAATAACTTGCTCATCTACTCTTGGCCAAGATTAACAAAGGAAAAAGGCACCTGGATGTTTCACAGGCAGTATTACATGATGATAGGCCCATTGCATTTAATCTACAGCTGATACATTTTATATTTGGGGTTTAGCCTAATTAGTGTATTTTAAATATGGGGGCCATCTGGCTACTGGGGAACATCCCTATATGAACTTTATGAATCCCATAGGGGCATAATACACCCACACTGTATCACAACCGGCCGTGATTGGGAGTCCCATTGGGCGGTGCACAATTGGCCCAGCGTCGTCCTAGTTTGGCCGGTGTAGGCCGTCATTGTAAATAAGAATTTGTTCTTAGCTGCCTTGGTTAAAAAAATAATTTAAAAAATAAATGTAATTCCAGAGATATTACGATGTATTCTCACATCAGACCACTACAGTCCTCTAGTAGGCTACACCTTGAAGTGCAACAGCAACATAGGCTATCTTATATCTGGAGCAGGTTTTATGTACAAACACTGAATCTCGGCATCTTAACTGAGCATTTTTTAAGATGTGTATATATATTTTTTTTATTTATTTAACCTTATTTAACTAGGCAAGTCAGTCATCTTAACTGAGGACTTGACCATGTTCTGAATAAATATGAAACATATACTATGCTTGTATTTATTTCATTGGGTTCTATGTAGACTACTTTCACACTCTTATGGACCCTACATACCACAGCGGGGCTCCATAGGTGCGCATGCGCATGTATTGCATGGATGATTATAGAGGGCGTGGTTTGAAAGGGAAGTTGTCTTTTTAGCCTGGTAAGATCTTTGTTGTTGCTATTTGTAGCTAGCTAGATGATAATAAAATAACTGTTTAGGTTTTGGATTCATTGTAACATTTAATGTAATCTGTAGTGTACTTGCTACACGTGTAGTATTTTGTCAGAATGACATCACCGCCTACTGTAGCTGGTTAACAACAATGTCAGAACAGGTTGCTGTTGTTGCTAACATGAAAAATGCTGCAATTTATGGCTGAGCTAGTAATGGCTAGTAACGTTATTGGAATTTGATTTGAGTCCCTATTCAATAAATTATTGACCCGCTTATTGATAGTGAAATTGCATTGTTAAGGCAAACCTCCTGTGAATATTGCCATATTGTGTATTCAGCTAAATTGTCTTCTGTGCGTCTGTAATCTTGGCTGCCCAGAATAAAATCTCTGAAACCTCTTCGGCTTCTTTTTCTTCCTCGATGGGGTTCAATAGTGGTTGGCATCCAATGTTAATGATGCATTAACGCCACCTGCTGGACGGTGTATTGAATAAGAAACTAAAAAACATTGCTGGAAATGGGGAAATGACATCATACAAAATTAAACACGTCAACTAAGAAAACCCCGCCCACTTCTTCAATCTCATTCCACTCCAACATGCATCCCTACACAGAATCAGCGGAACGTTCACCCACAGGATTTCTTGCACTGCCTCGGCTGTGAAATCAAGAAGACCCCATAAACGTTCAGCGTCATTCACAATGATTCACATTAGACTTCTTCTCCACTTGTGCTGTACAGTTTATGACCACTGCAATAAATCATACAAAGTCCACCGTTTTAACATGTATCATTTCCCTGGTCGTGTGGCTCCACTACCATTATTTCTTCCTCACTATTTGTTCCTTCAAATCTTACCGCCTCCAGATAGGAGACACGCTGGACACTCCTCACCGCCTCCAGATAGGAGACACGCTGGACACTTCTCACCGCCTCCAGATAGAGACATGCTGGACACTCCTCACCGCCTCCAGATAGTAGACACGCTGGACACTCCTCACCGCCTCCAGATAGGAGACACGCTGGACACTCCTCACTGCCTCCAGATAGGAGACACGCTGGACACTCCTCACCGCCTCCAGATAGGAGACACGCTGGACACTCCTCACCGCCTCCAGATAGGAGACACGCTGGACACTCCTCACCGCCTCCAGATAGGAGACACGCTGGACACTCCTCACCGCCTCCAGATAGGAGACACGCTGGACACTTCTCACCGCCTCCAGATAGGAGACACGCTGGACACTCCTGACCCTCGCCACCTCATTCTCCTTCAACCTTGTCCAAGATGGCGTAACAGTGCAGACGTGTTTTTGTTTGTCCCGTCTCATGTCCTGTGTAAATAGTTTGTAATAGTCTGTCCATATATTTTTATAGATTTTCTATTGTGTTATTGACGTTTGTTTATTCTCATGTGTAACTCTGTGTTGTTGTTTTTGTCGCCCTGCTTTGCTTTGTCTTGGCCAGGTCGCAGTTGTAAATGAGAACTAGTTCTCAACTGACCTACCTGGTTAAATAAAGGTGAAATAAAAAATAAATACAAAATAAAAAACCCTAACAGGGCACTCCAAGAATTCAGGTGCATGTTCACTTCCACAGTTGCACAATTTCACTTAATCTGGCATACGATACTCTTCCCTTCGGCACACACTTGACCAAATCTTTGACATTTATAACACTGAAGGGGCTTGTGCACAAAAGCTCTTACAGCGTATCTCATGAATCCTAACTTTATATGAGAAGGAAGAGACTTCATCAAAGTACAGTAGCATGGATGAAATTAATTAATTTTCTCTATCCATCATACAGGTCAGTCGACGTGCACCAACCACTTCATCGATGTCTTCAGTAATATCCTCTGCCTTTATTTCTTACGCAACCCCAGAAATAACCCCCTTGATAGGCGCCCTGCTACGAAAATCCATACAGGAAACATTCCAGTCCGATATCTTTTTTTAGTCTTAAAACACACTTCTTCTGCTCTGCAGACAAACAAAAAATCTAAATAAAACCACTTCTTGTGACCCTAACCGACTCCAACACATTCCAGATTTTCCACGAGATGTTAAACAGATTTCCCAAGTACCATTGATCCAAAACCCTGACTCCGACTAATAATGAGTCTAGTGGTTTCCTATTTTCCACCACAGGTTTACTTCTCGTTTCCCTTTTCTTCACCACTGTAACTCACTCATTCTCACCACTGTAACTCACTCATTCTCACCACTGTAACTCACTCATTCTCAATTCCGCCAATCTTCCTGTCCCCATCTCCAATCCGGAAAATCCTCTAGGCCATCCATAGCCAAATGAAGCCTTCCTCTTACAAAAAAAAGAAAAAAGAAGCCAGGTGCACCCCCTGAAATCGCTAATTAATCAGGAACTCAAAAACCATGCAGAGCACCTAACCGGTAATTAAAACCCTCCTATCCCACACCGCCTTCTAACAAACAAAACATTTTGTTTTGGAGAGATTATTGCATGCAGAAATGCCTATGTCTTTTTGAACCAATAGGTTTTGACCAAAAGATCCCGTATGATGACTACTAACTCCCAGTGGTCTTTTTGCCTTCCTATGAGAGTCCCCCAGCATGGATAGACCCTCAGGAGGTATGAACCCGAGATGACATCCATACCCTGTCAACAGCCAGTCTAGTTCACTACCACCTAAGATATTCAATGATGTTCCCTCTGTGTCCTGTCTGTCTGTGTAGCGGATCCACCATCCTGACTACAACAATGAGCTGACCCAGTTCCTGCCACGCACCATCATGTTGAAGAAACCTCCAGGGGCACAGCTAGGCTTCAACATCCGTGGGGGGAAAGCCTCCCAGCTGGGCATCTTCATCTCCAAGGTGTGTGTGTGAGAGAGCGTTGGAGAGAGAGCAACTGCCCAATCAGTGCTGATCTAGCTAGCCTACACTTATATATGTTTTTTGCTTTTTCATTTTGTCAGTCATCTCCCTTCTGCTTAATGTCTTTGTGTTTATGTTGCTAGGTGGTCCCAGATTTGGACTCTCACAGGGCGGGACTCCAGGAGGGAGAGCAGGTTCTGTCTGTCAACGATGCGGACTTCCAGGACATAGAACACTTGAGGGTCAGTGATGTACTGTAGACCGTACACCACTATACACACAACGCTATACCTCTTGATAAATCTCATTACTTCATTTTGAACCTCAACACTTAACTTGTGTTTTAAAAAAGATTAATTGTTTTTCGACATTCATTTCTCATAGAAATTGTTTCTTTTCCTCTCAGGCTGTAGAGATTCTGAAGAGGGTGCGCTTCTTTCCTTACAGTAGGAGTTGCTTTCACCTGCTCCGCCATGTAATATTAAGAAAGTGCCTAAACTGTATATGGTGCTATTATTACTTTATGCCTTATTACGTCACCTCTGCAACCTGTGAAGGTTTTGTAAATGGTTGTTATGTAACTTCCTGTTTCCTATAGACTACCAGAGACCGAAGGAAAGGACGGTGCACTAGGTGACAGAAGAGTTCCCTGGGAGAGTGAGAAACAGTGAACATGGTTACATGCACACAATAATACGATTATTCTGGATAGTCAGATTAATATGATTTGCAAGAAGAACGATTTCCCTGATAATCCTGTTTACATGGAACATCTGAAATTAGGCTGCCTTATGGGACTCTGATAAATGCAGAAAATCGCCAATCAAAATAAAACGTTCTACCAGTTCTACCACAGTGACCATGTTCTTTTTGCGAAGACAATTTGATTCGGAGTTCGGGTATATAGTTTGTGTATGTGAAAACTATTTCTAAGATTAATACTCACTTCACTCGCGCATAAAAGGGTGGCTTGCGCTACCGGTGCTGGCACATGCACAGATCAGATTATATATGTATATATTTTTTTCAATTTAAGTCATTTAAGAACAAATTCTTATTTCAACCTAACGATGAACGCCCTAATGACTAACTTGTCCTTTCACACGTACATACAGGACCACATAGACTTTACAGAACAGTGTAATGATATTTAAACAATATGTATAACGCACCAAGGTATAAAAATGTACGTCAGTACATGTCATACCAACTAAATCCACTAGAGGGCATACAAGTTAAAGGAATGATTATTTACCTGCATAGTCCTGTTATCTTACTAATAAGAGGTGGTTGATTTGTGTGATTTGAAAGGGACTATTGTGTATTGCGGCACGTTACATTATGTACAAAAATCAGTTTGCTCTTGTTATTTTAAAGGGAGATTTATTTCCTCCTTTTAATGGCATGCTGATTAAATGTGTAAGTGTATACTAGGGGTTAGTGCGGGGTGTAAGTGTGTACTAGGGGTTAGTGCGGGGTGTAAGTGTGTACTAGGGGTTAGTGCGGGGTGTAAGTGTGTACTAGGGGTTAGTGTGGGGTGTAAGTGTGTACTAGGGGTTAGTGTGGGGTGTAAGTGTGTACTAGGGGTTAGTGCGGGGTGTAAGTGTGTACTAGGGGTTAGTGCGGGGTGTAAGTGTACTAGGGGTTAGTGCGGGGTGTAAGTGTGTACTAGGGGTTAGTGCGGGGTGTAAGTGTGTACTAGGGGTTAGTGCGGGGTGTAAGTGTGTACTAGGGGTTAGTGCGGGGTGTAAGTGTGTACTAGGGGTTAGTGCGGGGTGTAAGTGTACTAGGGGTTAGTGCGGGGTGTAAGTGTGTACTAGGGGTTAGTGTGGGGTGTAAGTGTGTACTAGGGGTTAGTGCGGGGTGTAAGTGTACTAGGGGTTAGTGCGGGGTGTAAGTGTGTACTAGGGGTTAGTGCGGGGTGTAAGTGTGTACTAGGGGTTAGTGCGGGGTGTAAGTGTGTACTAGGGGTTAGTGCGGGGTGTAAGTGTGTACAAGGGGTTAGTGCGGGGTGTAAGTGTACTAGGGGTTAGTGCGGGGTGTAAGTGTGTACTAGGGGTTAGTGCGGGGTGTAAGTGTGTACTAGGGGTTAGTGCGGGGTGTAAGTGTGTACTAGGGGTTAGTGCGGGGTGTAAGTGTGTATTAGGGGTTAGTGCGGGGTGTAAGTGTGTACTAGGGGTTAGTGCGGGGTGTAAGTGTGTACTAGGGGTTAGTGTGGGGTGTAAGTGTGTACTAGGGGTTAGTGTGGGGTGTAAGTGTGTACTAGGGGTTAGTGCGGGGTGTAAGTGTGTACTAGGGGTTTTTGGGGAGAGGCCAGCACTGGGTGTTCTAGTTCTCCTCAATGTGAATGGATGTTACTTTGCTTTTCTTCTATTTTAATGTTTTCTTCCCCTCCCCTCCCCTCCCCTCCCCTCCCCTCCCCTCCCCTCCTCTCCCCTCCCCTCCCCTCCCCTCCCCTCCCCTCCCCTCCTCTCCTCTCCCCTCCCCTCCCCTCCCCTCCCCTCCCCTCCCCTCCTCTCCTCTCCTCTCCTCTCCCCTCCCCTCCTCTCCCCTCCCCTCCCCTCCCCTCCCCTCATTCGTTTAACCAGGCATATGGTGTAACAGACCCCTGGAGATAAAAACATTTTACATCTTAACAATATTCTTTCTTTCCCACAGTCCATAGGACATATTCCAGAATAGATTTTTTACTCCTAGACAACATATAGTTTTTTTCCTGATAACGTTCTCCCACAACACACTTGGCGACTCCATGTCTCATCTCAGATGAAGAATTTAACACACATATCGGCCCAAATTGATTTTTTTCCTTGAGGTCAATTATCTACCAGGGACAAGTGTGTGCACCCTATGGGAAATGCTGAAAGCATACCTTCATGGCCAGATCATATCATATAATGCCGGAATGAACAAGAGGTCAGCGCGTCTTACAGAACTTACAAACCTTATAAATGACATTAATCAAAAGTACTCAACCATCTGCAGAATCACATTACAGACTGAATTGATACTCTTTGCAAAGGACCTCCACTTAACATCTAGACAAAAACAATATGAATGTGAAAGACGAGCCAGTAAACCTCTTTGCCATAAGCTGAGGCAATCAGCATAAGCTGAGCCAACCTCAGCAGGTGAGACCACCTCAGACCAAATTATTATTAATGATCTATACAAAGACCTTCACCCATCTGAAGCTAAATGATCGCTCTCTAACCACACAGTTCTTTTCACAACCTTCTGATTCCTGCCACTAGCTCCGGAAAACGAATCAGATCTTGAGAAGTCCCTCTCTGATTGACCGGGCAAAAAAATCTATGAAAAGCGGTAAGAACCCGGATCCCGATGGTTACCCAATTTAGTTTGACAAAAGATTATCTTCTAAGCTGACACCCTTATTATGTGATGCCTATGCTGAGGCCCTCAAAACGGGTCACTTCCCCTAACCATGTCACAGGCCACTCCCCCTAACCATGTCACAGGCCACTCCCCCTAATCATGTCACAGGCTGTAATGTCAGTCCTCCTGACAAATGGAAAGACCCGGTGAAATGTGAGTCCTAGCCTGCTTTGCTGTGACTATGAGATACTTACTAAGGCTCTGGCTGTGCCATTAGAAGCGGTATGCCTACAATAATACACCCCGATCAGAGAGGCTTTATCACGGGCAGACATTCTGGGGCTGGCCGGTATAAACGGTCTGTATGCTGTACAGACTATATATCTCAGACCCCATCCCGTCTATCCCATTCGCTCTCGATATAACCTATCTTTGAGTTCATATCCTTTCACTGTAGCGCCCAATACTTACTTAGGGGTCTGTGGGACTCGGAAATTCAAAGCAAAGCAGGACCTCGATCGCTGGTCGACACTCCCCATATCACTCGCTGGTAGAGTCAACTCGGTCAAGATGGCCACCATGCCAAGATTCCCGTATCTGTTTCAAACTACTCCCATCTTTCCAGCAAAGTATTTGTTTAAAGAACTGGATGGACACATACAGTATCTACTTCAGGACGGCTCATAATAATTGTTGGAATGGTATCGAACACCTGAAAACCATGTGTTTGATGTATTTGATACCATTGCACTCATTCCTCTCCAGCCATTACCACTAGCCCGTCCTCCCAAATTAAGGTGCCACCAACCTCCTGTGATCTACCTTAATTTGGAATAATAAGATTGCACGTTTGCATAAAGCGTTTTTGGAGAGACTGAAAGAAGAGGGGGGTCTTACCCTACCCAATTTCCTCCATTACTACTGGGCTGCCAATATACACAAGATAACCTTTTGGGTCTCTACGTTCTTAGAGGGGGAAGGACCGGTGTGGTCCCTTATGGAAAAGCACTCATGTCAAACATCATCCCCAGTTTCCTTAGTCTGTCCTTAGTCTGCTCCATGGTAGGGGGGCTACCATGGAGCAAACAATATCACTCAAACAAGCCTATTGTGAAAAGCCCACTCAGGATATGGTTTCAGTTAAGGATCCACTGTGGACATAGACAAGCTATCTCATCCATGTTTTTTATTTCCAACCCACTCTTCACGCCCTCCCTTATAGACACAGCTATGGTTCCTTCCAGCTATGGTTTCAGAAAGGATTGAAGAGTGTAAAATACCTTTTCCATGACAGTGTATTTATCCCCTTTGAACATCTAGTTAGAGAGCACATTATATCCCAGACACACTTCCTCAGGTACCTGCAGATTCGCAACTTTACAAAAAAGATGTTCCCCTCTCTAACACCAACTAGCTGGCTTGATGAATGTTTGAACCTGTAAAGGACACATTTCGATGCTGTATGACATGATTTAGAATATTGCATGCCCCGCTCTTGACCATGTAAAGCATTCATGGGAGGAAGAGTTTGGAAGCGAGATCTCCGATATCACCTGCATTCTGCATTCTGCAATTGACAGGATACACGTATCCTCTACCTGCATTAGACATGGGTTACTACAGTTTAAAGTATTTCATCACCTACACTTTTTCAGGAGTAGACTTGCCAGATTGTATCCTGATATAGACCCAAACTGCTCTAGATGCCATCAGGCACTCTGTATCATATGCACTGGTCATGCCGACGCTAGTTCTGTTCCGGTCCTTTTTCTTTTAGACTCATATACTGTATATGCAATAAGGAAATTGACCCAGATCCCTCTGTCGCTATTTTCGGGGTAGGCCCTTACTTTCTGTAACACCCAAGCAGAGGCCATAGCCTTCTCATCCCTTCTGGCCCACCCACTTATTCTGTTTGAGTGGAAGTCAGATACACCGCCATCGCATTTCTGGGTTAGGGATGTGATGGCCCCTCTTAAACTGGGTTGTCGGGGTATCTCACTGGGTTAGGGACGTGATGGCCCATCTTAAACTGGGTTGGCGGAGTATATCACTGGGTTAGGGACGTGATGGCCCATCTTAAACTGGGTTGTCGGGGTATCTCACTGGGTTAGGGACGTGATGGCCCATCTTAAACTGGCTTGGCGGAGTATCTCACTGGGTTAGGGATGTTATGGCCCATCTTAAACTGAATGTAGCCTCTGCAACCCTCTCCCATATCCTTTTATTATTTATTTTAAGTCCATGTTCTTACTTATATAGTATTATTTTATTGTCCGCTGTTCCATAGGATCAATCTAACCTGTTTTTATTTTTCATTATTATTATTTTTTTAACCTTTTTTTAACTAGGCAAGTCAGTTAAGAACAAATTCTTATTTACAATGACAGCCTAGGAACAGTGGGTTAACTGCCTTGTTCAGGGGCAGAACAACAGATTTTTACCTTGTCAGCTCGCGGATTCAGGCCCAACGCTCTAACCACTCGGCTACCTGCTGCTGTGTTTATGTTTTGTTACTGTAAATTATGTTCTGTCTTTGTCTACTTTTAAAAACCAATAAAAACAATTGCAATATAATGCAATATAAGGACCTGATAATGCTTTCATACAGTTGTCATGACTCTCCTGGCTGAGGATCTAAGGCCTCAGATCAGCTTGGCAAATGGCTGGGCCGGTTTTGACACCTTAACACTCATAAATTAGGGAGGAGGGTAATCTCCCTCCTGCTCTCCAGTATTACTAAAGGAATGTCTTTGTCTACAGAAGAGCCAAACATTTTACGTCCAAAAAGTAAACACTGGAACAATATTTCTAATATCCGAATGTTTGGAATGGTCAGTTGGGATCTAGAGTAAGCATGTCATGTTGTTTATTATTTTGTGATGTAATTAAGGATGGTATATAGAAAATACTGTAACTCGGAAAGTGTATACATTCTATCTGTCAAGTTTACATCCAAATGTTGTGTATATAATATGGAGAATTATGAGAGTATTTTTGTTGAGATAGGAATGTGATTCTAGTTTCTAACAAGATCATAGATTTTCATATAAGCTATGCACGGTGACTAACCACGCCTCAAGTGAGCTCAGAGATCGTGCCAGAGGGCATAAAAAGCCTTGAACGACAAATTCACATCAGACCAGAAAACGTGGAGCTATGGCCACACATTTGAAATGGTTAGAACTTTGAACCTCAAATCGAGTTGAAGAAGATAATCTCACCAGACTAGACCTTAACATTTCCAGTCTGCAGCTGTGCGTGTAAAGTGGTGAAAACTCTGACTAAAGACACCAGGTGGGAAGGAGGAAATCCCATCTCAGACAATCGCAGAGTATCTGTTCTATTTGAACACTCCACTCCAAGCCAGGACAACTAAGAAGAAGGACATTGTTACCTTTAGTGGACAAGCAGAGCCTTACAGCGAAACGGGAAACTAATACCGGGTTTCAACAGAGAGACAACAAACAAAGACATCTACATGTAAAGACATTCATGATTCCTTCCCCAAACGTGCGGTGGTTTGAGGGTAGTTTCCAAATGTATCAATGATAAGTTTGACTCTCTCTTTGTCTCCCCCTCTCCTTTCACCCCTCTTTTGATAACCAAGCAGTCACGCTGTTGTTAGTCTGCTAGGGACTTTTTCTCATGTATTAAGTGAATGTTATTCTGTGTTATTATTTAGTTAGCTAGTAAATAAATAATTAAGCCAATTTGTGTAGTGCTGAATCATAAGTAAAGCTGGGGTTCTTAGGGTTTCAAGACGTCTGCGACCGTTCAGAATGACGACTGATAAGTGGTAATGATTAATACGTTGACTGTTTCATACATATTGATAGGTAAGGAACTTTAGAGTTTAATTTGGTAACTCTATAAACAACAACTCCCATGATGCCCCAAATTCCTAATGAGTTAATTGTTACATGATTAATTTAAATCGGGTAACAATTAAACATAGTTATTTGATTCCACAAATAACAGTCATCACATTAATAAGTACTACATGAATTACACACAGTGTAAAATATGTAGTACATGTAATTATCTAAGATGCAGGCATTTTTTCACAGACTACTAATTATTAGTGCTTTCCTTGTATGAAGCAAAATCTCATTTTGTGTTTGTGTATTAATGACTGTAGAGTCAGGATACTCTATCTGTCCTGACCCACTTCACAGATTATGGTCTTGTAGACACTACATAAAAAAACTATTTAAACTTAATCTTCCCAGTGACCTTATTTGATATGCTTTCTTCAATTGTTGAATCATCACTACATGGCTACAAAAGCCGACTCAACATGTAGGCTAATCAGACTATGCTACACATGCAGCAGCCCTGATAACACCAACAACCTGTAACACCCTTCGAAAAACAGGCCTTACAGTGACAGTAGATTAACTCATTGTTAACTGACTCACCATAAAGACATCCCGACTGACAAAGCAAATCAAAGTCACATACACGTGAACCTTATATATTTATTTTTTTAAAGTTAAAATAATTTGTCTTCAAAGTCAAGTTCAACAGCTCAGTTTGCAAGGCTAACTTCAAGATCCTTGCTTGCTCTGTCATGACATTATTTGAAAGTAACTTTATGAAAATACATACACTTTAAAAGGTCTATGACGGTAATTCCAATCCTTCAGGTAATAACATACAAAAAAAAAAAAATGTACAGTTCCCTTAATAAATTCATAACTCACTCTGTACATTTGATCAAATGCTAAGTGTGATGTCACTCAAGATTTCCATTGAATTAAGTCACCATTGGATCCTTTATTCAGTGCCTACAGTAAGACCAAGGCATACATAAGCACCAAGCGTGCATGACTAGCAATGGAATTAACTCCATTGACTCCCTCCCAGATTACACAACATTTCAATAAATATCGATATGAGAAACCGCAGAATGATCTGATCTGTTCATCCACGTCGAGGGCAAACCATACTCCATGGCTGCCACGTTTATCAGGAGAAAGTCTATACAGTGTAGCTCAATAAATACATTTCCCATAAAACATATAAACAAACCTCTCGATTTTCATTTATACTTAGGATATCAAACGGCCAATCCTGGCTATTCTTCAACTTTGTTTTGAACTATCCAAAGCTAATATGAAATTGTAAGACTATAAAACATGGCTGATAATATCAAGACATGATGCTGCTGATGTTTTTAAAAGTAGCTGCATGTAACAATCAACAACCAGGTCCTATCTAACACTTCTTCTGCCAGTCCACTGCCTGGACACAGTTAGTTGATCAGTTCAGTTCAGTTCAGTTCAGTTCAGTTCAGTTCAGGCGGAGCGGATGAACCAAGGCATAGATGATGATGATCTGCTTCATAATGCCAAACAGATGTAAACAGTTCATTCTCTCGATCAGTGGTTTATAAGGCAAAAACAGGATAAGTGCCATGGAGAGGTCGAGGACTTGAGTCTTTAGGTCTGCGTGAGCGTGTCCGTCCATCCATCCTCTCTTGGCTCTCTTGGCTAGGCTTCATCCCCTCTGACAGATGTGCTCAGCTGCTATCCTCTGCCTTGTCGCTCTCCTGAATGTCCAGCTGGGTGCTCTCGTCAATGTTCTCCAGAGAGTCCGCCCGCTGGATGTTCAGCTCAGATTGTTCCATCATGGGCAGGGTGCTCTGCTCTGGGTACAACCAGGGCTTCTGATCCGGAGAGTTCTGCTTCTTCCACTCGGGGTAGTTTTGGCCGGCCTTGTGCACACACTTCAGCACCTGCAGGGAGAGAGGAGGCCGTCAGAGACCTAGTAAGTCAAGTCAAATCTATTTATATATATTTCACAGATAAAAATCACAAAGTGCTTCACAATAAAATAACAAATCTTGAAAGACAAGAATATTAAACAAAAATAGAAAACATAACAAACAACCATAAAACCCCTGGACTACCTAAAAGCCTGCTTGAAGAGCAAAGTCTTCAGTTGCTTTTTTAAAAGAATCAACAGAGTTCGCAAAACACAGAAGGGGAGGCAAAGCATTCCACAGCTTAGGAGCCACTGCCTGGAATGATTGGTCCCCTCTAGTTTTAAAATGAGTGCGAGGAACAGCTAATAGCCTCTGATCTAATGACCTGAGACTCCGGGTGGGAGTGTGAAGCTGTATCAAGTCAGTGATGTAAGTAGGCACTTGACCATGCAAGGCTCTGAAGGTAAGAACCAGGATTTTAGAGCTGAGTCCCTGCCTAGTTTTCCCCCTTTCACTTCATTTTACTGCACCTTTTTACAGTTCTGCCCAGAGGTATATAAACATGTACAGTGAGTGTACAAAACATTAAGAACACCTTCCTAATATTGAGTTGCACCCCCCTTTGCCCTCAGAACAGCCTCAATTCGTCGGAGCATGGACTCTACATGGTGTCGAAAGTGTTCCACAGGGATGCTGGCCCATGTTGACTCCAATGCTTCCCACAGTTGGGTCAAGTTGTCTGGATGTCCTTTGGGTGTTGGGCCATTCTTTTTTGAATTATTGTTTATTTATTTTTCTTTACCCCTCTTTCTCCCCAATTTTGTGGTATCCAATTGTTAGTTACAGTCTTGTCCCATCGATGCAACTCCCGTACGGACTCGGGAAAGGCGAAGGTCGAGAGCCGTGCGTCCCCTGAAACATGACCCCGTCAAGCCTCCTGAGTGGCCTCCCAAATGGCGCAGCGGTCTAAGGCACTGCATCTCAGTGATAGAGGCGTCAGACCCTGGTTCGATCCCGGGCTGTATCACAACCGGCCGTGATCGGGAGTCCCATAGGGTGGCGAACAATTGGCCCAGCGTCGTCTGGGTTAGAGGAGGGTTTGGCCGGGGTAGGCCGTCATTGTAAATAAGAATTTGTTCTTAACTGACTTGCCTAGTTAAATAAACATTACATTTAGAAAAATAAACAAGCCACACTGCTTCTTGACACAATGCTCGCTTAACCCGGAAGCCAGCCGCGCCAATGTGTCGGAGGAAACCCGCCTGAATTTAAAATGTATTTTGTCACTGGCCTAGTGGAATTACACTACCGTTCAAAAGTTTGGGGTCACTTAGAAATGTCCTTGTTTTTGAAAGAAAAGCTAATTTCTTGTCCATTCAAATTTCATCAAATTGATCAGAAATACAGTGTAGACATTGTTAATGTTGTAAATGATTATTGTAGCTGGAAACGGATGATTTTTAATGAATGTCCAGTGTCTGTGTTCTTTTGCCCTTAATCTTTTATTTTTATTGGCCAGTCTGAGATATGGCTTTTTCTTTGCAACTCTGCCTAGAAGGCCAGCATCCCGGAGTCGCCTCTTCACTGTTGACGTTGAGACTGGTGTTTTGCGGGTACTATTTAATGAAACTGCCAGTTGAGGACTTGTGAGGCGTCTGTTTCCCAGACTAGACACTCTAATGTACTTGTCCTCTTGCTCAGTTGTGCACCGGGGCCTCCCACTCCTCTTTCTATTCTGGTTAGAGACAGTTTGCGCTGTTTTGTGAAGGGAGTAGTACACAGCGTTGTACGAGATTGTCATTTCTTGGCAATTTCTCGCATGGAATAGCCTTCATTTCTCAGAAGGAAAATAGACTGATGAGTTTCAAAAGAACGTTTTTTTGTTTCTGGCCATTTTGAGCCTGTAATCGAACCCACAAATGCTGATGCTCCAGATACTCAACTAGTCTAAAGAAGGCCAGTTTCATTAATCAGCACAACAGTTTTCAGCTGTGCTAACATAATTGCAAAAGGATTTTCTAATGATCAATTATCCTTTTTAAAATGATAAACTTGGATTAGCTAACACAACGTGCCATTGGAACACAGGAGTGATGGTTGCTGATAATGGGCCTCTGTACGCCTATGTAGATATTCCATAAAAAAAATCAGCCGTTTCCAGCTACAATAGTCATTTACAACATTAACAATGTCCACACTGTATTTCTGATCAATTTTATGTCATTTTAATGGACAAAAATTAGCATTTCTTTCAAAAACAAGGACATTTCTAAGTGACCCCAAACTTTTGAACGGTAGTGTATGTTTTTAGAATTGATCAACCCTTTTGTTATCGTAAGCCTAAATAAGTTCAGGATTAAAGTCACATAATTTCAGTGGTGTCAGGTACTTCAGTAAAAATACTTTAAACTACTACGTATTTTGGGGGGGGGGGGGGTATCTGTACTTTACTATTTATATTTTTTGACAACTACAAATAATGTACTTTTTACTCCATATATTTTCCCTGACACCCAGAAGTACTCGTTACATTCGGAATGCTCTGCAGGACAGAAAAATGGTCAAATTCACACACTTATCAAGAGAACATCCCCGGTCATCCCTACTGCCTCTGATCTGGCAGATTCACTAAAACACAAATGCTTCATTTGTAAATGATGTCTAAATGTATTGGAGCCCCTGGCTTTTCGTAAATACAAAAACAAGAAAACTGTGCCGTCTGGTTTGCTTAATATAATTTTTTATTTATACTTTTACTTATTATACTTAAGTATATTTTCTTAATTACATTTACTTTTGATACTTAAGTATATTTAAAACCAAATACCTTTAGACTTTTAATCAAGTAGTATTTTACCAGGTGACTTTCACTTTTACATTTTCTATTAAAAGGTACCTTCACTTTTACTCAAGTATGACAATTGGGTATTTTTCCACCACTGAACGAGTTGCATGGACTAATAATAGTGTGCAGTAAAAGTGTTTAATATGATTTTTTAATGACTCCCTCACCTCTGACCTCTGTACCCTGACACACAATTATCTATAAGGTCCCTCAATCGAGCTTTGAATTTCAAACACAGATTCAACCACTAAGACTAGGGAGGTTTTCCAACGCCTCGCAAAGAAGGGCACCTATTGGTAAATGGGTAAAAAAAAAAAAAGCAGACATTGAAAATCCCTCTGAGCATGGTGAAGTTATTAATTACACTTTGAAAGTTGTATAAATATACCCAGTCACTACAAAGATACAGGCGTCTTCCTAACACACTAAAAACATGTTTTCAATTTGCCATTATGGGTTATTGTGTGAAGATGTGTGAACAAACCTTTTTTGAATTCAGGCTGTAACACAACACAATGTGGAATAAGTCAAGGCGTGTGAATACTTTCAACTTCAAGCACTTGATCTCTATCTTTCGTGTTTTGCTAACTTATATAATGTAATGATGTTACAATGCGCGTAGGTGTGGTGCTTTTGAACAGCAGCCAGCTCATTAATCAGTAGGTCAAGGTTTGCATTCAGTCACAGCTATGAGCCACACACACAATCTTGGTTTTGCACACAAAGATACACCGTGCCCTGAATAGTTTCACGCTGCACATGCTATGAAACCAGGAAAACGAGTTCTACATGGGCCGCTGAGAGTCAGTTGCGCTACCTGAGAGACTACATTGTCAAAAAGCAAAGGCAGGACCTTCCAGTGGGTTTCTATGGTAACTATTGTCATTTAAGGACACTTAAAACCCACACTTTCTGTGCTTCGATCACATACTTTTACTATCTAGATTAAGGACAATAATCACCACTGTAGCTCTAACACACACTCAGGTATTGGCTGCCTGTTGCTTTGGAGCCAAATTAAAAACCATTTATAACTCTGTCGTCAAACACAAAGAAGCTAAAGAATTTAGCCAAAGGGAGATTTTAATAACAATGTTTGCTGAGGTTATTCACGTACCCTGGGAGCCAGAACCTGAGATGCTTTGTTCACCACCCACTTTGGAAGAGAACCTGAAATACATACAGAATAAACCAAATAAATCAATTATCACTGCAACTCTTTGTATCTGTAGTGTAACATACTCTGTATCAAATATCTTTCAACAAATAAAAGACAACTGAACTATAGGATCTGAAGAAGGTCAGTGGACGGTGGGTCTCACCTTTGGGATCAGCCTGTGAGAGATAGAAAAAGGAGCAGCTATTGGGCCCTGTGGCCTTCACCAGGTAGCCAGTCAGGAGCGAGATGGCTCTCACAAGGTCCTTTTTGGGAGGATATTTCTGTGAAGAAATAATAACCAAATCAGCTGAGATGTTATCCTTTGTATACTCTGAAGCCATGTGAATGACAATAAACACATTCATGTAACAACATTGCAATATGCTGCGTCCATACTGTTCCAGGCACTTTATACATGATGAGGTGGTTTTAATGTGGATGAAGAAATTATGTCTCTGCTCTACCATTCCTATGGCTCAATGTCAGCTATTGTCCTCATACCTTTTCAGTTGAAGTCGGAAGTTTACATACACTTAGGTTGAAGTCATTACAACTCATTTTTCAACCACTCCACAGATTTCATGTTAACAAACTATAGTTTTGGCAAGTCGGTTAGGACATCTACTTTGTGCATGACACAAGTCATTCTTCCAACAATTGTTTACAGACAGATTATTTCACTTATAACTCATTATATAACAATTCCAGTGAGTCAGAAGTTTACATACACTAAGTTGACTGTGCCTTTAAAGAGACAGACAATTAGGTCATGGATTTAGAAGCTTCTGATATATATAGGCTAATTGACATCATTTGAGTCAATTGGAGGTGTACCTGTGGATGTATTTCAAGGCCTACCTTCAAACTCAGTGCCTCTTTGCTCGACATCATGGGAAAATCAAAAGAAATCAGCCAAGACCTCAGAAAAATAAATTGTAGACCTCCACAAGTCTGGTTCATCCTTGGGAGCAATTTACAAATTCCTGAAGGTACCACGTTCATCTGTACAAACAATAGTACGCAAGTATAAACACCATGGGACCATGCAGCCGTCATACCGCTCAGGAAGGAGATGCGGTCTGTCTCCTAGAAATGAACGTACTTTGGTGAGAAAAGTGCAAATCAATCCCAGAACAACAGCAAAGGACCTTTTGAAGATGCTGGAGGAAACAGGTACAAAAGTGTCTATATCCACAGTAAAACGAGTCCTATATCGACATAACCTGAAAGGCCGCTCAGCAAGGAAGAAGCCACTGCTCCAAAACCGCCATAAAAAAGCCAGACTATGGTTTGCAACTGCACATGGGGACAAAGATCGTACTTTTTGGAGAAATGTCCTCTGATCTGATGAAACAAAAATAGAACTGTTTGGCCATAATGACCATCGTTATGTTTGTAGGAAAAAGGGGGTGGCTTGCAAGCCGAAGAACACCATCCCAACCGTGAAGCACGGGGGTGGCAGCATCATGTTGTGGGGGTGCTTTGCTGCAGGAGGGACTGGTGCACTTCACAAAATAGATGGCATCATGAGGAAGGAAAATTATGTGAATATATTGAAGCAACATCTCAAGACATCAGTCAGGAAGTTAAAGCTTGGATCTTCCAAATGGACAATGACCCCAAGCATACTTACAAAGTTGTGGCAACATGGCTTAAGGACAACAAAGTCAAGGTATTGGAGTGACCATCACAAAGCCCTGACCTCAATCCTATAGAACATTTGTGTGCAGAACTGAAAAAGCATGTGCGAGCAAGGAGGCCTACAAACCTGCAGGGCTTAAAGTGAGAGAAAAAAATCCTCAGCGTGAAACTTTATATTTTTTTCGGGAGGTGGAGGGGGTTGAATAATTAAATCACACAGTATATCAACGTGCATTCATTAAAGTGAATTTGACTGGCAAAACAGTTTTTGATCAATTTTTACTTCTTCCAACCACATTTTAAATTAAGGTAGTCAATGTAGATTACGTATTGCCATAATAATAATTTACAATGAATCATTATGGGGAAAAAACTGCATATTAACACTGACTCTTTAAATTACATATTGGTTCAGCCACAAATTAAGACTGCAAACAAGAACAAAATCCACAGATATTGATATCTTGATTTTGTCCATGTTGAGATTTGTTGCTTCGTCTATATTCATTGAAAATTTAGCATTGTTTAGTTTTTCAGATTGACGTTGTCTAAACTCTGGGGCGAGGCCATGTGTGTTTCAATAACTGGCATGCTGATTTAAAACAGACAGCTTTTGTCAGCGCAGTTTTGTCTTCAGAAAGCTTTTTGCAAAGATCGACCAGTGGCTGGGCCATCGTGAAAGACAAATCGTGTTCCGCTATGAACACGTATGTTTTGGTCACAAACACGGTCGGTCATTGAAGGCGCGGTGTCAGCGGTAGCCGTCATTCCCGGTAACGTACTCTGCATGACAGGTTACCACACCGCACTCGAAGACCACAAAGACCCGCCCTACTTTGCATCTGATTGGCTATAACTCATTTGTGGGCCTCATACCATTGGTAGATGGAACTGCCTTAAAAAAAAAATGACTTTAAGGCCTGAACCTGACTCAGTTACACCAGTTCTGTCAGGAGGAATGGGCCAAAATTTACCCAACTTATTGTGGGAAGCTTGTGGAAGGCTACCCGAAACGTTTGACCCAAGTTAAACAATTTAAAGGCAATGCTACCAAATACTAATTGAGTGCATGTAAACTTCTGACCCACTGGGAATGTGATGAAAGAAATAAAAGCTGAAATAAATCATTATCTATACTATTATTCTGACATTTCACATTCTTAAAATAAAGTGGTGATCCTAACTGACCTAAGACAGGGAATTTTTTACTAGGATTAAATGTCAGGAATTGTGAAAAACTGAGTTTAAATGTATTTGGCTAAGGTGTATGTAAACTTCCGACTTCAACTGTATATGTACACTGATTCTGTAACTATTAGTAACTGAAGACAGACTGCTGTATGTACTGGATGGTTGCTAAGAGCCAAAGTCTACAGACAGAGTAGGTGGAGGTGCATGGCGTACATACTGGGTGTTTGACTGAGTAGTTAATGATCACATACTCGTCGTCCGTAACCTGCCACGAACGCAGTGTCACCACATCTCTGTTCTTCAGTGGCTTCGGACACATCCCTGAAAACAACAACAGGACAACTCATTTAAAACGACTTGAGGAAAGAAATCTCACTTACAAACACCACCCCCCCCCCCTGCCTCTCAATGTCATGGTAACCAAAGATTCAGAGGATCAACAGAGTCAGTAACTGGACTCATGTTGACTAAATACACTCTGAAAAACAGGTAACTCATGCCTTGTCTGAACACCTGAAGACTCGGTGAAGGGTTACCATGGAGGAAGGGATTCCTTAAAGCAAGGGGAAAGTGGACTGAACGTTGATGTTGTTGACTTTATACCAGATGTGCTGTACATTTTCACCTGTGGTCATGTCATGTTTGAACCTGTGGTTTAAAGTCAATCCTTAGTAAAAGTTGACCCGTCAGGTTCTTGCACTGAGAGAAGAGACAAAACAACAGAGAGGATGTGGAACAACACGTTTAACTCTAGCAGGTGAGAGGAACTCACATGAGTAGTAACCCATATCGGCGTTAGGGGAGAGACGGGCAATGTCAAAGCTCTCCAACATAGTGGGGTCCCACTTCTTGCGATACTGTCCATCATGAAGAACGTCGAACATCGTGGCGGCCGACACGTCTTTTATGGTCATTCTGCACTGAAATATAAACAGCAAAAGTAAATTGATTATTGGGGAAACATAATACATTCATTCCATCTCTAGATCTGCTCTTATCTGTTGAGTATTCACTATATTAAAATATGACACCAGATAAACCAATGGTCATAGAAAGTTGGAAACGCCCTAAATGCTATTGTGACAATTTTGCAACACAAAAACAAAAGGGTTGTGGTGGAAAATCAGATGTGTCACAGAACAACTGTGTCATGCCTCTCCAATGGCTATATAAGAATGTAGAGACTATGTAGAGATTGATATACATTGTAAAGTAAATAAAATACATTGTAAAGTAAATAAAATACATTGTAAAGTAAAGACAAGGCAGGAAAAAGTTAATCCTTATAGTTTAAAGTTTAAATTGACTGAAAAAAAATAATAATATATATATATATATATATATATATATATACACATATACACACACACACACACATATATATATATACACACACACATATATATATTAGTCAAACAACTCGACTGATCCATGGCCATGACTTCCTACCGTTAGTTCGTTTTACAGTACAGACAGTATACAAAATCGACAGGTGAGTCAAGCCAAGGTGTCCTTACCTTTATTTTGTGAACTTTTGGGATGTTTTTGTTTCCTTGAGGGGACGTTACAGGGGCCACCTCGACCCAGACCTCCATTCCGTTCTTGTCATATTTGCTGTACCAGTTGTCCGTTGACAAGGCTTGTCTTCTGAAGTCTGCGAAGACTGCCTCGTCTGGTATAATTCCCGAATGAACTCGAGACATAATTGATATCCAACAATAAATGTTTCTGAATGAATGAAAAAGTGGTAGTCTACTTAAAGACCAACAAAACAAAATGCGAAATGTTACAAGTAAAGTCACTGAATGGATATCGTGTATCCACTCCGATCCTCTTGCATCTAACAAAATGCTATTCTAGTAGTGACAGTGAGATAAATCCCGTTATATAGGCCCTACTTGCTGATTATCATATCAAGTTGGACTGGATTTCTTACCTACCCAGTTTCCAGCCCAACGCAGAACAGCGCCTCACACCACTGCTTCCGGAATTCGCATACGCATAGGTGTACAAAGGTGATCTTGAAAAATCTAGTCCGGACTCCACACACCTAGGTTTGGAATGAGTGGTCGAGACCAACTACTCATCGCTTGTGTTTGCCGAGATTGTGAATAATGTTAATGTTCACCACCCTATGTGTGTTTCGTTCATAAAGTCCAGGGCAGGGTGTTCTTTACCTGCAGTGTTCACCCCTCCCAACATGACCACGCCCCTTTCAGCAAACCTTTTATTCAACCTTTATTTAACAAGGCAAGTCAGTTAAGAACACATTCTTATTTAAAATGACGGTATTGTGCCGAAAATCTCCCCGTCTGAATTATTAATTGCTGCGACTTGCTAGTTGAGATTTCCGCTCTTCACTCCGCTGTCAGTTTAACCTACATTTCACTGATCTTAGTAGCAGAAAGTATTTTTAATGTGTCCTTCAGTAGCGGTTCTAACTTGTATGGCGCCCTGGACAAACACCACCTTCAGAGCCCGGGGCTCCCGGCGCCGCCTCCGCAACATATCTCCCTGGGCGGCTGTCCATGTCGCCCGTACCTAAATCCGCTACTGCGACACTTTCAAAATCACTAGTCGAATAAAACATGGGAGAGATTTATTTATAGACTAATACACTTGAAACAAATAGCCAAACGAAGACGCGAATTGGGGGAGGATTCTGTCAGGGGGGAGATTTTCGGCACAACAACATCCTACTTTCAGGGTCAGCCATAGTAGTAAGGCGCCCCTGGAGCAAATTAGTGTTAAGTGCCTTGCTCAAGGGCACATCGACAGGTTGTTCACCTTGTTGGCTCGGGTATACGAACCAGCGACCTTCTACATGCCGCCCTATATCAAGTCATGACACCTGAATACAGAGGTTCTCTTTGGCAAAGAAGTCACTCTCAAAGTCTAAATACTGTGTCGTATTGTAAATGCACAATATCTTATTCAACAAAAAAAGGGTCTGTCCTCGTGGCACAGAAACTGGCCCGTTGGTTACAATCACATGCGCACTGTGGACTGCATGATTAGGCAATATTCCATTCACTAGGGCTAATAACCTTTAACCGACAATACAATATGAAATGGACGAAAGAGATAAAATAGAACTGACAAGATAGTATATATTGACTGATGTATTTGAAACAAGACCATGCTGATCAATAACAATCGGACATTCTTCGCTAGTAGGAACAGTTTCAAATGACCATTTTGAAAACAACGTGTATGTAACAGTAGGCCTATCCAAAAAAATAATATGAATCAATAATATTCATACAAATATTGGTGAAATATCTTTCTTTCAGTGATCTTTAATGCCATTGTTTTATACAGCAGATAGTACATTATTCACACAAACGCTAAACACAAATGGACAGACACTTCCGAACAGCACACAGTTGAGTACTCAGTCAGTGAGGGCTAATAGAACAGCTGTTACGGTAAAGACAGTTGTTCGACGTAATTAAATACATTTTCTGGTATTATTTTTTTTTTAATTTAAAATGTTAGTTTTTCTAACAAGCTACAGCGAATGTATTGGTGTGTAGTGGTGGTGGGATGGGACATTTATGGCTGTGTGGTTGGTGTCACTGTTTGTGTGTGTGAGTATGTGATAAGGGACAGGGGTGGAGCAACTCATTTTGGTCAAGCATACAATGCAATTTTACAGTTGCTTGTGTTACAGGCAATAGCGCTAAATATTAATATTAACTTACTTCACTGCACTTATGTTCACAGCAAGTGTTAGGACGCGTTAGCCGTATCTGAGGACCAACTCTAGCTACCTGCTCTACAAAACAACCGCTCCATCTTTACAATATTAGGTATCGATTCAGCGCACAACGTTTGTAAAAAAGCAAGGCATCCTAACCGTCTATGAATCCTGCATGATGGGCATGCCGTTCCTGCAATAGTGTGACGAGAACAAGACAACATACATCAATTGGAGGGTGAGTAGGGAGACATCGTACGTATGGGCCCCAATGCATGTTTCCATTTAGTGTGGGAAACGGTTCGACACCTGCTCACTCCATAGGCTCATATATGGACTTTAAACACCTCTTCTCCTCAGACACAATATGTGTTAGTATGTGATGCGGCTAATTGATGGAAGTTGCTGCGACTGATTTGTTATAGTTTCAAAGTGTATATCAATAGATTTAGGTTAGTATTTTCCACTACAATTTTGGATAATGTCCCTTTTAAAAAAAAATGCATATCCTTGTTTCCTTACTGATTGGCTATACGTCCTTTATGCAGCATCCTCTTTGGGAGACATGCCAAAATAACAAACCATTCGCTATTGAAATCTTCAGTCGATTAACTACAATAATACTTAGTTCTTTCGCTATTCATGCCTTGAAAATGTCCTGATAATAATGTCCCTTATTTATGGTCCCATAAATCATTAGGCCTAAATTAATAGCTTTGATTTGCGCCAACAATGAGGAAATATTCTCCACTGGAAATAAAAGCAAAGGGGCCGAGACATTGACCCTTTCACAGTCACTTAATAATCTCAAACAATATCACTTCACAACAATGCAATAACCCAAGAGCAGTTAACTATGTCAGTCTGCAATCCTATATAATGTCATGCAGTTGGATGAAAATCTGAACATATTCAGCATTCAACCTATTCTGCGTTTGACTTTTAACCTTTAATATAGTTAAATATTATCCGTTTAAATACAGAGTAATAACACATCCACACAATTACTCCGAAAAGTCACTGAGTCAAAAGGGGGGAAAGACAGGTTCTCCAGTCGATGGCAGTGAGCCATGGGTGGGGAGAGTGGCCACTGAGAGACAAGCTGTTGGTGGGGAGGAGGCAGGTTAGATGGGGGGGTGAGGTGTTTACTAGCAGGAGCAGCTGCTCTCAGTCACAGCCATCTCTGGTGGCTTCTCCAGTTTGATATCAATCACTGAGAGGAGATGGTTAAGGAATAGGATTCATTAGTGTTATTTCATGTATAGCTTTTTGAAAAAATTACATTGCAGCTATAACAAAATTAAATCAGTGTGCAATAGATAACCTAGTTGTCTGTTGTAATGTTCCCATCCAACCTTTTTTTTACTCTTATTTGAAGCATTTCTGGAGTGTTGATTACATGTTGAGCTCAAACATCCTCCACACCATTCTGCCTCGGGGCTAGCCCCTTTGTGAAAGGATACTGTCCTCTCTGCTCTTCTCTGGTGTGCTATCCATCCCCGGTAGGGCAGCAGCAACACGTCGAAACAGCTGAGGCACCACAATAAAGTAATCAGTGGAGTAAAACAGCCCCCCCACACTGTGCATCAATAATGTAAAGTTGGCCACATAACAGTGAAGAACTACACTGAGTATACCAAACATTAAGAACACCTTAATATTGAATTGCGCTCCCCCCACCCCCCCCCCCAGAACAGCCTCAATTCTTCAGGGAATGGACTTCACAAGGTGTTGAGAGTGTTCCACAGGGATGCTTGGACATGTTGACTCCAATGACTCCTAATGTTGTGTCAAGTTGGCTAGATGTCCTTTGGGTGGTGAACCATTCTTGATACACACAGGAAACTGCTGAGTGTGGAAAAACCCAGCTGCGTTGCAGTTCTTGACACAAACCGGTGTGCCTGGCACCTACTACCACACCCCGTTCAAAAGGCACTCAAATCTTTTGTCTTGTCCATTCACCCTCTGAATGTCACACCTACACAATCCATGACTCAATTGTCTCAAGGCTTAAACATCCTTCTTTAACCTGTCTCCTCCCCTTCATCTACACTGATTGAAGTGGATTTAACAGGTGACATCCATAAGGGATCATAGCTTTGTCATGGAAATATTTTCTTAATGTTTTGCATACTCAGCGTATATGGTAACATCTACTGGAAAGTCAATATTTAAGATACTTCCATTAAAAAAAATAAACATACAGTATATATATATATATATATATATATATATATATATATATATATATATATATGTGTACATAGGGCTACATGCATCGGACAAAACTGATTTGGGTATTAATTACACATTCAAATCTTGAAAGATATCTCAATAACACCAAAAACAATGCAAGAAAATGCCCCTACAGAACAGAACATTTTCTTGTTAACTTGCCATATAATTACTCATATTTTATGCCCATAAAATAGATTTATGTCCATGATTCCATGCCAAACAGTGAGAAGCAGATATTTTGTGGAACGAGGCAAAATAAGGGAAAACCCCAACATGGAGCTAGACAGTGCAGTACAATTGACGCTGAAGTTTTCTAAAGCAGTGGACATGAATGACAACACCTGAGCACTGAGGTGAATCACAATGCAGAAAGGACTAGGAGGAAAAGCCATGAGGAGCCAAGTGAAAAGAGAGAGAGGAGGGGAAACTAGAAGTTGTGAAAGAGGAAGCTGACGCTAGGAGGGCAGATTGGGCTGGACTATCCGGAGTGAACAGAAGCTCTACCTGTTTGACATTGTAGCCAGTCTTTGCGCTGGTTTCAATGAACATGACATTCAGTTCCTTAGCTCTCTGCTCTCCCTCTTCCGTGGTGATCTGTCTGCTCAGGCCACAGCCGAGAGGCGGAGAGACGGACAGACATGAAAGAGGACAGGCCGAGGGGGGAGGGAGAAATGGAGAGAGAAAAAATAAAGAGCTCAGAGATTCCAGTTTTTGGTTAGAGAGAGAGAGGGTTAGTTTGGTCATATCTCTGAGGGATAAAGGTATGAGAGGGAAGATGGAACAGCTTGATACAATAGAGAGAAACAATCCCAAGTCACTCACAGTACAATACCTCGTTCCACAATAAACCTCTAATCTGCATTGTACATCACTAATGAGCCGTTGTGGAGGCTGGTTGTACACCTGCTGGTGGTAGCTGGACACCCACCTGTTTGACGTTATAGCCAGCCTTGGCGCTGGTCTCTATGTACATCACATTGAGTTCACGAGCTTTCCTCTCTGCGGTCTCAACAGATACTTGTCTGCCATGGTGCCGGGGTTAGGGACAGGAGGGTGGTGGTGACAGGGGGGTTGGGAGTGGACACCAAATCAAAGTGACATGGGGGAGAGGTAACAAAAATAAATAAATAATACAATTTTTTTTTGACTAATATTTAAAAAAGGCTTAAAGGAAAACTCCACCCCAAAAGGATATCTTGGTGTTTAATTAGTCCATTGTTGACATAAAGCAAAACATTTTGGGACCGTTTTCAAGATACGCAACTTTCAAAATACACAAATCATCCCCATATGATGCACATTACAGGGATGATTTCTGTATTTTGAAAGTAACATATCAGTAATGTATCAGTAATCAGTAAAGTAACTCCAGCATGGAGTTCAATAAATCTAAATTATAAAACTGTATTATGTTTAGAGTAATATTACTCAGTAAAATCAAGATGAGATGAGATGCCAAATACATTCAAGGGACGAGGGAGGAACCAGGCTTTGACAAAGGGTTCACACATACAACTGTTGTCAAACAGTTCAACGTTTACCACCAAACCAACCTATTTAAACACTGCACCAACTACTCTCTCCACACACACACACACACACACACAGGATGTACCTTTTATCAGCCAAGTCTGTCTTGTTTCCCACAAGCATGATAATAACATCACTTCCTCTCTCTGTTCTGACATCATCAATCCACTTTGAGGTTTGCTGGAATGAATTGAGATCTGAGGGGAAGAAAATTAGCAACTTAGAATGCCTACAGAATGAGAAAGTCCACTATAAATATCGTATGAGGTATGAACTCAAGACTGATGGGGTTATTAATAACGTTCGATACATTTACAAATCAGAACAGTCGTTGCTCTTCATTGAGTAACAGTTGATTTCAGCAGAGTAGCCAGGTGTTAGTAAGCAAAAGTAAACAGTAGGCTAAGTTTAAGCACAGAAAGGAAAAGTAGTCCCCACACCACTGTTAATACAAGGGAAAAAGTCCCTAACCATCATCAAGAATCATTAAAGTCCCTACATGGCATTGTGACACATTGCTTCCAATTATAGCAATACTACTCATACATTAAAAGCTGTTGAGGTTTGCTACTGTGTTACAGAAGATGACAACCTCCTCCCCAATGTAATGTCCCAGTTGCCCACCCTGCCTACGGTGATGAGAGCACAGCTCTAACTAGGCCTGGAGGCTCTGACTCACTGGTGATGTCATAAACCACCACAGCGATGGTGGAGTCACGGATGTAGCTGGGAATGAGGCTACGGAAACGCTCCTGTCCAGCAGTGTCCCAGAGCTGAAGCCGGACCTGGGGATTGGGACGGAGGAGGAGAAACGGGACAGACGGAAAGGGAAGATGGAGAGGAGGATCGACATAAAAAAAAAAAAAAGAGTTGCAAGAGAACAGCAAGGCAGCGGAGGTGAAAATGACCATGCATCCTGGGATAGGAAAAGCTTTCCCATTTAGATAGTAGGTGACCTGTTCCCAATGTTGACCCTTTTTAGTGACCTATTACAGATGGCAAATGTTGCTGGTAGCCTCTGCTAGCATTTTCCCTTTTGCTTAAAAAAGCCCCTTTAAGGACAACATTTCCACAAGCAGCACTGGACGTACTGAGCTAGGCCTATGTGCACCTTATGGGAGCAACGTAGACGAAACATTGCACTAACAAAGTCATCTATAACATCTACTCACTTTAGGGTAGCATAGAATTAGCAGGGAACGGAAGCCCTAATAACCTGATCCGATTCCTCACTGACCACAAGCAAGTCTGGTTCAACTCATTACTACAGTCCAGTGACGTTGCCAAGCTGTGGAAATGCTGTTTACCTTGTTCTCCCCTCCCGTCCACTGAGAGAAGGGCAGGGCGTGATACCTACTTGCTATGTCATAAACCACCACAGCAGCTGCTGAGTCTCTGATGTAGCTGGGGATGAGACTGCGGAACCGCTCCTGCCCGGCCGTATCCCACAGCTGGAGCCGAATCTGTGGCCAACCGCGCAACAAACCGAGGAGCGGACACAGTTCGAAAACCAGCCATGGGGATGGAGGGGAGGGGTGGACAGAGGAAAAAAACGTATAATGATGATGGAACTAAAAACTGAATCATGGCAGGAAAGAAAACCTAATGGGTTACATGAAAACTGATAATGAAACTGCAAATTATAGTTGTTCTACGTCCATACTAAACAAGCAGTCTAGTCGGGATGAGATAAAAAGCAGACTACCTAAGCCCCAGTCTAGTCGGGATGAGATAAAAAGCAGACTACCTAAGCCCCAGTCTAGTCGGGATGAGATAAAAAGCAGACTACCTAAGCCCCAGTCTAGTCGGGATGAGATAAAAAGCAGACTACCTAAGCCCCAGTCTAGTCGGGATGAGATAAAAAGCAGACTACCTAAGCCCCAGTCTAGTCGGGATGAGATAAAAAGCAGACTACCTAACACCCTTTTTGACAGTGGTATGTAGAGGGATATACAATGTTTACGCACGGGCACAAACTCAAGGGACATGTGAAATGGTTTCAAATGAAAGGCTCCAAGTGATGCAACGACATAGAAACAAAGACTTACCGTGCGATCTTCCAGGTACATGGTTTTCGATAAAAAGTCTATGCCAATTGTTGCCTGTAAGACAAAAAACATTCTCCTCAGATATCACAGACACTGCATGACTGTACTTCATTAAACAAAAAGCAAAAGAGGGATGGACTTGTGTCCCTTTTTTCAGCAGATTTTATGCAAGCTACTATCAGATTAGAAAAAGTAAAAACAGCTCTCAAAAGCCAGACATTTCCCCCAAGAAAAAGAACTCAAAGAGCTTAGAACGGTGGGTATGTTAAACAATATTACTCATGTTATGTGTTAGTTTACATGCAATGAATTACCAGTACTGTACTCAAGATGAGGTAATGTACCTGATAGGTGTTGTCAAAGCTGTCATACATAAACCTGGTGATAAGTGATGTCTTCCCCACTGTAAAGACAGACAGGCAGAGCAGAGAGAGCATTTAGTTTTGACATTCGGCCAATTCCACAGCAACAGAATGATTGCAAAGTTAAATAAACCATACAACTCAATGCACAATGACTACTTTATCATTTACACTAAAGATTTTACAAAAACACGTTTTCCTTGAAGGACAGCGCAGATGCAAAGTTCCGTAACAGAATGACGGTTTGTTGCGTTTGTGTCGTGATTCTCTTACCAAAACTGCATCGAGATTACTGGGTTTATTTATTTTTTATAATGGTGCAGACATACAGAGAAATCTGACTGCCGATAGGCAAAGTAGGAGTCCGTTCCTTTTCTTGCTAAGACAAAAGACGCCCCTGGTGTGTATCGATGAACCTGCCGCTTCAGTGGCCGAGAACTTGACTTTGAGCCAATCAGAAAGCACAAACCTCTATGTGGGGGAGCCGACAGAAGTAAAAAAAAATGAAAACGCTGAACTTTTCCCGGTGCAATCCACCACTGAACCACACTCAGAACTGTTCCAACTAAAATAATAAAGCTGCAATAATACATAATTTTTTTCTAGAGCAAGTCTTCACATCTAGCTAAAGAGTTCTGTGCTTGAAGGTTTTTTGTTGTTGTTAGTTACAGTTTGATAATGTGCACCTGTTCAGTAGTGTTAACTGAGCCAGGCAATCAAATTCACTCTCCCTTAGTTTGCTAGCTAGCTAACATTATCTTAACAGTTAACATCGCAACACATAGGGCGCTCACTCACTGCTCTAGAATGTAGGGAAAAACTGAGTCAATTCAAGAGGGAGCTACTAAATGAATGTCAAAACTTAATTGTCTTTGCACTAGGACCCTACCCGAGTAAAAAAAATAAAATACTGGTCGAGCAATACTCAATTGGTCGAAATGTAAAAACGTGTATTTGTGTGATCCAAGTCAATGTAGCAGAATTAAATAGCGACAAAATTAATTCTGTGGGTGCTAGATTGACTCAGTTCACAGTCTGAGGTTGATGCGGAGAAAGAAGAGGTCAGTGAGTGTAGCAGAAGCCTGCGTTTTATTATCAGCAGCTCACCATGTTTATTTTAATATCAAGGAATATTTCACTTACTCTGGTCATAGGAACAACATGAATTTGTGCAATAAGGCAGAAATAATGCAATGTGACTCGATTGTCACTACCTGGTAGAAGACTGTCCCCTCTCTGGTCAGTCTCACTGGAAGGAGGGAGAGAGCAGGGACCGTGAGATGCAGACACTCTGCTGCTCTCGCTCACCCTCCACTGAGACTGACCATCAGATGCTGCCACCATCATTCCAGTCAAATAAAAAAGCGAATTATTTGCGAATGATTTCCATTTATGCTGACCTGTGCCTCGAATGTCATACAACTGATAAAACATTTTATCAAAGCTCGAGTTTTTAAATATAATAAGGTGTGAGAAGAACAACATTGGCAGGCCAAGCACAGCAAATAGTAAAATTATAATCTGGAGGAAATTTTCACAAACAAAATGTTAGGACAGTTAACAGGCAGCTGCTTCATTCAAAAACAATCCATTTGTATTTCATTATAATGTTGCTAGTTACTCTAGTTATGGCCATCTGGTTAGTATCAACAAGGGCTTACTACAAATTCTAGTTAGCCAACTAAAAACATTAGCGCAGCTGGCTAGTTAACTTACATTAGCTACAGCAGGCACAAGCCAAACAATCTACTGCCACCTTGTGGCCTGGAGTATTTCAATTAAGCAAATCGGAGATAAAGCCACAGCTTTTCTAAACCCAGAGGCGCAACAGACCAGGCCAGGGTTTGGGGTTAGAGAAGTAAATTTTCTCAAAATCTAATGGCACAACCTAGATTAGAGACAATGTTTTAAGTAGTTGAACATGTTATTACTACAATCTCGTGAAAAGTATAAACTGACACGTTTTCATTTCTCAAAAACAACTTTACATCGTAGGAGTGTCTTTAATTGAACGTCCTGCACAAGAGCAGTTCCGCATTTCTGTGTAGCTAGCCAAGGTCGCCATGACATCTCCTACAAGTGTAATCAAGATTTCTATTAGAGAAGCAGTTCTTGCCTATCTTTGGTAAAATAAAAAACTGCCGACACTCTGGGCAGAGTTTCTAATTACCTAACGTTATCTGCAGTCAGATCTCTCTGTGTGTCTGACCTTTAGATTTCGGTGGAAATTGGAAAGTCATCCTTCTGCATACATTTGTATGGTTTGTTTAATTGACATTTTAAAGTAAAGAATCTGAGTCTCAGCATCATTCTGTTACCATAGAATTGTCCATTTGCTAAATTATGCATGAACCTCTTTGGAACTGCAATATGGGAGGAATAGTATTAAACTTAGCTATGAGTGTTTATCTATTTAAAACAATCGGCAAAACTGACAGTGACCATGGGTTAAACAATCATAAGTGATTATATTGTTTATTTGTATGATAACACATCTAAAAATGAATCGCTGGACCGATGGGATGGACTACTGAACCCACAGCGCTGAGCTGGCAAGGGTGGAGCCACGAATGGAGGATTTTTATTTATTTAACTAGGCAAGTCAGTTTAGAACAAATTCTTATTTACAATGACAGCCTACCTACAGGGTCAGCCCCTGGAGCATATGACCGTTAAGTGCCTTGCTCAAGGACACATCGACAGGTTTTTTTCACCTTGTCGGTTCGGGTATTCGAACCAGCGACCTTTCGGTTACGGGCCCAACGCTCTAACCGCTAGGCTACCTGCGGTTTGTGGAGGTATGCAAATCTAAATGAAGATTTGTTTATTAAGTCTGGTTTATTTCTCGAGTTGACGTTTGTCACTGGAAATGGTCCCGGTTGAATCCGCGTCACTGGTTCTGCTGACACCGACAGACGTGGCTTAGAAAACTTTAACGATACCAATCTAACACACGACCGTTTAAAGATACACGACTCCACACAAGTAGCTGCCAGGCAAACAGGAGAAAACACTCACATAAGTCTAACTACCCAGTAAAAGCATGTGTAACTTCAACTAACGACGTTAGCGGATGACACCGACGACACAGTAACGTGTTAGTACTGTACCTAGCTAACTTAGTTACAGGGTTTGCATGACTCGGCTAGTTAGCTGAAGACGTTGCCGGTATCAAGCCGGGCAACATCAACTGGATAAGAAGCTACTTTCATTTACGTGTTATAGCGCTTGGCTAAAATATAGCCTAGCCTAGCCTAGCCTAGCATCTCCTGAGCTGTTTAACGCCCCGTCGTTGGGCCTCGGCCTGCTAGCTGGCTAGCTGGCTACTTCAACAGCTCGGCTAACGGCTCTCACAGAAACACCACAGAACCACATAACATGGCGGAATACACCTCCACTTACCGCTTTGCTCGCCTAAGAATACGAGCTTAAATTTCCGCAGGGGGTTGCCAAACTCTCCGCCGCCGGTCGTGGTTGACATCTTATTCCAAAAGAGAGACAACAGCTAGTTAAATGGCCAGTTTCCTATGTTGTCTCGATGAGGAAGAGGCGCAGGGAACGCGAGACACCCACTCTTCTTCTTCGGGGCTTCTTGGCGGATCGCAACTAATTATCATTTGCATCTATCGCCACCTCCTGTTTAGGAGTGTGGTCATCCATGGCAATTTAAATGTACAGTGGGGCAAAAAAGTATTTAGTCAGCCACCAATTGTGCAGGTTCTCCCACTTAAAAAGATGAGAGAGGCCTGTAATTTTCATCATAGGTACACTTCAACTATGAGAGACAAAATGAGATTTTTTTTTCCAGAAAATCACATTGTAGGATTTTTAATGAATTTATTTGCAAATTATGGTGGAAAATAAGTATTTGGTTAATAACAAAAGTTTATCTCAATACTTTGTTATATACCCTTTGTTGGCAATGACAGAGGTCAAACGTTTTCTGTAAGTCTTCACAAGGTTTTCACACATGTTGCTGGTATTTTGGCCCATTCCTCCATGCAGATCTCCTCTAAAGCAGTGATGTTTCGGGGCTGTCGCTGGGCAACACGGACTTTCAACTCCCTCCAAAGATTTTCTATGGGGTTGAGATCTGGAGACTGGCTAGGCCACTCCAGGACCTTGAAATGCTTCTTACGAAGCCACTCCTTCGTTGCCCGGGCGGTGTGTTTGGGATCATTGTCATGCTGAAAGACCCAGCCACGTTTCATCTTCAATGCCCTTGCTGATGGAAGGAGGATTTCACTCAAAATCTCACGATACATGGCCCCATTCATTCTTTCCTTTACACGGATCAGTCGTCCTGGTCCCTTTGCAGAAAAACAGCCCCAAAGCATGATGTTTCCACCCCCATGCTTCACAGTAGGTATGGTGTTCTTTGGATGCAACTCAGCATTCTTTCTCCTCCAAACACGACGAGTTGAGTTTTTACCAAAAAGTTATATTTTGGTTTCATCTGACCATATGACATTCTCCCAATCCTCTTCTGGATCATCCAAATGCTCTCTAGCAAACTTCAGACAGGCCTGGACATGTACTGGCTTAAGCAGGGGGACACGTCTGGCACTGCAGGATTTGAGTCCCTGGCGGCGTAGTGTGTTACTGATGGTAGCCTTTGTTACTTTGGTCCCAGCTCTCTGCAGGTCATTCACTAGGTCCCCCCGTGTGGTTCTGGGATTTTTGCTCACCGTTCTTGTGATCATTTTGACCCCACGGGGTGAGATCTTGCGTGGAGCCCCAGATCGAGGGAGATTATCAGTGGTCTTGTATGTCTTCCATTTCCTAATAATTGCTCCCACAGTTGATTTCTTCACACCAAGCTGCTTACCTATTGCAGATTCAGTCTTCCCAGCCTGGTGCAGGTCTACAATTTTGTTTCTGGTGTTCTTTGACAGCTCTTTGGTCTTGGCCATAGTGGAGTTTGGAGTGTGACTGTTTGAGGTTGTGGACAGGTGTCTTTTATACTGATAACAAGTTCAAACAGGTGCCATTAATACAGGTAACGAGTGGAGGACAGAGGAGCCTCTTAAAGAAGAAGTTACAGGTCTGTGAGAGCCAGAAATCTTGCTTGTTTGTAGGTGACCAAATACTTATTTTCCATCATAATTTGCAAATAAATTCATTAAAAATCCTACAATGTGATTTTCTGGATTTTTCTCTCATTTTGTCTCATAGTTGAAGTGTACCTATGATGAAAATTACAGGCCTCTCTCATCTTTTTAAGTGGGAGAACTTGCACAATTGGTGGCTGACTAAATACTTTTTTGCCTTCTATCTATCTATCTATCTATCTATCTATCTATCTATCTATCTATCTATCTATCTATCTATCTATCTATCTATCTATCTATCTATCTATCTATCTATCTATCTATCTATCTATCTATCTATCTATCTATCTATCTATCTATCTATCTATCTATCTATCTATCTATCTATCTATCTATCTATCTATCTATCTATCTATCTATCTATCTATCTATCTATCTATCTATCTATCTATCTATCTATCCCAAATTCCCGTTTCCAGGAATTTGCCAAACAGGATTTCAGACAAACCTGGGAAAGTTTCAACCTTACCTGCAAATCACATTATGCTGGCTTGCAAAGTGATTTGTAATCGGAATTCAGCCAGAGTTAGGCATTTCTATTCACCCGCAACCTGCATTTAGAATGACTGCCAGGGGTGAAACATTGTGAGGAGACTACCGAAGCCATTTAAAAACTGGAACAGCCATTTCATTAATGGGTGCAAAAAATCGAACTAATTGATAGAAATGAAAAATGTATGTTATTTATCTTTGTGTAGAATAAGATTAATCACTCAATCAATGCACATGATTGATAAAAGCTGTCCATTTTAGGTGGCAAAAAATGAATCATTGTACTTTATGGTGGGAAACAGAAATCTACTTTCTCCATACAATAAGAGTGAAAGTGTGATGATTGTACCTTTTATATTCAAAATACTGGGTACGAAAATGTACAATTGTACTACAATATGTGCACATGACAAGGTACCAAACAGTACTCTGTGAGCTCATATGTGTACCTCTGAAGGTACATTATGTGTATTGTGATATTTTTATACCTTAGGGAACAATAGTGTACACTTATTTCTAAGAGTGTGTAATGGACAGGTGGTGTCGCTATTTTTCAAAAGAAAGTGTTGGGGCCACATGATTGTAGGCTTACAATTTGCTGTGCTGCAAGCAATATCTTATGTTGTAAAATGTAATATGTGATGTTTTAAATGTTCTAAACTATTGGGCTGTGGGCCTCTGTGACTGCATAAGCCATTGTCCATGTGTGACCCGGTAGTAACCATAGTTCTGGTTCATGTTTCCCAGGTGACCCTAATTAGTGGTGAGCATGTAAAATATAGACAAGCACCCCAGTCCTGTTTGTACCTTAATGTCCTCTGCGTGTATTGGCTGTGCGGTGTTGTTTGTACCTTTAATGTCCTCTGCGTGTATTGGCTGTGCGGTGTTGTTTGTACCTTAACGTCCTCTGCGTGTATTGGCTGTGTGGTGTTGTTGCACCGATCATTTGTTTCAGAGCCATTTGAGAACCATGCAGTCTTGATAATTATTTTGGGGGTGTGGTTGAATGTTGGTTTATCTTTAACTGTCTTTGGTGATTTAAGGTTGACAAAATCCAAGAACTTATTGCTTTGAAAGGTTTGGAGAGACTTTGATGGCTGTGGGGAACTGCTTATCATCATCAGAGGAAAGAAGTGTTGAACAAACAGAACAATACAGTATGTACACATGAAGACTTGACACAGGAAGTAGGAGGTGAACATCTTTTAATATTTGTATTTTGTCATAAGAGTGCACCAATCAGGGTTCCTCCACAGTCATGTCCCCACCTACCGCTGCCTATCCATCCATCTATTTTACAACACTTAAAAGCTTCTAGAGCAAGTTTGAGTTCCTTTTGAGATAACATGTCCAAAAAAATTCTAAGCTATTATATATACTTTATTGCAGAGTTCACTTGTAAAAGGCAAACATTTGAAACTATAGAAATGACATGTTAACCTATAGCGGCTAGTAATGAAGTGTGTTTCGTTAAAGGGGATTCTGAGCTCCATCGTCTAACTGGGATATGATGATATCCCAGTGTGTGTGATTGGTGTAGAATGCATGTGCCCTTATCAATAGGTGTAATGTTGAAGAAAGGTCTGGGCATAAACGTGTGCTCAGTGGGAAGAGAGACAAAGAAAAGGTATATTGTTGTGATATTGCTATTGCTGTGCAGTTTCTCTGAGTCTGCTGTCTGTCGCGGTTTCTCTTCCTCCTCGTCCTTCTGCATCTTCGGTTGGGGAATCTACTCAAATTTGATATCCGTTCTAGAGGAGGAGACATGGACAAACACAACATCACATCAGCTATGAGTCCACTATCAAACCGTGATATCTATCAAATCTCTATCATCTTTGATTGGCATATTTATCCAAGTATGTGGTCATTTTGCAAAACAATACGCAAGCATATCAAGAGGATACGCTGTGTCGACGTTGTGCACTTCATTAGTTAAGCGCTAAGGCTGGTGTAATTCTATACCTTGATTGCATCTCCCATTGCAACTATTTCAAACTTTTCCCATTATTGTCAAATATAGTTTTTGCATCCCTTGAAGTGAACATGGGGTCTAAAACATGTGACGTTGGGAGTGACCTCACCTGCACTACAGAGGAATTTACTCCACTGGGCTGTAGTTCAAGAAACGCACAAACACACATAAGATCAGCATTCTTATGGAAACAATTGGAAAATATTGAATAATTGGAAAACTGAAATAGTCACGCGTGCCAGAATATCATCACACATGAATCAGCCACGTCACACTGATAAACTAGGTAGTAGGGAGTTGTACTTACACATCTGCAGGTTTGGGGGACATCAATACCAAGGGGAGTTCTACTCCGACATCACTGTGGAGAAACACAGATTGACATTGTCAGTGGGCAACATAACAATGCCTCACTGACATGTATGTATGTACACTGAACAAAAATATAAACGCAACATGCAACAATTTAAAAGATTTGACTGAGTTACAGTTCATATAAGGAAATCAGTCAATTGAAATAAATAAATTAGGCCCTAATCTATGGATTTCACATGACTGGGAATACAGATATGCATCTGTTGGTCCCAGATACCTTAAAAAAAGGTAGGGAAGTGGATCAGAAAACCAGTCAGTATCTGTTACCACCATTTTCCTCATGCAGTGCGACACATCTCCTTAAAGTTGATCAGGCTTTTGATTACGGCCTGTGGAATGTTGTCCCACTCCTCTTCAATAGCTGTGCGAAGTTGCTGGATATTGGCGGGAACTGGAACATGCTGCCGTACACGTCGATATAGAGCATCCCAATTGTGTACAGATCCTTGCGACATGGGGCCGTGCATTATCATGCTGAAACATGAGGTGATGGAGGTGGATGAATGGCACGACAATGGTCCTCAGGATCTCATCACGGTATCTCTGTGCATTCAAATTGTCATTGATAAAATGCAATTGCGTTCGTTGTCCGCAGCTTATGCCTGCCCATAACATAACCCCACCGCCACCATGGGACACTCTGTTCACAACGTTGACATCAGCAAACAGCTCGCCCACACAATGCCACGTCTGCCATCTGCCCGGTATTCATTGTTTAAGAGCACACTTCTCCAGCGCGCCTGTGGCTATGGAAGGTGAGCATTTGCCGACCGAAGTCAGTTACGACGCCAAACTGCATTCAGGTCAAGACCCTGGTGAGGACGACGAGCACGCAGATGAGCTTCCCTGAGACGGTTTCTGACAGTTTGTGCAGAAATTCTTCGGTTGTGCAAACCCACAGTTTCTTCTGCTGACCGAGTAACTGGTCTCAGACGATCCCGCAGGCGAAGAAGCCGGATATGGAGGTCCTGGGCTGGCGTGGTTACACATGATCTGTGGTTGTGAAGACGGTCGGACGTACTGCCAAACGACGTTGGAGGCGGCTTATGGTAGAGAAATGAACATTACATTTTCTGGCAACAGCTCTGGTGGACATTCCTGCAGTCAGCATGCCAATTGCATGCTCCCTCAACTTGGAGACATCTGTGGCATTGTGTTGTGTGACAAAACTGCACATTTTAGAGTGGCCTTTTATTGTCTCCAGCACAAGGTGCACCTGTGTAATGATCATGCTGTTTAATCAGCTTCTTGATGTGCCACACCTGTCAGGTGGATGGATTATCTTGGCAAAGGAGAAATGCTCACTAACAGGCATGTAAACAAAATTTGTGCCCAAAATTTGAGAGAAATAAGCTTTTTATGCATTTGGTTAGTTTCTGGAATCTTTTATTTCAGCTCATTAAACATGGGACCATGTTCAGTACATGCATGGTACTGTATGTCATCTATCAACTCCGGTTCTTACCTGGCTGTTAGGCCTCCCAAGAGGCCTCCGCTGGAGACCAAGAGGTTCACCTTGATTTTGTAAGAGACCATGATTCCCTGCATTCCTTTATCCATGCCAGGACGAATGCTAGGAGACGGGAGGACAGGACAGGGATGGGTTACCTCAGACGTTTAAATGCAGTAATGTTTTTATCATCATCTACAGAAGAAGAGAAGGGTGTGGTTGAGGAACTCTTGGGGAACTCATTGACTCACATTGTGGTGGAAGCCAGGTTGGTATCCTCATCCTTTAGCCTGCCGTCCACGGCCAGACCACGCTTCTCTTTGTTGTTGGATAGAAGAGGGATCAACGAGAATGTCTTCTCCATGGTGGATTCACCTTTTACTTCCTCCCTGACAGGACGACCACACAAACAGGAAGTTGTGATCCACCAACAGTAAAAAAAATCCAAATATACTTTATTATTGTTTGAGTTGAGTATTGTGGTATAGATAGACACAAGGTTAGGTAATTTCTAGATTGCAGTAGTAATGGTTTGAATGTGTTCTTGACTCACGCAAATTCCTCAGTAAGAACCGTCTTGGAATATTTGTCAGATTGGTAAAGCAACACTTCTGTTGTCTGGTCAACTGGTCAGAAAGAGATGTTTCAGTCATAATCAAGACTTGAAACACATGTACACACGCAATGAAGACAGAGAACGTGCGACACAACCACTCACCTGTAATTTTTATTTTCTTCACCACTTTGGTGGTTTCATTGTTGATTTTGACTTTTATAGGGATTGGGTCTCCATGGAAATAGAGCTGAAGGTCACCAAATGAAAGCAAACATGTTCAAATCAAAAGGTATCACACAGAATGACCCATCAATAGCAAACTAGCACAGTAATCAATGTTCTCCTATGCTTACAGAATAAAAGTCTACAGGCCTACCTCCTTCTCTATGGAGGCCTCCAGGTGGACTGGCTTGTCAGACATCATGAAGTTCTTGCTGATGTCAGCCTTGGGTCCATCACTTATGTTGCCTGGGGCAAACTGTATCTTGCGAATAATCAGACGGCAAGTGTCCCTGACAGGAGAGAGGAGGAGAGGGAGAAAATCATCAGAATACACAATCATCTGATTCCTAGTAACGGCAAATGGCATGTGCAGTTGTGTGACATTCGTGGCCTTCCACTAAAACATACTTCTTGCTAATCTTCTCATCAGGATCATCTGCCTCCTTGGCGATGTACGCTTTCACCTCATAGTCGACGCCGCAAGACTGCAGGGTAGAAAACATGTGTCTTTGATGAGAGGATTTAAACAAGAGAATGAGAGAGAGAGAGAGAAAGAGAGAGAGAGAGAGAGAGAGAGAGACTAACGTACCTTGCCAGCATCCTCTGGTGCAGGCTGAAGGCTGACTGAGCATGGCAGGTTGGTATCAATCTGAAATGGTCACAGAGGAGGAAGTAATGACGTGTGAATAAATACAAACCAACAGGCTAGTACGTCCATTTCCCTGAATGGTGGAAAGCCTCTGATGTGGTTTCCAACGCCATCTAAGAGAGTGGACTGTAACCACACTTTGTGTGGCTGAACAGTGAACTCTGCACAGACATATTGTGTGACGCCGTGTGAAGGATGAGATGGAAGGCACAGTAGGACTCACAGTGAAAGTGAAGGGATGGCCTTGGTCGCCGCATTTCTTCAGCAGGGCCTCCTGCATGGGGGTGTTGGCTGGTTTGGTGCCAACAACAGGGTAGATCTGCATCCTTTGTACCCAGATGTCTTTTCTGAATGACAGCCCGATCACGTCCAGGTCGTCACTGCCATAACGGAAGGCGCATGCCAGATACACCCACACTGCAGAAAGACAGGGCTTCGGTATTAAGACTAAACCTCCATTGGTTGAATGTGACTTCATGCATGTTTTCAGTGGTCAACAGATACAGTGAAATCAACGGAATGTTACCTTTCCTGCCTTCAAGTTCCGCAGGGTCCACCTTGATCACCCCATCTGCAAGGAAAGATGTAAGAAAAACAGGTGTAGATAACACACACACACACACACACACACACACACACACACACACACACACACACACATTTACACTACTCTGTAAGGAGTAGTAAAGTGTAAAGACATTTAGAGAATTTTATTACACACCGACGATGTCAACACTGTCCACATGGTCCACAAAATCTCTCTTCCCCAGGTAGAGAGCAATCTAGGAAAAAGGGAACGGATGAGTGAGAGGTTACTTCCTGCCTGACATCAACACCATTATGGATTGGCCTAATCTCAGTTATCTTGTATACATATAGGTTGGCTCTGTTAAAGGAAGTCTATGGATTCCTGCTCTGTTATGCGATAAGTGCATCAGATCAGGCCCTGACCAGTGTGTCCCGCAGTAATGATGTCATAGGGGGTTCTTACCGATTCGTTGCCGCTGGTCTTCTTGTAGACTCTACAGAGAGAAGGTGATAGAGTCAGGAGTTTAGATTCTAGATTGGATTCAACAAATCTGTATCATGGTAGGACAGATGGGGTCTTAATCTAAACCCGTCACCATTCCTCCACGGCCTGGTCCCATTTGCCCTCAGTCTAATAACACATCATCTAAACCCGTCACCATTCCTCCACGGCCTGGTCCCATTTGCCCTCAGTCTAATAACACTTAATGGTATTAGTTATCGTCCCTAGTGGCAATGGGCCTTTTACGGTCTTAAAACTCACTGCACTTTCTGTGTTTGCTATCCTTACTGAGCCATCCCAGTATGTTGCTTAATTTATAGTGACCTACCCAAACTGGCCTGCTGTCAGCTCCAGTTAAAGGATGAGGCCTATACTCCCCCTCCCTCCCTCCCTCCCTCCCTCCCTCCCTCCCTCCCTCCCTCCCTCCTCCCACTAAGAATCTGGATGGATTAGGACCCAGGGTGGCATGGGAGCCGCTGGCATGACTGGTACAGCCAGCACACTTATACAACCATAGGTCTGTCTGAAGGGGAACCTGACCTACAGCTTTGATCTGGTTTCAACAGAAACACTAACGAGGAAGTGGTTGACAATGACTTGTTTTGCATTGACATTTTCTCATATATGTTTTTTTCATACGGTATCTCATAATATAGTCCTATCAATTCAATATTCCTAATTTCTTAAAAAAAAAAAAATCTGTTTATCCATCAATATAGTGTGCATCGGTTGCCTATTTACTTGTGTCTTTGCTTGTGAATGCTCGACTCTGGGCTGTTAATTCTAAACTGCTCTATTCCGGATCCAATCCAGAGATTATCCATCCTAATCAGGATTTATCTGGATCCTCTTAACCTAAAGCCCCAGAGGTGTCACACAGCCCTTATAGCCTTAGGCAGTCTGCTATAGGTTGGGTGTCTCAGGGAGAGTTGGGATTTGCAACAAAAAAAACACATTTCCAATTCACACACGTGTGAAATAAGACAAATATAAGCATCCACTGAATTATTATTATTATTATTATAAATTAGCCGTTGTTGTTGGTTGATGGGTACAATTAAAAGATACTCACTTTGCCATGTCTATGGTGAACTAGATGAGGTTGTCTGTAGTGGTAGAAACCAGTAAAGGACAGCATTACAATACAATAACAAGTACAGTACAGCTCTACACAACAGAAAGACACTTGAACACGTTACTAAATAAGAGTCCTCCCTGGTCACACATAAGTTATAAAGGTAAAGCTGGACAAAGGGAGTAGAAAACAAACGATTTGATTAGTCTTTGATTTGTCTAGACCAGTGTAGCTAATTACTGGGAGAGGAGATTAACATTACGATGCACTGGTCCCCTAATCTGAGTTGAGGTCAGATTAATACCCCAAACGGCTGTGGTAACAAATTCAATACAACTTCATAGACACACTGTTCAAGATGATAACCCTCCCGGTTTGTCTAAAGTCCTCCATAAGTGGCCTTAACCGTGGCGGAAAGTATAAAAGCTGTTAAAATCTGAGCTGGTCCAATTTAACACTGTACACGGTCTGAGCCTGTCCGAGGCTGCCAATGTAAACATACTACAATGATTGCCAGTACAGGTGACGAATGAATATATTTCAAATGGGCACATCACATGCCCTGCCCATTCAAAGGTGGTAGAAGTTGGTCAAATCCTTCCTATTCTACAATAATATTTTTATTACACTCCGTGCCAGAATGTTCCTTCCGCCCCATGACAGTAAAGCAAGGTGGGAAATTCTAGCCCTGGACAGCCTCAGTGAGTGTAGGATATTGTTCCAGTGCATCCCTAATCTGAGCAGGGTTGGAACAAAAGCTTGCTCACACTGAAAACCATTTTCCATCCTTGCAGTGAAGGCTACGTTGCACACCCATCAATATTTTCTAATCAGTCATTTCTAAAATCAACGTTATAATTATCACTTCAGATATAGGATAAATGCAGATACAGGTCTCTCCATGCATTATGTAATCTTACCCCAGTAGGTTATGCTGTGGATGCAAAGCAGGGTCAGCCAGGGCTTGTAGCGTACTCACCTGCTCAGTGTCCTGACTGCGCCTTTTGTCTGAACGTTTGTGAGCGTCCTTCACCTCCCGGTCTTATACCTCGACCTCTCAACCCCGCCACCCTCCCCTCCCCGTTATAGGACACTACTTTTAGGCCAAATCCTATTAATCAATTACCTGGCTGCTTTTTTGGGGGCTACAACAGGGTTAAAAATAAGCAGAGTAGGTGACTTAAAAGGATTAGGTCCTGATTAGTGTGTTGTTGAATGGTTGGGTGTGAAGAGTAGAGGGCATTTGGTTGGATTACAGGAAATATTAAAATATAATAAGGGTCTTGCCCTCTGTCAGTCAACGCCTCTGTGGGAGAGGTATTCTGTTTGAGTTCATTTTGGGCTTGTGTTCTCTATGGTGACTTGGCTTGCACTATGAGTCAGAAGAGAAGCATAAAAACACAATTTTTGGCGATGCCACCTCCCAAAAGGGCACCGTGTGGCATACTGTCTGTCTGTCTGTCTGTCTGTCTGTCTGTCTGTCTGTCTGTCTGTCTGTCTGTCTGTCTGTCTGTCTGTCTGTCTGTCTGTCTGTCTGTCTGTCTGTCTGTCTGTCTGTCTGTCTGTCTGTCTGTCTGTCTGTCTGCAATCTCATCATGAACTACTAAGTAGACATGTATCTGTTAAATGGTGGTTATGTTCCGTAACTCTTTCATTATGCACATTCCTGTCCACATACAAATGTCTCACAAGCGTTTCAAAGATGGAACTAAGATGGATATTTCTGATTGGCTGGAAAAGCCAACTAGGAACAATGTTGTTTACTCCACTAAAAGGTGGAATTTTGTTCAGTCTGGTTTTGTTTAACCTGACAGAAGTAAAGCGTTTGATATAAAATGTTATAAAATTGTTATAAAATTCTTGTTAATGTTATTAGCTCTCACCGTTGCCCCAGTGGACGTTTTGACGTCTTCTCCTAACGTCCTGTTTACTTAGACAGACGTCTAATTTCGCAGTGGATCTTGAGCGATCCCTCTGCTTGCACCGTGGCACGGCCCTGCATGCAGCCATTCATGCGCCAGAACGTCTGGGATGTCCTTAAGCATGCCCATCCAGAGGTACCTGCCAGATTACATCGCCAGATCCGAGGGTTAACCAAGGGTAACTGGGAATACCTGTAAACACGTTAATACCTGTCTCTTGTACTTCTCCTCAGTGGCCTCACTACCTCTTCTGCTACTACATATCACAGTAGCATACAAATGGAATTTTGTTTTTATATTTCTGTACAGCTCCTCGAAAGACACCTGGCACTCCAGGAAAGACGCTGCAGCACATTACACAACACAAAAAAGAAAGCTTATTCTTCCAAAAAGGTTCATTTTGGGTACCACTGGGCCTGCAGTGAGCCTGATTAGGTGATTTTCTCCATTGATTTGAGTATTACTCTAATATATTTTATAGCCATCCATTTATCTTATTGTAACATCTGCCTTACAGTCATTCTGATAGTACATTGTATTGCTGAACATGTATGAACTAACTAACTGTAAGTCGCTCTGGATAAGAGAGTCTGATAAATGACTAAAATATATAAATGTAAACCAGAGTATGAATCTAAACCAGAGTATGAATCTAAACCAGAGTATGAATCTAAACCAGAGTATGAATCTAAACCAGTGTATGAATCTAAACCAGAGTATGAATCTAAACCAGAGTATGAATCTAAACCAGTGTATGAATCTAAACCAGTGTATGAATCTAAACCAGTGTATGAATCTAAACCAGTGTATGAATCTAAACCAGTGTATGAATCTAAACCAGAGTATGAATCTAAACCAGTGTATGAATCTAAACCAGTGTATGAATCTAAACCAGAGTATGAATCTAAACCAGTGTATGAATCTAAACCAGTGTAGCTAATTACTGGGAGAGGAGATTAACATAATGAAGTACTGGTCCCCTAATCTGAGTTGAGGTCAGATTAACTGGTCCCCTAATCTGAGTTGAGGTCAGATTAACACACACCACTTCATTTTGTCAGAAGTTCTCTCCGTAAGTGGCAAGAAGTAAAGCTATAGTAGGCGATTTTGCTAATGCCTTAATAAAATTGGAATGTAAACATGTTAAAGTCTGCTGGTCCGAGTACACTGCCTACCTGACCGAGGCTGCCATTGGAAACTACATCGATTGCCAATAGAGAGAAATAGCAATGGCATCTTTTTTTAGGCACTATAACTCCACCATAGTTCGTCGGACAAAGCCAACGGGGAAATGAATGGAGTTTTTGTAGGTTTCTTTGAATAAATGCTAAAATAAAGTCTGTGGTAAACTTAGGAGATCATCTTAATTTAGCTATTGTCACTTTTTATGAATTTTGAAGCATTTATGTCATCAGAAAAAGCGCATAAAGGTTTCATAATTCATAATATTTATGTTAACTGACTGATATCATCTCATAGAACAGAACGTATAAGATCTCCTAAACCTGTGTTAACCTCAGCCCTTATTTTCGGCGTTTATTCCAAAACCCTACTCTTTCCCCATTAATTTCCCCATAGGAATGGCTGAACGAACCAGAGGTAACTCATTTCTGTTTTTTAGGACTACAAGCTGGTGACAGATTGATATATTTCTGTCCATTCCAAGAAGTTGGTGAAATCCTCCCTATTCTACAAAAGTTTTTGGGATTATGCCTCGTGTCAGTTCTAAAGACCCTTGATAAATTATATCAGTAATGAAAAGTTAAGACAAATGTTCCTTCCATCCCATGACAATAAAGCAAGATAGGCAATTCCAGATATTGCTATAATAAAAAGTATCCGTGACTGACTTCTTTATCGATGAGAGACATTATTTGGACTCATGAGGACTCATGAGATTCCAGGAGAGAAGTGTTTGTGTGCTGTCATTGGATGCGTCTTGTTGATAAGCCTCTTATGCTTTGCACTTCTGGCACCCTGATTCTCCACTTCTCAAGGAAAGCCTAAAGCCTAAGTTGCTATAAGTGTATAGCAAATCACCTCTCTTCACACATTCACACTGGGCTTAACTGGGCTTAGTTCTGGTTTTAGACACTGCGATTCAAAGAAGAGTTAGTAGCTGGACTGGGATGCAATCACCATGTGGTTTTGATACTGTATGGTCCATTTTAAGCATGCATTGCAACAATCAATATCTATTTCATATTTACATCCTGTTTTTAGCTGATGACATGTAGAGTGATTACGGTAAAACAAATACAAGCTTTGTCCAGGGCTAATTAATTACATCTATTTCCAGGCCCCTTCCTTTGTTGTTTAATTAATTTCCTGGGTGTTCATCTGACAGTTTCAGCTGAAGGACGAGACAACAAAATAGCCTGTCTTCATCTAATCCCTTCACTGCTAAGCTCTCTCCCATCTAGCCCCCATGTGGATGAAACTATATGTAGATATACATAAAATAATTGAATCAACGTCCCAGACCAGTGATGAGACCGGTACCAGGACTCTATGTTGAGCTATACACTATATCGATACACTGTATAGTTACACCCACAACTACAGTGAATAGCTTAATCAGCCGCGATGTTGACATGTTTGTGTCCTCCCATGATTTCTCCATGGTGATGAGCAGGCACATAGAAATCATTTACACTCAAATGGCTGCCAGTTCACCCATTATGACATCATTGACTTGAATTCATTCATATTTCTGTGGGCCGGCAGGTAATAGCTATGTGCTCTACGGTGTCGCTAACTGGTCAGATTAAAGATGAAGACTACCAGGCTTGGTGAAGTGACACGGCAAAAAAAAGCCTAATACCCTATTTTATTATGTAGACAGGTGCCTTGAGATAGCTAGGCTTCCTCCGTCAGTGTAGAAAGTAGATAACTAAGTTACCAGAAAAGGCAGTTTTGCTGTAAGTGATTCCTGTGCAGTTCAGTGCTTCCATTAACATAGCAGCCCTGGTAATTGAACGGACAGCAACAGTAATGGGATGAGCCCAGGGTTATTATAAGACAGGGTCAGACAGGAGCAGAACATGCTGTCTGTGTGTTTCAAATGAGCCTTGTCCTCGTCAACACTCTCACCTGTGTTAACGAGACAATCACTGACATGATGGCAGCTGGTCCTTTTGTGGCAGGGGCTGAAATGCAGTGGAAATGTTTTTTTGGGGATTAAGTTCATTTTCATGGCAAAGAGGGACTTTGCAATTAATTGCAATTCATCTGATCACTCTTCATGACATTCTGGAGTATATGCAAATTGCCGTCATCAACACTGAGGCAGCAAACTTTGTGGAGACCAATACTAAATCCCTACCCAGCAAACATGTCTACATTGGCACTAGGTGATCCCAAGGCTGGTGGCCCCAAGGCTGGTGACCCCAAGGCTGGTGTCCCCAAGGCTGGTGTCCCCAATGCTGGTGGCCCCAAGGCTGGTGTTCCCAAGGCTGGTGACCCCAAGGCTGGTGGCCCCAAGGCTGGTGACCCCAAGGCTGGTGGCCCCAAGGCTGGTGGCCCCAAGGCTGGCGTCCCCAAGGCTGGCGACCCCAAGGCTGGCGACACCAAGGCTGGCGACCCCAAGGCTGGCGACCCCAAGGCTGGCGTACCCAAGGCTGGCGACCCCAAGGCTGGCATTCCCAAGGCTGGTTTTCCCAAGGCTGGTGGCCCAAGGCTGGTGGCCCCAAGGCTGGTGGCCCCAAGGCTGGTGGCCCCAAGGCTGGTGTTCCCAAGGCTGGTGGCCCCAAGGCTGGTGTTTCCAAGGCTGGTGACCCCAAGGCTGGCGGACCCAAGGCTGGTGACCCCAAGGCTGGTGTTCACAAGGCTGGTGGCTCCAAGGCTGGTGACCCCAAGGCTGGTGACCCCATTATACTCAGAAAGACAACAGAGTTGTTACTACATTTTTATCAGAGAACCTTAAAAGTTTCTCATATGTCACATATCTTAGCCTTTTTACAGACTGTGTACAAGATACACTTTTATGTTGACATCACACAACAGAACACTTAAACTGGAACAACACTGGGCTGGTGTGGGTTTGGTGTGGGCTAGGCTGTGTTGGCCTGGTGTAGGCTAGCCTTTGTTGGGCTGGTGTAGTCTAGCCTGTGTTGGGCTGGTGTGGGCTTGTTGTGGGCTAGCCTGTGTTAGGCTGATGTGGGCTTGTTGTGGGTTGGGTTGGGCTTATGTGGGATTGCTGTTGGCTAGCCCCTATCCACCTTGCCCACCAAATACCCAAATGGGGCCAATGGGATCGTGTTTGCTGGCCACCCTCATCGGACCCTCCTACATCAATGGGGTCGTGTTTGCTGGGTACCCTCATCGGATCCTCTTACATCAATGGGATCGTGTTTGCTGGGTACCCTCATCGGACCCTCTTACATCAATGGGATCGTGTTTGCTGGGTACCCTCATCGGACCCTCTTACATAAATGGGATCGTGTTTGCTGGGTACCCTCATCGGACCCTCCTACATCTGATCTGGAAGAACAGACTACCTCAAGGACAGCAGTAAGGTTTTAGATTTGGGGGTGGGTGAGGGGTTGGGATGGGTGGGAGTAGTACAGGACTCAGCTGTCACTGACCTCCTAGAAGACAGAGCTACTGGGAGCAACAACGATGACTGGTTTGTGGCCTTTGGAAAGTGGTGAGATGGGATTGGGCCAGTAATAAACAGAGGAATTGAGAGGGCGGTTAATGGAATGGGCTTATACTGACGTCAGCTTGTTTGTGTGTGTTATGGGGTGGTGGTGGTGGGCAATGGATTTCTGCTGAGTTGTAAGAGGCAGCCCAGCAAAGCTGGAGCCAAACAGCTGCCCACAAACACAGTTACACCCACTGGGGGAAGAGAGGAGGAGGAAGAGGAGGAGGAAGAGGGGCGTTGTTTGGATGTCAAAAATAAGCCTCCATATCCATTTGGAGGATGCTTTTTTGAAGGGAGAGAAAGGAGGGAGAGAAAGGAGGGAGAGAAAGGAGGGAGAGAAAGGGAAGTTAGGGAGAGTAACAAAAGAAAAAGGGAGGAGGACGGAGAAAGAGAGTGAGGGGAATAAACTAGCCAGCACAGTGGAAAAAAGGCTGGAGAAGAGGACAAGAACGCAGGAGTGAGACAGACAGAGGCTGTGCCAAGCCTCCCACCTGAGTGTGCACAGCGCGGCTGTGTTTAGTGTTTGGGATTCAAGGGAAAAGGAGGAGGAGGGGAGGGGAGGAGGATGGAGCGAGGGGTGGCCCAGAGAAAGGAGGAGGATTGAGCGAGGGGCGGCCCAGAGAAAGGAGGAGGAGGGGAGAAGGATGGAGCGAGGGGTGGCCCAGAGAAAGGAGGAGGAGGGGAGGAGGATGGTGCGAGGGGTGGCCCAGAGAAAGGAGGAGGAGGGGAGGAGGATGGTGCGAGGGGTGGCCCAGAGAAAGGAGGAGGAGGGGAGGAGGATGGTGCGAGGGTTGGCCCAGAGAAAGGAGGAGGAGGGGAGGGGAGGAGGATGGAGCGAGGGGTGGCCCAGACAAAGGAGGAGGAGGGGAGGGGAGGAGGATGGAGCGAGGGGTGGCCCAGAGAAAGGAAGAGGAGGAGGATGGAGCGAGGGGTGGCCCAGAGAAAGGAGGAGGAGGAGGAGGGGAGGAGGATGGAGCGAGGGGTGGCCCAGACAAAGGAGGAGGAGGGGAGGGGAGGAGGATGGAGCGAGGGGTGGCCCAGAGAAAGGAAGAGGAGGAGGAGGAGGATGGAGCGAGGGGTGGCCCAGAGAAAGGAGGAGGAGGAGGAGGGGAGGAGGATGGAGCGAGGGGTGGCCCAGAGAAAGGAGGAGTCTGCTGGCAGCGTTGGTTTCCCCTCGCAGGAATTCTTTCTGTTGCTGTGTCCGTTTTTTTCACCCCCCTCTTTCTTCCTTCTTACTGACATCTGGAGCGGAGAGTCACTTCCTCTGTCTGCGCTGCCCTGCGTTGTATTGTGCTCTAACAGGGCTAGGCTTTTCATCCTCTACTCCCCCCTTCACCTCCTCCTCTGACGACACGCCAGGGAGATACGGAACACACCACGCAGGGGCACGGGACACTCCCAACACACTCTCAGCACGGGACTGACCACCGACCCTGGATACCCCCCACCAACACCCCCGACCCACCCTCTGGAATCTACGTCTGACAACAGAGAGGAAGAGAGAGACTGTGGAATCTGGAGAGAACTGCAACCATCAGCTGAACTTTCTGCCGTTACCCTTATATGGCAAAACAGCTGGGAAATCATTTGAATTGTCTGCTTTCTATCCACCACAGCAGGCCATGCAGCAGGGTTTGTTTGTGTGACTGCCTTCTCTTGCTTCTGCTTTTCTGAGTTGTTTGCATGCGGGGCTTTTATTGAGGGGACAGCAGGCGGGAGCACTGCCAGTGTTTGTGGTGAGGCTGCAAGCACTTCCCCGAGTTGTGGTTCCCTTTACGCATCGTTGCCCCCCTGCCCCCCCCCTCTCTTTCTCTCTCTCTCTCGCTCTCTCTTTCGTCTGAGAGGAACATCCTCCTGGCAGCAACCCGCACACAGACACTGAGACAGTCACTCTCTGCGGGGGAACTAACAGCAAGGTGGGCTAGAGTTCATCAAGAGGAAGCAACTGTAGTTCTGGAATCTGAACACACAGAGAAATCTGTGGGAAGGTTATTCACTCTGACTCAACGGCAACAATCCTCAAATGCAACAGGATGTGTAACCCAGTAGGACCCTGGAAGGCGTGCCTGTCTTAAATGAGGAGGACTGCTGTTGTTGTCCTGTCTCGACCTTACTAATGAGAAACAGGATGCTGGAGAAGCCGTGAACACCAGAGGACTGAACAACGAGAGCTCCTGACTGGAGGTTCTCATGGTGCCATGACACAGGTGTCTGAGACAGACTGTGTGTGTGTTATCTCTGACTTTACACCTTGCTGTGGATTACCCTGTTGGATAGACAGACACTCCACTGACTGACAGGTGGACAACAACAGCGTCGGTTGTCTTGGCGATGGCGGCGTGGTACCACCGTGACATCAGCCGTGTGCATGCGGAGGACTTGCTGGCCCGGGCTGGGAGGGACGGCAGCTTCCTGGTCAGGGACAGTGAGTCTGTGCCTGGAGCCTACGCCCTCTGTCTGCTGTGAGTAGCCTACCGCCACACACACACACACACACACACACACACACACACACACACACACACACACACACACACACACACACACACACACACACACACACACACACACACACCACACACTACACACACACACACACACACAAAATTCCTTTCCATATCTGAGTGTGTATGGTCAAAATCAACAGAGTGATGCTCACAGTCAGTGGAAGGAGAACTAAGCCTGGCCAGTGTGCGTGTAACCCTGGTTTAGGGCTCCCTGTCCCACCCCTCTCCTCTCTTCTCTTCCCACCTCCTTTCAGTCTTCCCTGGGGCCCCTGGAAGAGGGCGGGAGCTGCAGTGACCACACGGCTCTCTGTGCACAGCGGCCCCGAGCCAGACACATTCCTGAAAGCTGAGCCCCACTGCTGCCCCCCCCCCTTAGCTGTCTCATTCTCTTTTTCCTCTCTTTTGCTGTTGAACTCCATTCTGTGTGTTTCCTGTTCCTCTGTCTCTGTACCTCTTCCTGTTCTCTATGTCGTATGTCGGACCACTGTACACTAATCTAATCTCCACATCAATACAGACTACTGTACACTAATCTAAGCTCCCCATCGATACAGACTACTGTACACTAATCTAATCTCCACATCAATACAGACTACTGTACACTAATCTAATCTCCACATCAATACAGACTACTGTACACTAATCTAATCTCCACATCAATACAGGCCTACTGTACACTAATCTAAGCTCCCCATCGATACAGACTACTGTACACTAATCTAATCTCCACATCAATACAGACTACTGTACACTAATCTAATCTCCACATCAATACAGGCCTACTGTACACTAATCTAATCTCCACATCAATACAGGCCTACTGTACACTAATCTAATCTCCACATCAATACAGGCCTACTGTACACTAATCTAATCTCCACATCAATACAGGCCTACTGTACACTAATCTAATCTCCACATCAATACAGACTACTGTACACTAATCTAATCTCCACATCAATACAGGCCTACTGTACACTAATCTAATCTCCACATCAATACAGGCCTACTGTACACTAATCTAATCTCCACATCAATACAGGCCTACTGTACACTAATCTAATCTCCACATCAATACAGGCCTACTGTACACTAATCTAATCTCCACATCAATACAAGCCTACTGTACACTAATCTAATCTCCACATCAATACAGACTACTGTACACTAATCTAATCTCCACATCAATACAGGCCTACTGTACACTAATCTAATCTCCACATCAATACAGGCCTACTGTACACTAATCTAATCTCCACATCAATACAGACTACTGTACACTAATCTAATCTCCACAGATGGGAGGGGTGGTCCAAAATAACGTAGGGTTGTCCACATTTTTGTGTTTTGATACTTCCCTTATGCATTACGCTTTTCTGCTGCTATCGTTTACTGTAGTCTACCAGTCTAACTGTCTATCCTGTCTATCCACCATTCATAGTGTCAATATAGTCTACCAGTCTGTCTATCCTGTCTATCCACCATTCATAGTGTCAATATAGTCTACCAGTCTGTCTATCCTGTCTATCCACCATTCATAGTGACAATATAGTCTACCAGTCTGTCTATCCTGTCTATCCACCATTCATAGTGTCAATATAGTCTACCAGTCTGTCTATCCTGTCTATCCACCATTCATAGTGACAATATAGTCTACCAGTCTACCTGTCTATCCTGTCTATCCACCATTCATAGTGACAATATAGTCTACCAGTCTGTCTATCCTGTCTATCCACCATTCATAGTGACAATATAGTCTACCAGTCTAACTGTCTATCCTGTCTATCCACCATTCATAGTGTCAATATAGTCTACCAGTCTAACTGTCTATCCTGTCTATCAACCATTCATAGTGACAATATAGTCTACCAGTCTAACTGTCTATCCTGTCTATCAACCATTCATAGTGACAATAGTGGTAGGTGAATCGTTTGTCCAGATTAATAGGCTAACTAGCAATCATCCCACACATAAAAACATTCAAAGCTGCATCAAAGAACAGTGAAGACAGGAGGCACACAGCTCAAAACCCCCCTCTTTATCTTGATTAGGTGCAATGCAATGATCCTACCTAGACTAGACTACAACACCACAATGCTATAAATAAGTGAGTATAACATTCTACTCCATGCTGCAGCGAAAGCCCTGTGATTTGAATGTTGGATTTGATTTGGATCAGTTGTGAGTCTACTCTCGATAGGCCAGTCTGGCTGTACGTTTTCTTCTGATAACGAATGACCTGTCTGTTTCAAATCATCATTCTCCCAAGTCGTTCTGTAATAATGTGGCCACATACAGTATGTTCCCGGCAGGCCCAGTTATTCAGGAAAGCTTAAAACACACCTGTTCTGCCTCCTCTCCAATCTAAGTGGCTATTCCTCATGTACCTAGATCACAAAGCTTCAATACGGTCTAAATGTGTATCATTTATCATTTCACTCTATCAGATTATCTGCACCAAGTACATTTGATGGAAACACAACTATACTATAGGCCCACATGCATGCAATGCTATGATTAATTTGAACCGAGGTGGACAATTATTGTTTTAGGAAAGTAGACCAAAAAATTGTCTATAAAGGTTTGCATTTGCTACACATCGAATCACAAGGAAGAGTGTTTTTATCATTTGTTAAACGCTGTGTTTAAGGACATGTAAATGTGTCTTATTTGGCCACACCCCTTGTTTATTGATGGCGCTGGCTGCGCCAAGTCGGATCTGAATGCATATGGATGTCTGGTAAAAATAAGGTGACCCCTGAAAGCCAGATGCTGCAGCAAATGTAAGGACCACAACGGAAATAAGTCCCTGACTTTATCGGTCATTTAAAACATTATTTCTGTATATATGTATTTTTTTGTGTATGTATTTTTGTGCCACAAAAAACTAAGTAGATATTCACGTGACATGACCAACACAGAACATTTCTGGATGTTGATTGTTGGTCGGGTCTGGACCGGCCATGATTTGACCTAAACAAACATCTATGGACTGGACAAAAAATTAACCAATCATAGATGTCAATGTTTGGAGAGCATAGTACAGTACAGTATATTATAGCTCAGTACAGTACAGTACAGTACAGTATAGTATAGTATAGCTCAGTACAGTACAGTATAGTATAGTATAGCTCAGTACAGTACAGTACAGTATATTATAGCTCAGTACAGTACAGTACAGTATATTATAGCTCAGTACAGTACAGTACAGTATATTATAGCTCAGTACAGTACAGTACAGTATATTATAGCTCAGTACAGTACAGTACAGTATATTATAGCTCAGTACAGTAGAGTACAGTAGAGTACAGTAGAGTACAGTAGAGTACAGTACAGTATAGTATAGTATAGTACAGTACAGTAGAGTAGAACACAGAACAGTACAGTATACTACAGTACAGAACAGTACAGTACAGTAGAACACAGTACAGTATAGTACAGTACAGAACAGTACAGTACAGTAGAACACAGAACAGTACAGTACAGTACAGTAGAACACAGTACAGTACAGTACAGTACAGTATATTATAGCTCAGTACAGTACAGTACAGTATATTATAGCTCAGTACAGTACAGTACAGTATATTATAGCTCAGTACAGTACAGTACAGTAGAGTACAGTAGAGTACAGTAGAGTACAGTACAGTATAGTATAGTACAGTACAGTAGAGTAGAACACAGAACAGTACAGTATAGTACAGTATAGTACAGTAGAACACAGAACAGTACAGTATAGTACAGTACAGTAGAGTAGAACACAGAACAGTACAGTATAGTACAGTATAGTACAGTAGAACACAGAACAGTACAGTATAGTACAGTACAGTAGAGTAGAACACAGAACAGTACAGTATAGTACAGTACAGAACAGTACAGTACAGTAGAACACAGAACAGTATAGTATAGTACAGTACATTAGAGTGGAGTAAAGTTCAGTACAGTATAGTACAGTATAGTACAGTACAGTAGAGTAGAACACAGAACAGTACAGTACAGTACAGAACACAGAACAGTACAGTACAGTAGAACACAGAACAGTACAGTACAGTAGAACACAGAACAGTACAGTACAGTACAGAACACAGTACAGTACAGTACAGTAGAACACAGAACAGTACAGTACAGTACAGAACACAGAACAGTACAGTACAGTAGAACACAGAACAGTACAGTACAGTACAGAACACAGAACAGTACAGTACAGTAGAACACAGAACAGTACAGTACAGTACAGAACACAGAACAGTACAGTACAGTACAGTAGAACACAGAACAGTACAGTACAGTACAGTAGAACACAGAACAGTACAGTACAGTAGAACACAGAACAGTACAGTACAGTACAGAACACAGAACAGTACACTACAGTAGAACACAGAACAGTACAGTACAGTACAGAACACAGAACAGTACAGTACAGTAGAACACAGAACAGTACAGTACAGTACAGTAGAACACAGAACAGTACAGTACAGTAGAACACAGAACAGTACAGTACAGTACAGAACACAGAACAGTACAGTACAGTAGAACACAGAACAGTACAGTACAGTACAGTAGAACACAGAACAGTACAGTACAGTACAGAACACAGAACACAGAACTGTACAATACAGTAGAACACAGAACACAGAACAGTACAGTACAGTAGAACACAGAACACAGAACAGTACAGTACAGTACAGTAGAACACAGAACAGTACAGTACAGTAGAACACAGAACACAGAACAGTACAGTACAGTAGAACACAGAACACAGAACAGTACAGTACAGTACAGTAGAACACAGAACAGTATAGTACAGTAGAACACAGAACACAGAACACAGAACAGTACAGTACAGTAGAACACAGAACACAGAACAGTACAGTACAGTAGAACACAGAACACAGAACAGTACAGTACAGTACAGTAGAACACAGAACAGTATAGTACAGTAGAACACAGAACACAGAACAGTACAGTACAGTAGAACACAGAACACAGAACAGTACAGTACAGTAGAACACAGAACACAGAACAGTACAGTACAGTAGAACACAGAACAGTACAGTACAGTACAGTAGAACACAGAACAGTACAGTACAGTACAGAACACAGAACAGTACAGTACAGTAGAACACAGAACAGTACAGTACAGTAGAACACAGAACACAGAACAGTACAGTACAGTACAGTACAGTAGAACACAGAACAGTACAGTACAGTACAGTAGAACACAGAACAGTACAGTACAGTAGAACACAGTATAGTACAGTACAGTAGAACACAGTACAGTACAGTACAGTACAGTAGAACACAGTACAGTACAGTACAGTACAGTACAGTAGAACACAGTACAGTACAGTACAGTACAGTAGAACACAGTACAGTACAGTACAGTAGAACACAGTATAGTACAGTACAGTAGAACACAGTACAGTACAGTACAGTACAGTAGAACACAGTACAGTACAGTACAGTAGAACACAGTACAGTACAGTACAGTACAGTAGAACACAGTACAGTACAGTACAGTAGAACACAGTATAGTACAGTACAGTAGAACACAGTACAGTACAGTACAGTAGAACACAGTACAGTACAGTACAGTACAGTACAGTACAGTAGAACACAGTACAGTACAGTAGAACACAGAACAGTACAGTACAGTACAGTACAGTAGAACACAGTACAGTACAGTAGAACACAGTACAGTACAGTACAGTACAGTATAGTATAGTACAGTAGAACACAGTACAGTACAGTACAGTAGAACACAGAACAGTACAGTAGAGTACAGTACAGTACAGTATAGTATAGTACAGTACAGTACAGTACAGTAGAACACAGTACAGTACAGTACAGTAGAGTAGAACACAGTACAGTACAGTACAGTACAGTAGAACACAGTACAGTACAGTAGAGTACAGTACAGTATAGTATAGTACAGTACAGTACAGTACAGTACAGTAGAACACAGTACAGTACAGTACAGTAGAACACAGTAAAGTACAGTACAGTACAGTACAGTAGAACACAGTACAGTACAGTACAGTAGAACACAGTAAAGTACAGTACAGTACAGTACAGTAGAACACAGTAGAACACAGTACAGTACAGTACAGTACAGTAGAACACAGTACAGTACAGTAGAACACAGTACAGTACAGTACAGTACAGTAGAACACAGTACAGTACAGTAGAACACAGAACAGTACAGTACAGTACAGTAGAGTGGAGTACAGAACAGAACAGTACAGTACAGTAGAGTGGAGTACAGAACAGTACAGTACAGTACAGTATAGTACAGGACAGTATAGTACAGTACAGTACAGTACAGTACAGTACAGTATAGTACAGTACAGTACAGTATAGTACAGTACAGTACAGTATAGTACAGTACAGTATAGTACAGTACAGTACAGTACAGTACAGTACAGTACAGTACAGTAGAACACAGTACAGTACAGTAGACAGCTGAGTTACTGTACTGTTCTTTGATGTCCAAACTTATGAAACATAGATGTAATCTTGTTTAGTGGAGGAACTCATTAATATAATATATAATATGTGTAGAATAATAACCATATATGCAAAGGATGATATTGCATATTTCTGCCTTTGTGTACTTATTTAGTATATATACATTGCCATGAAGAGAATGACATTCATATCCATAATTATGCATATCTTAATAGTACAGATCAGCGGCCCATTATACAATTATCTTACTGCAATTCCACTTCACTTACAGTAGCTCAATAGTCAAGGTGCCATTTCGTAGCTAACACCCTTTCTTTCAGCAGACATCTTCAAATCTTAATCTGGAGGAGATATTTAACAGATCTTCTGAAAAACAGAGGGAGATTTTACCAAAATTATTTGACCAAACTTTGCATCTGTACAGTTTTTCCATTAAATGTGTTTCTGTAAATTGTTCAAAGTAGTCATTATGCATAGAGTTGTATGGTTTGAAATCAAATCAAAGTTTTTTTGGATTGGCTTACATTTTAAGTGAAGAGTCTTAGTCTCAGCGTGGTTCGGTTAGTCTCCAACATCTGCTTGTCCTTATTTCATTCTTACTTTAAAGCCTTTGAATGTTTATTTCTGTCCCATGACAGTGGTATAGTTCAGTGTAGTACTGTCTTGGGGTATATAGTACATTTATATAGTTCAGTGTAGTACTGTCTTGGGGTATATAGTACATTTATATAGTTCAGTGTAGTACTGTCTTGGGGTATATAGTACATTTATATAGTTCAGTGTAGTACTGTCTTGGGGTATATAGTACATTTATATAGTTCAGTGTAGTACTGTCTTGGGGTATATAGTACATTTATATAGTTCAGTGTAGTACTGTCTTGGGGTATATAGTACATTTATATAGTTCAGTGTAGTGCTGTCTTGGGGTATATAGTACATTTATATAGTTCAGTGTAGTGCTGTCTTGGGGTATATAGTACATTTATATAGTTCAGTGTAGTGCTGTCTTGGGGTATATAGTACATTTATATAGTTCAGTGTAGTACTGTCCTGGGGTATATAGTACATTTATATAGTTCAGTGTAGTACTGTCTTGGGGTATATAGTACATTTATATAGTTCAGTGTAGTACTGTCTTGGGGTATATAGTACATTTATATAGTTCAGTGTAGTACTGTCTTGGGGTATATAGTACATTTATATAGTTCAGTGTAGTACTGTCTTGGGGTATATAGTACATTTATATAGTTCAGTGTAGTGCTGTCTTGGGGTATATAGTACATTTATATAGTTCAGTGTAGTGCTGTCTTGGGGTATATAGTACATTTATATAGTTCAGTGTAGTACTGTCTTGGGGTATATAGTACATTTATATAGTTCAGTGTAGTACTGTCTTGGGGTATATAGTACATTTATATAGTTCAGTGTAGTACTGTCTTGGGGTATATAGTACATTTATATAGTTCAGTGTAGTACTGTCTTGGGGTATATAGTACATTTATATAGTTCAGTGTAGGGCTGTCTTGGGGTATATAGTACATTTATACATTTATATTCCCCTTTTCAGGTTCCAACGGCACGTTCACACTTATCGTATTCTTCCTGGTGCAGACGGCCTGTTGGCTGTTCAGGTGAGTGACCCTCATCAGTTCAACTTTCCCCCAAACCACCCTCACATTCACACATGACCTCATCCTGACAGTAACTAGGCTAATACTGTAGCATACACTACTGGTCAAAAGTTTTAGAACCACCCCTACCCTGTCACAACACAACTGATTGGCTCAAACGCATTAAGAAGGAAAGAAATTCCACAAATGTACTTTTAAGAAGGCACACCTGTTAATTGAAATGCATTCCAGGTGACTACCTCATGAAGCTGGTTGAGAGAATGCCGAGAGTGTGCAAAGCTGTCATCAAGGTAAAGGGTGGCTACTTTGAAGAATCTCAAATATAAAATATATTTTTTATTGTTTAACACTTTCTTGGTTACTACATGATTCCATATGTGTTATTTCATAGTTTTGATGCCTTCACTATTATTCTACAATGTAGAAAATAGTAAAAATAAAGAAAAACCCCTGAACGAGTAGGTGTGTCCAAACTTTTGACCAGTAATGTACTGTATACTGTAGCCCACATGTGCATCCATGATAGTATCCTCTTGTAGCAACCACGTTTGACAAAGAATGGACAGTACAATGCTGTATTTGTTGTTACCGTTACAACATAGTTGTGTTATTGTCTGTTGTAAGGGAAACAGGAAGTGTCTTGTGTTCATATACTAGGCTCATTCTGCTACAGACCTTTTTGTTTGAATGGCATCAATGTCACACGGCTGCAGGCTTGGAGAATGACTTCGGCTGCACAGAGGAGAAATTGTATGTGTGTGTGTGTGTGTGTGTGTGTGTGTGTGTGTCTCACAGATTCCTGACCTACCCACTCATTGACCAGTGCTGTAAGGGGGATGGGTCTCTGTGTGGCTTTGTGTGTGTATGTGTCGTGGACAAGGATGTGTGTGTTGAGGTTTAGCTGGACTGGGGATAGGGATGGTTTGGATTAGTTTGTGTGCGGTGGTTGTATGGGTGTGTTTTAGAGAGTGACTATAGTGGACGACTCCTTTCAAGAGCCGCAGTGCCTGGTACTAATTATCAGGACGGAGAGAAAAAACACATGAACAAAAACACTAGAGGCAAGCCGGTGAATTCCTTTACCATGTCTGGTGTGAAAACAACAGCTCAGTAACAACTGTTTCATAGAGATGATTTGAAAACACCATAATAACGTTATTTTCAGATGAGGGCCGTGCTCCATGTACCGGATCACTGCTTCTCTTGTTTTCCACTGAAGTCAGTAAAGTCCCCAATAAGCAGATTGTCTCGCTGGCTTTGTTGTGAAAAATCATTAGCACGTAGGGATTGCGTGGTTGCTTTTTTGCTTTTCTGAGGGGGTTATTTTATAGACGGGATATTTTGAGCAAAAATACACTCAGTTTTTGTCTCTCTGCAGCGTTTAGTATGTATTTTCTTTGTAATCACTTTTCAAGGGCTCCTCGCAAAAATGTATCAACCATTAAAAGAGTCCCTGGCAACTGGGGCAGGTAACGTCTGCCAAAAATGGTTTTTCAAACCACAAAATGAAAAGAAACGTTTCTAAAATAAGACATACAGGAAAGGGGCTTTTAGTTTGCAGTGTTGCTGTGTGTTCTGTGTCTGAGAGTGTGTCCGTGGCATCTAAGATGTCTATGCAGTGTGTGTGTGTGTGTGTGACTGGCACTTAATGTGTTTGTCTATGGCTGCTGAATGTGTGTTTCCCTCTCCATATTTACTGTACATATCTGAGGCAGCTGGCTGTTGGAGTGTTGTTTATAGTGGGCAGTGTTTGTGAGTGTGTACGGTAGACTGGCTCAGAACACAGAGGTCAGCTAGTAAACTGCTGGAACACTGTGACTCATGGCACCCAACCTTGGCAGTGACAAGAATGTGGCTGGTTGGTTGTGACATCATCTCCTGTCCTGTCGGGATGGGAGGGGTTTCTGCAGCCTGTTGGGCAGTGAGTGTTTGATGTGGTTCTTGGTCTGGCCATGCAAACAGGGGTGAGTGGTTGTGGCTTCTACCCCAAGGGATCCTCCTGAGCATATCCAGGTCGGTTGACCGACAGATAAGATTAGCTCAGAAGACTTGTAGTCACATTAAAACAAATCCACCACCATTTTGTTTTGGTGGACAACGTTAGAACAACACGTGTGTATCCTGAAAAGGTTCATATGGATTTGAGACATTTGTACGGTCTTCCAAGCTTTAGGAACTTTCAAGAAACAAGAATATTATCTTGTTGGATGGTTTGCAGGTTATTGTGGCACCAGTTCAAGGAATTTGTTAATATGTCCTGAATCTAAACTAAAACCCTCATGAAGATCACCTGTGTTCTGTAGGTTCTGTATATATAATCATGTGTTTATGGTATTTTTGACCTGTATGTATAACCACAGCCCATGTATGTATAACCACAGACCATGTATGTATAACCACAGACCATGTATGTATAACCACAGCCCATGTATGTATAACCACAGACCATGTATGTATAACCACAGCCCATGTATGTATAACCACAGCCCATGTATGTATAACCACAGCCCATGTATGTATAACCACAGCCCATGTATGTATAACTTCAGCCCATGTATGTATAACCACAGCCCATGTATTTTCATTGTTATATGTTTGAGCAAATCGCTATATGTCTGTGAATGTCTATTTATATTATAATTCTGTCTATACTGAATGTATGTTTCCCCACAGACATCTCAGGGGGTGCAGGTGAACTGTTTCCGTACACTGAGGGACCTGGTGTTGGGGTACCAGCATCCCCATAAGGGTCTGGTCACCCCCCTGTTGTACCCTGTGGGGAGGGACACGGAGCCTGGGGACGAGAGCTCAGGTGATGATGATGAGAAGCCCGGGCTGGTGTGGAGTCCCAGCCCAGCCCTAGTCTCGGTCAGTACAGCTCCCCCCGCAGGACCAGTCTCAGTCAGCCCCTTCCTCCACAGACTGCAGGAGCTCAACACACCCAGGTACACACTCCCTAACACCAATCACACATCAGGAGAATGCAGTGGTGCATTCAACAATGCTTACATTTGCGAACGCTGGCGGCAAACTTAGTTTGTTTTCAACAGAGTGTGTTGAAAGTTTTTTTTTAAAACAAACATTCCTTTCCGTTTGTTTTAGCTACTCTTTCTGGTAAAATGATGGATAACCCACAGTAAAATATAGATTTCTTACTGTGGTTTCACAGCATGGCAGGTGAGGTGGTTGGGCTGCTCAGTGAGTATCTGTGCAGTGAGCTGCCTCTGGATGTGGAGGGTCTACGTAGAGGAGCAAAAGGCTTACACCTTCTACACCAAACCTTGGGCACCGCATGCCAGGGACTCAACAGGTGGGTTTCAGAATGTTACTATTACAGTTAAAGTGTTTTATGTTATTTAGTGTTTGTGACGTGATGGATTTGTTGGTTATCACAGGGGGAAAAAATGAAACTGATTGTCTGATCCACAGTGAGATTGACCTGACCATGTCCAGTTTGGAGACGCTGGCCAAGGTGTTTGACCATCCCATCTGCTCTGTAACCTCCGCCAAGTCCCAGGTACATCCCATCTGTAATACCCTGTCTGTCCTACCCTGTCTGTCCACAAGGGTCCCACAAACCAAGAAAACAGAAATGAAATGGAAATCTGCTTTGCTACGCCCTCTAGTGCACTTATTGAGAAAAATAACTTCACTGTGAAAAGAGTTGAAAATAAAACATCTCTAAATATGTTCCATTCATGGGGTACAATTATATATGTATATCTGTATTGTACACAGCTACTTAATACCTGTTAAAATGTAACATGTTTCAAGTTAAACTGTAGTTTGTTTAGTGAATGATTACTGTGAGTATGAAGGGAGTTTAGGCCATGAAACTGTGTGTATATTCATTTAGAAAGGCTGACCTAATCAGAGAGCAGGGTCGGGCCCAGGATCAGAGAGCAGGGTCGGGCCCAGGATCAGAGAGCAGGGTCGGGCCCAGGATCAGAGAGCAGGGTCGGGCCCAGGATCAGAGAGCAGGGTCGGGCCCAGGATCAGAGAGCAGGGTCGGGCCCAGGATCAGAGAGCAGGGTCGGGCCCAGGATCAGAGAGCAGGGTCAGGCCCAGGATCAGAGAGCAGGGTCGGGCCCAGGATCAGAGAAAAGGGTCGGGCCCAGGATCAGAGAGCAGGGTCGGGCCCAGGATCAGAGAGCAGGGTCGGGCCCAGGATCAGAGAGCAGGGTCGGGCCCAGGATCAGAGAGCAGGGTCGGGCCCAGGATCAGAGAGCAGGGTCGGGCCCAGGATCAGAGAGCAGGGTCGGGCCCAGGATCAGAGAGCAGGGTCAGGCCCAGGATCAGAGAGCAGGGTCAGGCCCAGGACAGTGAAGATGGGCGGGGTGTGATTCTGACATCTAGCTAAACGAAGAGAGGACCATGGACATTCCACAGGGGAGAGAAGGGTCATAAAACGTATAGCTGGGGAGGTGACACCTAACAAGAGGGTGGTGACCTAAAGGATTGAAGAGTATAAGATGGTTTGAGAACTTTCTAAATGTATCCACTCAGCTGACGGCATCCTTGGTATTAAACACTCAAAACTCTTGAGCTTTCGGTCTCAATTCCTTATTGTAAAGAGGTGGCAATAGCATTTTGATTTTTAACAATACAATATATTACTGTCCCTCCTTTTAGAATATGGGTAGAGGTCCAGACATGGAGTTGGACAGCCTGCTGTGTAAGATCTCTGCCCTTGTCAGCCTGCTCTCCTCCCTGGAGAAGAGGGTATGTACCCACATACATACACACTACCCCCCGATGCAAATCAGTTTGATATTCATTGACTATACAGACTAAAGCTCTCTATGCTCTTACTGTGCAGGTGCTGAAAGCTCTTCAAGATGCTGTGACAAATCACAACCTGGCTGTGCAGCCAGCCCCTCCCCCAGCTCCAGCCTCTCCCCCATCTCCAGCCCCTCCCCCAGCTCCAGCCCCAGTCCCTACTCCAGCCCCAGCTCCAGCACTAGTCCCTACTCCAGCCCCAGCTCCAGCCCCAGTCCCTACTCCAGCCCCAGCTCCAGCACTAGTCCCTGTAGCCAAGAACCATGCCAGGCCCATACCTGTCCACTCTTTTCAGGTGACAGAGAGAGAGACAAAGGGCACTTCATAATTTTAGGGGAGCATACCAGCTGTTAATCATATTTTGATAATCTTAGAGGTACAGTATTGTATATCTTGCAACATCTTTGTGTGTGTGTGTGTGTGTGTGTGTGTGTGTGTGTGTGTGTGTGTGTGTGTGTGTAGATTAAGATGGTGCGTTACGGCAGACAGACAGTATCAGTGGACGTGGACACAGGAGTGCTGCTGTTTGATAGGAAGGCCGGGTCATTCGGAGTGGAGACAGTCTCACACGAGCGAAGTAAGAGAATAACATCAATCAATCAATCAATCAATCAAATGTATTTATAAAGCCCTTGTTACATCAGCTATAGCCCATGTCACAAAGTGATTATACAGAAACCCAGCCTAAAACCCCAAAACAGCAAGCAATGCAGATGTAGAAGCACGGTGGCCAGGAAAAACAATGCATGACCATTTAGGCCAGATCTTTCTCCAAGATGTTCATACGTTCATAGACGACCAGCAGGGTCAAATAATAATCATAGTGGTTGCAACAGGTAAATACATCAGGAGTAAAATGTCACTTGGCTTTTCATAGCCAGGCATTTAAATGTTGAAATTGTAGGTGCGGTAGAGAGAGAGAGTTGAAAACAGCAGGTCTGGGACAAGGTGGCACGTCCGATGAACAAGTCAGGGTTCCATAACCGCAGGCAGAAGAGTTGAAACTGGTGCAGCAGCACGACCAGGTGGACTGGGGACAGCTAGGAGTCATCAGACCAGGTAGTCCTGAGGCATGGTCCTATAAATTCACACAGGACACAGGATAATAACACCAGATTTAACAGACTGACCCTAGCCCCCTGGCACATAGGCTATTGCAGCATAGATACTGGAGGCTGAGACGGACATTTCTTGAGCAAGTTTGATAAAGAAGCTTTCAATGAACCTAATGATTCACCTCTTTTTCCTTCAGTTCTGCAGCTGGTCAAGTTCCAGAGCAGTACAGCCAAGCTGCGCATGGTAGTGGACAGTCATCACAACACCCCTCGAGAGCTCATGTTTGAGAGTGCCAGGGTACATACAAGGTCTACGTTCATCTGTGTGTGCTGCTACCCATTGGATTCCATTGTAGTTTTTATATTGACTGAGAACACTCTCTCTTCCCTCCAGAAACGGGAGGCGTTCTGCCAGCTGCTACAGCTGATGAAGACCAGACACTCCCATCTGAGTGAACCTGACATCATCTCTGTGTTTGTGGGCAGCTGGAACATGGGTAACTAAGACACATTAGTACCTCACTGTCCTAGAGAGACTATTACATTATCATCAGTACTTTTACTGGTATGGCTACAGCAAGTTATTACAGGGTTATTACACTGGAAAGTTTTTTTTTTATTGTAAGCACTAGATGTTGGACTATACTGAGATGGACCTTCACTGCTGATCTTAATGCCTGTGTGTCCAGGCGGCTCCCCTCCCCCTCACAGTCTGCAGTCCTGGGTGACGTGTTGTGGTCTGGGTCGAACCCCAGATGAGTCCATAGCTCTGCTGCCTCATGATATCTACGCCCTGGGTACCCAGGAGAACTCTCAGGGGGAGAAGGAGTGGACCGAGCATGTCAAGGCTACTCTACACAGCTACACTCACACAGAGTACAAACAGGTGAGCATCAGCTTTTCCTGTCCTCCATTATTCTCTATTTTCTCTCTCTCTTTGTTTTTTTGTTTTTTTTATGATTGACACGGACAATGTACGACAAAAATATATGTTTTAGAACACTGAGAAATGAAACGTTGCACCAGATTTAGCCAACAGCTCTTTTCTATCTGTATTCCCCAGTCCTCTTTTCCTCCATCTCTCTCTCCATGTCCCTCTATCTCTGTTTCTTTCTTTCTGTCCCTGTACCTTATTGGCTCTTTCTCCCTGATTTCTGATGTTTTCCTTTACCCATTAATCCTGAAACAATGATTGGTGTTTATGTCTCTGTGACAGTTACTTTACATGCACTTTGTCAACAAGAGGTACATAGAACAGGGTGTATAAACCAGTGATGTACATAGAACAGGGTGTATAAACCAGTGATGTACATAGAACAGGGTGTATAAACCAGTGATGTACATAGAACAGGGTGTATAAACCAGTGATTTACAGAGTCTTCGGAAAGTATTCAGACCCCTTGACGTTCTCAACATTACAGCCTTATTCTAAAATGTATTAAATAAATAAAAAATCCTCATAAATATACACACAATACCTCATAATGACAAAGCAAAAACATTTTTTTGAAAATGTATTAAAAAGTAAAAAATAAATACCTTATTTACAGAAGTAATCAGACCCTTTGCTAGGAGAGATCAGGTGCATCCTGTTTCCAATGATCATCCTTGAGATGTTTCTACAACTTGATTGGAGTCCACCTGTGGTAAATTCAATTGATTGGACATAACTTGGAAAGGCACACACCTGTCTATATAAGGTCCCACAGTTGACAGTGCATGTCTGAGCAAAAACCAAGCCACAAGGTCAAAGGAATTGTCTGTAGAGGTCAGAGACAGGATTGGGTCGAGGCACAGATCTGGGGAAGGTTATCAAACAATTCTGCAGCATTGAAGGTCCCCAAGAATACAGTGGCCTCCATCATTCTTAAATAGAAGAAGTTTAGAACCACCAAGACTCTTCCTAGAGCTGGTCGCCCGGCCAAACTGAGCAATCGGGGGAGAAGGGCCTTGGTGAGGGAGGTGACCAAGAACCCGATGGTAACTCTGACAGAGCTCCAAAGGCCCTATGTGGAGATGGGAGAACCTACCAGAAGGACAACCATCTCTGCAGCACTCCACTAATCAGGCCTTCATGGTAGAGTGGCCATACGGAAGCCACTCCTCAGTAAAAGGCACATGACAGCCTGCTTGGAGTTGACATGACGCTTGGAGCCCACAGGGTCTTTCTTGATTGCTCTGTTACAGTGTACTGTGGTGATGTGTCCTGCAGGTGGCAGTACAGTCCCTATGGAACATGAGGCTGGCAGTGTTTGTGAAGCCGGAGCACGAGAAACGGATCAGCCATGTAAACACAGCCAGTGTGAAGACTGGCCTAGGGAACACACTGGGTATGATGCCAGGCCCCTACTTGGCTCGTCTATGGGTCGGCTAACCATAACACCACACCCTCCTCCTCTCAGAAAAGAATGCATAGTATACACGTACCAATGGAAGCTGCTGAGGGGAGGACAGCTCATAGCAATGGATGGAATGGAGTCAATGGAATGTCATGGAAACCACATGTTTGATAACGTTCCATTGACTCTATTCTAGGAATTATTATGAGTCGTCCTCCCGTCAGCAGCCTCCACAGACACATACTGTACCTTTTTGCATGGCCTACAGCCAAAGATACGTGTCACACTCGTTCCACGGAGGGCCGATTGTCTGCAGGTTTGTGCTTGTACTTGATTGATGAGTTAAGGTCCTTAATTAGTAAAGAACTCCCCTCACCTGGTTGTCTAGCTCTTAATAGGAAGGAAAATACTAAAACCTGCAGACACTCGGCCCTCCATGGAATGAGTTTGACACACCTGAACTATGACATCGGAGCATGAGAAACAGGAATGAGATGGTGTGGTTATGAGCTAACTGAGGTTAACCTTTAACTGTCAAATCTGTTTGTTTCCAGGAAATAAGGGTGCTGTTGGGGTTTCCTTCCTCTTCAACAGTACTTCTTTTGGATTTGTTAACTGCCACCTGACTTCTGGCAGTGAGAAAGTAGTCAGGTATGTACATACTGTATGTGGAGGCTGCTGAGCGGAGGAAGGCTCATAATAATGGCCGGAGCGGAGCCAATGGTATCAAACACATGTAAACCATGTGTTTCATGTATTTGATACCATTCCACCTATTTCGCTCCAGCCTTTACCACTAGTCCGTCCTCCCCAATGAAGGTCCCACCAACCTCCTGTGGTATACACAACTGTATACACACCTATTTCCAATGTTAAGCTGTTTGGGATGTAATTTGGGTGTTGGTTGACTGATAAAACATTAGGGTGAAGTTCAACAGAAATATCATCAGATTGATGTACAGTGTTTTTATTTAAGGACATGCCAGGGCTGTACAGTCGTGGTCAAAAGGTTTGAGAATGACACAAGTATTGGTCTCCACAAAGTTTGCTGCCTCAGTGTTGATGATGGCAAATTGCATATACTCCAGAATGTCATGAAGAGTGATCAGATGAATTGCAAAGTCCCTATTTGCCATGAAAATTAACTTAATCCCCAAAAAACATTTCCACTGCATTTCAGCCCCTGCCACAAAAGGACCAGCTGCCATCATGTCAGTGATTGTCTCGTTAACACAGGTGAGAGTGTTGACGAGGACAAGGCTGGAGATCACTCTGTCATGCTGATTGAGTCAGAATAACAGACTGGAAGCTTTAAAAGGAGGGTGGTGCTTGAAATCATTGTTCTTCCTCTGTCAACCATGGTTACCTGTAAGGAAACACGTGCCGTCATCATTGCTTTGCACAAAAAGGGCTTCACAGGCAAGGATATTGCTGCTGGTAAGATTGTACCTAAATCAACCATTTATCAGATCATCAAGAACTTCAAGGAGAGAGGTTCAATTGTTGTGAAGAAGGCATCAGGGCGCCCAAGAAAGTCCAGCAAGCGCCAGGACCGTCTCCTAAAGTTGATTCAGCTGCGGGATCGGGGCACCACCAGTGCAGAGCTTGCTCAGGAATGGCAGCAGGCAGGTGTGAGTGCATCTGCACGCACAGTGAGGCGAAGACTTTTGGAGGATGGCCTGGTGTCAAGAAGGGCAGCAAAGAAGCCACTTCTCTCCAGGAAAAACATCAGGGACAGACTGATATTCTGCAAAAGGTACAGGGACTGGACTGCTGAGGACTGGGGTAGAGTCATTTTCTCTGATGAATCCCCTTTCCGAATGTTTGGACCATCCGGAAAACACCTTATCCGGACAAGAAAAGGTGAGTGCTACCATCAGTCCTGTGTCATGCCAACAGTAAAGCATCCTGAGACCATTCATGTGTGGGGTTGCTTCTCAGCCAAGCGAGTGGGCTCACTCACAATTTTGCCTAAGAACACACCCATGAATAAAGAATGGTACCAACACAATCTCCGAGAGCAACTTCTCCTAACCATCCAAAAACAGTTTGGTGACAACCAATGACTTTTCCAGCATGATGGAGCACCTTGCCAGGCAAAAGTGATAACTAAGTGGCTCGGGGAACAAAACAAAACATCGACATTTTGGGTCCATGGCCAGGAAACTCCCCAGACCTTAATCCCACTGAGAACTTGGGGTCGATCCTCAAGAGGCGGGCGGACAAACAAAAACCTACAACTTCTGACAAACTCCAAGCATTGATTATGCAAGAATGGCCTGCCATCAGTCAGGATGTGTCCCAGAAGTTAATTGACAGCATGCCAGGGCGGATTGCAGAGGTCTTGAAAAAGAAGGGTCAACACTGCAAATATTGCCTCTTTGCATAAACTGAATGTCATTGTCAATGAAAGCCTTTGACACTTATGGAACACTTGTAATTATACTTCAGTGTTACCATAGTAACTACTGACATAAAGATCTAAGAACACTGAAGCAGCAAACTTTGTGGAGACCAATACTTGTGTCATTCTAAAAACCTTTGTCCACGACTATGTATGCAGCATGTCTATGTGTGTGCGTTGATGTTGTGACTCAGCGTCCCTCTCTCTACTTGTGGTCCTGTCAGGAGGAACCAGAACTGTGCGGACATTCTCAGGCTGTTGTCCCTTGGTGACCGACAGCTCAGTGCCTTTGACGTCAGCCTGCGCTTCACACATCTCTTCTGGTGTGGAGACCTCAACTACAGACTAGACCTGGACGTGCAGGTCTGACGAACCCTATCTCCGCTCCAACTTTCTGTTCCATTGTTCCCCAGCAAATAGATCAAATGTAGTGAAACCCGAAAACAATTACCTTAAATTCTCTCATACTGAATCTCTATTGCGTTACAGGACATCCTGAAACATCTGTCCAGGCGGGAGTTTGACGAGCTCATGTGTGCTGACCAGCTGACGCGACAACGACACAAGAGGAAGGCCTTCCTCAATTTCAGTGAGTAGCATCATGTCAAACTATGTTTATGTGTGGGTGAAAATACCGGTGTTATTGATTATTGTCAATAATTTCTCCTCTCTCTGAATCGATCCCCCCCCCTCTCTCTCTCTCTCTCCGTTTCTCTCTCTTTGTCCTGGTTAAGAGGAAGAGAAGATTGCGTTTCCGCCCACCTATCGGTATGAGAGAGGGTCCAGGGACAGTTACCTGTGGCAGAAGTACAAGACCTCTGGTGTGAGTCTACCTCCCTGTGACACTATCTGACAACCTCTCAAAAGGTACATCATGTCCACATCAGGGTGTTCTCTGAATTACATTCAATCAGTAAGTGATGAATAAGCCACACAAAGTATCATTTGTGAACATTGTGAAGCGGTCGGCAAATAAGGAAATTGCATAATGTTAGTTTGGGAACCATTGCTTTTGCATCAGCTGTAAGCCCCCCTAAACATTCTACACAAAGAAGTATAGCTCAATACTGGATTTACTGTATGTGTAACTCAATCAATCTCTATCGGGGTCACATGGGGCAGCTGTCATCATCACCACTAAAACTACATTACAGGCTGAAATGGCTGATATGATTGGAGTGTAGTGTTCCCTACATTATATAATATCATTTTTCTAAGGAATTACACTGGGGGCCAAAAGTTTTGAATATTACTAATTCAAGGGTTTTTCTTTATTTGCACTATTTTTTACATTGTAGAATAAAAGTGAAGACATCAAAACTATCACATAACACATATGGAATCAGGTAGTAACCAAAAAAGTGTTAAACAAATCAAAATATATTTTACATTTGAGATTCTTCAAATAGCCACCCTTGATGACAGCTTGATTCCATGTGTGTTATGTCATAGTTTTGATGTCTTCACTTTTATTCTACAATGTAAAAAATAGTGCAAATAAAGAAAAACCTTTGAATTAGTAATATTACAAACTTTTGGACCCCAGTGTGTGTGTTCAATATGTCCGCATCGAACACACAAACACATAGTCAGTCTTCTGTTTTGTGTCCACAGGTGCGTGTCAATGTGCCATCATGGTGTGACCGGATTCTGTGGAAGTCCTACTCAGAGACACACATCACCTGCAACTCCTATGGTAAGTTTAGGACAGGGATGGGCAACTTTGATGGGGCTGGGGGCCCAAAAAAAACAGAACTCATCACGAGAATTACAGAAATTTGACAAAAAATATTGTTTTAAGGTTCATTTCCTGCATTTCTGCACATTATGCCTCGGGACGGAGAGAAAATGTTGCGGTTTTAAAGCAAGTTTGCTACAATTCTACACATTTTGACATGGGGTGGAGAAAGACAATAGCTGTTTTGAACCTATTTTCCTGCAATTCTACACATTTTGTCATATAGTGCAGTTTTTAATATGATAACTGATGATCAATGGGACCCACACTGGTCGGTAATATGACCATGCTTACTTAGATAGCTGGCCTCTCTACTGATTTACCAATCTAAAATAATGTAGCTGACACGGGTTAATCGAGTGACTGCTGATGGACACAAATTTCAAAATTGCACCTTGTATATTCTAACTCTAGGTAGCTGGTTCGATTACCCGAGCTGTGTCCTTGAGCAAGGCACTTAACCCTAATTTGTTCCAGGGACTGACCCTGTAGGTAGGCTGTCATTGTAAATAAGAATTTGTTCTTAACTGACTTGCCTAGTTAAATAACGGCTCATAACATTATCCTTAGACATACAGTGCCTTCGGAAAGTATTCAGACCCCTTGGCTTTTCCCTCTTTTTCCACAATTTTTACATTACAGCCTTATTCTAAAATTCATTTTTTTAAAGAATCCTCAGCAATCTACACACAATACCCCATAACGACAAAGCGAAAGCAGTGGTCGACCTGTGGTAAATTCAATTGATTTGAAAGGGCACATACATGTCTCATGTCAGAGAAAAAACCAAGCCACGAGGTTGAAGGAATTGTCCGTAGAGCTCCGAGACAGGATTGTGTCGAGACACAGATCTGGGGAAGGGTACCAAAACATTTCTGTAGTATTGAAGGTCCTCAAGAACACAATTGCCTCATCATTCTTAAATGGAAGAACTTTGGAACCACCAAGACTCTTCCTAGAGCTGGTCCCGGCCAAACTAAGCAATCGGGGGAGAAGGGCCTTGGTCAGGGACAACGACCCTAAGCACACAGCTTAGACAACGCAGGAGTCTCTGAATGTCCTTGAGTGGCCCAGCCAGAGCCTGGACTTGAACCCGATCTAACATCTCTGGAGAGACTCTGTAGAGACTCTGAAAATAGCTGTGCAGCAACGCTCCCCATCCAACCTGACAGAGCTTGAGAGAATCTGCAGAGAAGAATGTGAGACACTCTCCAAATACAGGTGTGCCAAGCTTGTAGTGTCATACCCAGGAAGACTTGAGGCTGTAATCACTGCCAAAGGTGATTCAACAAAGTACTGAGTAAAGGGTCACATTTATGTAAATGTGATATTTCAGTTTTGTATTTTTGATAAATTATCAAAAAATATTTTGCTTTGTCATTATGGTGTATTGTGTTTAGATTGATGAGGGGAAAAAATGACTTAGACAATTTTTTAATAAGGCTGTAACGTAACAAAATGTGGAAAACATCAAGGGGTCTGAATACTTTCCAAAGACACTAACAGCATTGTGGTTTAGCATTCAGACACAGCAAATTGGATATCATAGTGTTATTTCTCGTGGCGTTCCTAAATTAGACTTTTTGTGGTAATTTCTTTCATTGTTTTCCTGTAAAATTAAGAGGCCCTGTTAAGGTATGTATACCTATGTCTTCTGTTCTGTGGTCCTCAGACGAACATTCAGTTCCTCACCGTGACTCTGACTCCAGACAGGTCTGTATGATTATGACTAAGATCTCTCTGTCTGTCTCCAGGTTGTACAGACGACATCTTCACCAGCGACCACTCACCTGTTTTTGCCACATTCCATGTAGGGGTGACATCACAGTTAATCTCCAAAACAGGTGATTGTGGTTATTTTTGGTTAATATACGTCATATAATATAACTTTTATGCATGCTTGTGAGCCTCTATTGCCTTGTGCTACAAACAGACCCAAGCTCGAGCATGGAGAGGGCCTGGATAGAGTTGGAAGGGGTTGAGGCCATTGTGAAGACAGCCAGCAAAGCCAAGTTCTTCCTTGAGTTTCACTCATCCTGCCTTGAAGGTGCTTTGTCCTTAATAATATTTACTCAGCTAGTTCATCCAAAAAAATCTATATTGAACTATTAAACTGTGACTTATGTGATTAATTATTTAAGTCGATATATGTTTTGAGCAGAGATCCATCGATCAAGAGAGAGTGACTCACAGAGCTGTGACGTGCCTGGCTTCCTCAAACTGGGCTGGTCCCCCAAACAGCTGCCCAAGGTAAACACATCAATCTGGAGCTAGATAACCAAACTCATACCAAAGACGCATAGCTAACCTGTGTGTGTGTGTGTGTGTGTGTCTACATCTCACAGCTTCTCCCGATCGTCTCAGACATGGAGTACCTTCAGGATCAGCACCTTTTGCTGTCTGTCAAGTCATGTGACGGGTTTGAGTCATACGGTTGGTCATTACGACTTCCCCTCCTGTTTGTAACTCCCACCATCCACTATTTTCCCTCTCATCAGTCACTTAGCCAAAAGTCAGTCAACGCCCTTTGACCCTAGTCATTGAGATGTTTTGAAGTGTATTTTAGGAACAGATCAAGGACCGGTGTACAGTCTATTATCAAATCTTAACTATTAGGGTAGAAAAAAGCTAAACTGACCAGAGATCAGTGTCTAAGCCAGGACAGGGTCCTCCCACTCCATTGTTGACCCTACTCTTGATTCTGTAGGTGAGTGCTGTGTGGCTCTGCGCTCCCTCATCGGCACGACAGAGCAGTTTGAGACGTTTCTGACCCACCGGGGCGAGGAGATGGGCTCCATACGTGGGCGGGTCAGGGTCCACGTGCCCAAGGACTGGCGAGGAACACGGGGGAAGATCTACGGTGGGTTTGCCTGCCTGCCTGCCTGCCCGCCCTCCAACCTCCTCGCTGCTCTCCTCTCCTTCGTCTGCTCACATCCCGCTGGACTTCTGTTGTGACAGTCCACATGCTCTCTGGTTCTTCTGAGTATCTCTCATTGCTTCCTCTATTTGGTTCCTGATTGATCCAAGTCTTTGCTTTCTCTCTCTGTGGTTTCTGCCCTGGCTTCCTCTTTTGACTCCTCGCTGACTGACTGACTGACCAGATGCATCCTGACACATTCAAAGGACAAACCGTGTGAGTGGGTGCCATATGCCCTGTAGGTCAGGCATTATGCATTGCCATGACAACACGCATAAACACTGCCAGCACACACCAGGGGCAGCTTTTACCTCAGACAACACAGAACATATAAGACATGAATTAGATGGTGTCCAGTAAACATTGTTTTTTTTCTTTTTTAGAATGGTTCTGCTTAGAGAAGGATGAGAAGGGTCTGGTGAGGGGACGCCTGTCTCCTCAGTCCACTCTGGCATCTATCAGCCGGTGAGGAACTTTTTGGTGTTTTTCAAGACACTCATTGTAAAACCAGCCAACATACATTGTCAGCATATGATTCCGAGATATGATTAGCGATGGGAGTTTACAGTATAGTTTCTCATTTAGCCTACTTTCATTATTATCTGTATACCCACTTCAGATCCTCACCGCCTCCGCCCAAGCCGGCCCCTAGCAGTTACACAAACCCTGCCTACTTCATATTTGAAGGTGTGTCTGTCCTGGGCAGGGTAGAGGAGTCTCCACCACCTCGCAGGGACCCTCAGGTGGTCTGGGCCGGCGCCTCCGCGCTGCAGTTACCCAAACTCTTCGGGGGGCGTGGCTATGACAGGAAATCCCCTCGCAGGTCCGACTTCACTGAAATCGAGATTCCAGGCATCCTTCCCCACTACCCTTCCACCAATGACCATCATTCACACCAGACCAACTCCTCTTATCAGCTCTTCCCATCAAAGGACCCATCACCAATCCCCCCTGCCCCAAACCCCATTACCACATCTCACTATCATGAACAACCCATACAACCAAGACCAAGCAAAAACAATGTTGTACAGGACTCCATCCTGCCTGCCAAGAACCTGAGGAACATGTACATGAACCACTCTGCCATCATCAGAGAGACCCCCAGGAGAGAACAGCCTAGGGTGCGCCAACAGGAACGAGACATCCCTGTACGGAGCAGCAAACTCCCAGCCTTCTACCCCTATGTGTCCACCTGTGTGCCCCACATCCAGGCCTCAGCCCCCTGGGTGGTGGAGCAGCCAGTTGGGCCCCTTGGGGACCACTCCCTCACAGCCCTGCAGATAGCTAAGTCACTCAGTGAGGTGGACTTCTTCCCTGTGGACCTTAAGGCTCCATCTACCCCATGCCAGAGACCGGCCAAGAGGAATGACCTGGCCATGGCTGCAGAAAGAGGCTACTGCTGGGAGAGAGAGGTAGGTAGATAATATGTAGAGCCTAGTAATGGGCCCAAGTCTTCTTCAAGTTTTCTAGGTCAGGTCACGTGATCAGGAAAAACTAGTCCTAGCCCTAATACTATGGCAATGGACAGATAGACCTAAGCCTTTATCATTCATTTTTTGATGAGACATTTGTTTTGGTGTTTGATACAGATCCTCCATGGAGCTCCAGAGACGGTGCGAGAACTACTTAGCACCCTGGGTCTGCAGAAGTACACTCTGGGACTCAGCCTCAATGGCTGGGACGACCTGGACTACTTCAGGTGAGAGGAGGAATAATGGTGGATGGAACCTGATTCATTTGGGCTCAGTGATACCTAAATGACCTTTGCCTTCTCCACAGTGGCATCACAGAGGAGGACCTGCGTGCAGCCGGAGTGTCAAACCCGTCGCATCGCCGGAGGATCCTGGAGAACCTACCCAGGATCTGGGATTCACTATAGACTTACTCATTTTGTTTGAGTTCTTAAACTGAACCCATTTTACATCAGTGACAGATGCCTGCCCTAATAGACTACTCCTCTACTCTTGCTAGGGGCTCCCAAGTGGCGCAGTGGTCTAAGACACTGCATCTCATTGCTGGAGTTGTCACTACAGACCACCTGGTTCGAATCCAGGCTGTATCACAACCGGCCGTGATTGGGAGTCCCATAGGGCGGCGCACAATTGGCCCAGCATGGTCCGAGTTTGGCCGGTGTAGGCCGTCATTGTTAATAAGAATTTGTTCTTAACTGACTTGCCGAGTTAAATAAAGGTTAAAATAAATAAAAGTAAGCAAACACACAGAAATGGTCGCATGAAATCCTCATCTCATATCCGTTTCCATTCACGTGTCCACCTTAAAATGAGAGATGTGGGTTCAAGCCATGGTCAAACTTTTTTTAGATCCAATTTAGATACAAATAACCAAATAATGATTGTGTCACCTTTACATTTCATCCTCCATGGCCCTTATTGAGTGATTTTACAAGCTCTGTGCTAGTCTTTATGAAGGCAGAGCAGTGGAAAAGGCAGGGCAGTAGGTGATGTGAGTGAATGCCTAGCAGTCACCAGACAAGTGTTTACTGAGCATTCACTCACATCACCTAACTCCCCTGCCTTTTCCACTGCTCTGCTGTTATAAAGACTAGCACAGGGCTTGTAAAATCACTCAATAAGGGCCATGGAGGATGAAATGTATAGCTGTACATATTTACCAGTACACATTTTAACATAGCCTGGAAAGTTTAATAATATAAGGTCTCGCTTCCTGTTAACTGTCCGATGGTATTATTATCTTGTCACTGTGGTGTAGCTGTTGTTAGTGATGAGAGGGGAATCCAGTGGGAGGAGTATGTGAACCCTGTACTCATTTATTTACATTCTTACTGTTACAATGTATATCTTGGTTCTCTCCCTTGTCCCATAACTCTCGTGCTCTCACATGATAAAGAGGCGGCCATCCATTTAACGTGAACATCAGTCACTTAATCAATGCTTCTGTCTAACTTTCAAAAATGTTTACTGCCTTTTTAAAACATTATTGTATAAAACAAACTGTTGACGTGCTAAAACCTGTGCTTGACGCCTGTGGTTCTTTTCCTGTGGTGCTACTTTGCTCATCATCTGAACTTTAGATAAACATTTAACATTTAAAAACAACAAACAAGCGAACGCAACCACGAACTGGTGTACACCATGCACCAACAAAGATTCACAACGCAGGTGGGAAAATCATGAACTGAAATAGGATCCCCAATTAGAGACAACGTAATGCAGCTGGGGGGGGGGGACCACTTGGTGTGGATAGTTCTATAGTTTTATACGAAGTCGAAACTAACAGAATTCCATAGTGCAGTCATATCCCATATTTTTGTCTTCGTATAAAACTATAGAACTATCCATACCAAGTGAGCACTTCCCCAAGTAGGAACTTCCTCTCTTCATGATACAGGCCTTGCTGGCACAAAAATACAATAGCGGCCATGCGTTGATATAATCATCAACCTACAATGGTATACCTAGATACAGTATATACACACAATTATATTGCAATCTTTAAAGAAATGACAGAAATACAATTGAATATCTGGCATAATTAGCAAAATTATAACAGGTTTAGTTATTACATTTGCTCATTGTTATTTTTATTGAAGCCTTTCCTTGTTAGACATCTTCTCAATGGATGTTATCAATGTCAGTACCACACATGATAGCTCAATGGATGTTATCAATGTCAGTACCACACAAGATAGCTCAATGGATGTTATCAATGTCAGTACCACACATGATAGCTCAATGGATGTTATCAATGTCAGTACCCAACATGATAGCTCAATGGATGTTATCAAGGCCTGCTTGTTTGAAAAGGATAATACTTTCTCTCTTATGTAAATTACAATATAAAGTGTACCCATGGAGCGACAGTCATCGTGGGAAAATAATACGTATTTGTCCTTCCAACAAATGTTCTGCAACTACAAGCTGTCAGTGGCGGTTCTAGCTTGTATGTCGCCCTGGGCGAACCCCCCTTCAGCTGTTTGCGGCCTTCTGTGGTGGTGCATACATACAAGTTAGTCATTCAAAAATGAGCCAACACATACCTCTGTGTCCCCTGACAGCAGGTATGTGTCAGTGACCCCCTGGCTGACCGTAGAGGCAAATGTGTACTGATCTCCCCTCCTGGACTTAGACACCACGGGGTGATGGCCAGGGTGATAAGACCCGCCCGGTGGAACTCTGATGATGTCATCACAGTGATCTTGTCTGCTCCTCTATGAAACCCAACAGCCTTTGTCCACTACAGCAGGTTGGTTCCAAAGCCTGGAACAAGATTATAGTCAAATCATTCTAATTCAACTGCTACTACTGCTAATAGAGAGAGAGATAGAGAGATATTTTATTGATCCCCTAGGTTACATTTCCTGTGCTTCTTGAACAATGGCGCTACTTTGCTCATTATCTGAACTTTAGATAAACATTTAACTGTGGATCTTGGAAGTCTACTACTTTATTTTTTTGAAGATAATTCTCACGGTGCGTAGGCAGGACACGGGGAATAGAGCCATACTAAGATATTCCTTTTATTGTAATTCAAAAACAACAAACAAGCGAACGCAACCACGAACTGGTGTACACCATGCACCAACAAAGATTCACAACGCAGGTGGGAAAATCATGAACTGAAATAGGATCCCCAATTAGAGACAACGTAATGCAGCTGGGGGGGGGGGGACCACTTGGTGTGGATAGTTCTATAGTTTTATACGAAGACAAAACTAACAGAATTCCATAGTGCAGTCATATCCCATATTTTTGTCTTCGTATAAAACTATAGAACTATCCATACCAAGTGAGCACTTCCCCAAGTAGGAACTTCCTCTCTTCATGATACAGGCCTTGCTGGCACAAAAATACAATAGCGGCCATGCGTTGATATAATCATCAACCTACAATGGTATACCTAGATACAGTATATACACACAATTATATTGCAATCTTTAAAGAAATGACAGAAATACAATTGAATATCTGGCATAATTAGCAAAATTATAACAGGTTTAGTTATTACATTTGCTCATTGTTATTTTTATTGAAGCCTTTCCTTGTTAGACATCTTCTCAATGGATGTTATCAATGTCAGTACCACACATGATAGCTCAATGATGTTATCAATGTCAGTCCCATACATGATAGCTCAATGGATGGACAACTAGACAGGGACACAACTAGACAGGAACACAACTAGACAGGGACACAACTAGACACAACTAGACAGGGACACTACTAGACAGGGACACAACTAGACACAACTAGACAGGGACACTACTAGACAGGGACACAACTAGACACAACTAGACAGGGACACAACTAGACACAACTAGACAGGGACACTACTAGACAGGGACACAACTAGACAGGGACACAACTAGACACAACTAGACAGGGACACTACTAGACAGGGACACAACTAGACACAACTAGACAGGGACACAACTAGACAGGGACACAACTAGACACAACTAGACAGGGACACTACTAGACACAACTAGACAGGGACACAACTAGACACAACTAGACAGGGACACAACTAGACACAACTAGACAGGGACACAACTAGACAGGGACACAACTAGACACAACTAGACAGGGACACTACTAGACAGGGACACAACTAGACAGGGACACAACTAGACAGGGACACTACTTGACAGGGACACAACTAGACACAACTAGACAGGGACACTACTAGACAGGGACACAACTAGACACAACTAGACAGGGACACAACTAGACAGGGACACAACTAGACAGGAACACAACTAGACAGGGACACAACTAGACACAACTAGACAGGGACACTACTAGACACAACTAGACAGGGACACAACTAGACACAACTAGACAGGGACACAACTAGACAGGGACACAACTAGACAGGAACACAACTAGACAGGAACACAACTAGACAGGGACACAACTAGACACAACTAGACAGGGACACTACTAGACAGGGACACAACTAGACAGGGACACAACTAGACAGGGACACAACTAGACAGGAACACAACTAGACAGGAACACAACTAGACAGGAACACAACTAGACAGGGACACAACTAGACAGGAACACAACTAGACAGAGACACAACTAGACAGGGACACAACTAGACACAACTAGACAGGGACACTACTAGACAGAGACACAACTAGACAGGGACACAACTAGACACAACTAGACAGGGACACAACTAGACAGAGACACAACTAGACAGGGACACGACTAGACAGGGACACAACTAGACACAACTAGATTCTTTCAGTACTAGATTCATTCTCTGATCTTTTGATTGGGTGGGCAACATGTCAATTCATGCTGATAGGTTGGAGGACGACCTCCAGAAGTTGTCATAATTACTGAGTAAGTATATGGAAGGTGGTGAGAACCACGAGCCTCCTAGATTTTGTATTGAAGTCAATGTACCAGAGGAGGATAGAAACTAGCTGTCCTCTGGCTACAGCAGGTGCTACCATACAGAGTGCTGTTGAGGCTACTGTAAAACCTTCATTGCAAAACAGTGTGTTTTAATCAATTACAGTGCAGTTGGAAAGTATTCAGACCCCTTGACTTTTTACACATTTTGTTACGTTACAGCCTTATTCTAAAAGAGATTCAACTGTTTTTTCCCCCTCATCAATCTACACACAATACCCCATAATGACAAAGCAAAAACAGGTTTAGACATTTTAGCAAATTTATTGAAACAAAAAAACTGAAATTTTACATTTACATAAGTATTCAGACCGTTTACTCAGTACTTTGTTGAAGCACATTTGGCAGCGATTACAGCCTTGAGTCTTCTTGGGTATGATGCTAGAAGCTTGGTAAACCTGTATTTGGGGAGTTTCTCATAATCTTCTCCGCAGATCCTCTCAAGCTCTTTTGGGTTGGATGGGGAGCGTTGTTGCACAGCTATTTTCTGATCTAGAGATGTTCGATAGGGTTCAAGTCCGGCCTCTGGCTGGACCACTCAAGGACATTCAGAGACTTGTCCCGAAGCCACTTCTGTGTTGTCTTGGCTGTGTGCTTAGGGTCATTGTCCTGTTAGAAGGTGAACCTTCGCCCCAGTCTGAGGTCCTGAGAGCTCTGGAGCAGGTTTTCACCAAGGATTTCCCTGTACTTTGCTCCGTTCATCTTTCCCTCGATACTGACTAGTCTTCCAGTCCCTGCCGCTGAAAAACATCCCCACAGCATGATGCTGCCACCACCACGATTCACCGTAGGGATGGTGACAGGTTTCTTCCAAACGTAACAATTGGCATTCAGGCCAAAGAGTTCAACCTTGGTTTCATCAGACTAGAGAATCTTGCTTCTCATGGTTTGAGAGTCCTTTAGGTGCCTTTTGGCAAACTCCAAGCGGGATGCCATGTGCCTTTTACTGAGGAGTGGCTTCTGTCTGGAAACTTTACCATAAAGGCCTGATTGGTAGAGCGCTGCAGAGATGGTTGTCCTTCTGGAAGGTTCTCCCATCTCCACAGAGGCACTCTGGAGCTCTGTCAGAGTGACCATCGGGTTCTTGGTCACCTCCCTGACCAAGACCCTTCTCCCCCGATTGCTCAGTTTGGCAGGGCAGCCACCTCTATGAAGATTCTTGATGGTTCCAAACTTCTTCCATTTAAGAATAATAGAGGCCACTGTGTTCTTGGGGATCTTCAACGCTGCAGACATTTTTTTGTATCCTTCCTGTAAGGGCCTGACTGAGGCCAGGTCTCTGACTCCCTCGAGAGGGAGTGGGATGACCACAGTCAGGTCCTGACATACACAGGGATAGGGTGTTGGATTTAATCGATCCCCAATTAGAGGCAGCTGTCTTGAGTTGTCTCTAATTGGGGATTCTATTTATGTTGACTTTGCGTCCATCTGCGTGTGGATCATTACATTGTCTGTGTTGATTGGTCCAGGACGCCAGTTCACGGTTTGCGTTTGATGTTTTTTCCTTTTTTATTTATAACAAAACCCTGTTTGCACTTAACTCTCGCTCTGCGCCTCGTTCCATCACCTGTGACCGTGACACTTCCCCAGATCTGTGCCTCGACATAATCCTGTCCCGGAGCTCTACAGACAATTCCTTCAACCTCATGGCTTGGTTTTTGCTCTGACATGCACTGTCAACTGTGGAACCTTATATAGACAGGTGTGTGCCTTTCCAAATCATGTCCAATCAATTGAATTTACCACAGGTGGACTCCAATCAAGTTGTAGAAACATCTCAAGGATGATCAATGGAAACAGGATGCACCTGAGCTCAATTTCGAGTCTCATAGCAAATGGTCTGAATACTTATGTAAATAAGGTATTTTTGTTTTTTTTAACTGTTTTTGCTTTGTAGTTATGGGGTATAGTGTCATTATGGGGTATTGTGTGTAGATTGATGAGGATAAACATTTACTGAATCCATTTTAGAATAAGGCAGTAAGGTAACAACATGTTGAAAAAGGGAAGGGGTCTGAATACTTTCCGAATACACTGTAATTGGTGACGTGAATATATTTAGTATAGTTTAATCTAAAAAGGATTTTAAAAAAATATTCGTATTTTTATGAAATTCACTGAAGGATGGCCCTCCCCTTCCTCCTCTGAGAACATATAGCTGGGTGTCATCAGAAGAGGAATATTATTGATATTATCTGTATGGGTGCTGTATGATACTATTATCTGTATGGGTGCTGTATGATAATATAATCTGTATGGGTGCTGTATGATAATATAATCTGTATGGGTGCTGTATGATAATATAATCTGTATGGGTGCTGTATGATAATATAATCAGTATGGGTGCTGTATGATAATATTATCTGTATGGGTGCTGTATGATAATTTTATCTGTATGGGTGCTGTATGATAATAGTATCTGTATGGGTGCTGTATGATAATGTTATCTGTATGGGTGCTGTATGATAATGTTATCTGTATGGGTGCTGTATGATAATAGTATCTGTATGGGTGCTGTATGATAATGTTATCTGTATGGGTGCTGTATGATAATATTGTCTGTGTGGGTGCAGTATGATAATATTGTCTGTGTGGGTGCAGTATGATAATATTGTCTGTGTGGCTGCTGTATGATAATGTTATCTGTATGGGTGCTGTATGATAATGTTATCTGTATGGGTGCTGTGTGTAATATTATCTGTATGGGTGCTGTATGATAATGTTATCTGTATGAGTGCTGTATGATGCTAACTCATTACCCTGGTAGTCTACTGCACCTGGTATTGGATTTGAATAAAAGGGAAAATACAATACATTGACTTTGTCTGAATGCTGTATAAAGCAAGTCAGCCTGTCCTTTGATTGGTACCGAGTGGGTTTCTGACTTCTCCATGGGTCAGAGGTCAGGCTTTAAAGGGGAAGGGAGAGGAGGGGCTGCACTGACCCCAGGATATGAGCAGTAGCACTGGCGGCCCAACAGAAACAATGCATAGAAACTTAGCACCATGACACCATAATGTGTCTAATTGGTTTAGATTTTCTATAGTCACTTTCAGTATAAATCCTCAATGTGGAAGTTGTGTTGTTTTAATAAGGGCATCTGCAAGGGTAAAGGAAATTACATTAAAAACTATCTATTAGGTATTTGATTAATTAGTCCACTGTTGATAGTCACAAAATGTTTGGTCAGAAATCAAGTTAAGATATAGAACTGTCAAATTAAGTGTAACAGTATGCTGTGTTTGAACACTTGTGTCACGATGTGGTGTGTCGGCAGACCAAGACGCAGCGCAGTTGTAGTTAAACGTACTTTTAATTAGAATTATAGAAAACAAAAACGGTACTCACAAGTGCATGCCCACACACTCCATAAACATCCAACATGAAGATAATGACCCACAACAAGGTGTGGGACATCTCCACTTAAATAGAATCCCCAATCAGAGACAACGCATAGCAGCTGCCTCTAATTGGGGACCCAACACAAAACACACTAGATCTAGGATTACTAGATCTGTCAGGCTCTGACCATGGCTAAATAGAGGAGCCAAGGGCCTCCGGATGGTCAGAGCCTGACAACTTGAGCCATAGATCATCATATCTACATTTCACAACAAGGCTACACCCATGTGCTCGTACACACAGTCCTACATACCACCAGCTACCGTACAGGAATCAGGTCCTGTCCCAGAGTAGGAGCGCTGATGTAGGATTAGGTCATCCCTGTCCAGATCTGATGCACGCTATATGTCTAGATCAGATCTGATGCATGCTATATGTCTAGATCAGATCTGATGCACGCTATATGTCTAGATCAGATCTGATGCATGCTATATGTCTAGTTCAGATCTGATGCACGCTATATGTCTAGATCAGATCTGATGCACGCTATATGTCTAGATCAGATCTGATGCACGCTATATGTCTAGTTCAGATCTGATGCACGCTATATGTCTAGATCAGATCTGATGCAAGCTATATGTCTAGATCAGATCTGATGCACGCTATATGTCTAGATCAGATCTGATGCATGCTATATGTCTAGATCAGATCTGATGCATGCTATATGTCTAGATCAGATCTGTTACTGCTCATCCTGCCCACATTTATTTATTCATGATCATGTTTTATCATTTTCATTTTATCGCTCACATTCCGGTAAATTCTGACGATGACGTGGAAAGGTGGCCAGAGACAGTAGTGCATTTATCCTGTCACGCCAGGATCAACACCTGAGTAAATGAGCTACATTGCGACAATCGTTTACAGAACTGTCTAAATATTAACCTTAAAGCTGTAGCAATGATCCACCAATAACAGGCTTGAGAATGATGACAAGCAGAACATACTTTAGAATACACAGTCTGATTAATCACGTTCACTGCATATGAACATTAACACTCATTTGGAAAATCAAACACATCATCAACGGCTATTTAAATTTCAAATTTTTGCAGATGCTCTTATCCAGAGTGACTTACAGTGGTGAGCGCATATATTTTCTTGTGTTGGTGCCGTGTGGGAATAGAACCAACAACACCATGGGCTACCAACTCAGCTACAAGGGAATGGGAAGAAAGTTATGCATTACTCTCCATATTGATACAATTGGTCAATTAGTAGGCTAGTGCAGTAGGCCCTACAGTAGGTCTTTATACAGCTAATCGCCGTTTATGTTGTTTCCACTTTGATATATTACAGTTTGTATTCGATTAAATACACAGTCGGTCAGGGCTTTTGTTTATGAGCTAGTTCTCATGAAATTGTTAGGGTTGATTCCTCTTCTATTGAATGGTTTCAGACTTAGTTTCAGGCATGCACGCAGTGCCATCACATCTCACAAATTCTACTTCCCAATTTGGTCCCCGACACTCCATGTGCAATACGTTTGTATTTTTCTAGTTTATATAATATTTGTGTAATTTTCAGGCAGTGAATTAACTTGTGGTTGGGGTTACTGTATATGTGAATAATTTATTTATCAGAAATCACAAATTCCTGCAAATAGACTGAGTGTACAAAACATTAAGAACACCTTCCTAATATTGAGTTGCACACACTTTTGCCCTCGGAACATTCTCAATTCATCGTGTATGGACTCTACAAGGTGTTGAAAGTGTTCCACAGGGATGCTGGCCCATGCTGACTCCAATGCTTTCCACAGTTGTGTCAAGTTGGCTGGATGTCTTTTGGGTGGTGGACTATTCTTGATACACACGAGAAACTGTTGAGCGTGAAAAACCCAGCAGCGTTGTAGTTCTTGACACAAACCAGTGCGCCTGGCACCTACTACCGTACCCTGTTCAAAGGCACTTAAATCTTTTGTCTTGCCCATTCACCCTCTGAATGTCACACCTACACAATCCATGTCTCAATTGTCACAAGACTTTAAAAAACTTCTTCAACCTGTCTCCTCCCCTTCATCAACACTGATTGAAGTGGATTTAACAAGTGACATCAATAAGGGATCATAGCTTTCACCTGGATTCACCTGGTCAGTCTATGTCATGGAAAGAGCAGGTGTTCTTAATGTGTTGTACACTCAGTGTATATGAAGCATTATTGTGAGAATTATGCTACATCTCTTCAAAAGGCACATTTACAGAAAAAGATAAGTAATCAAAAAGTGATATTGAACACTATTCGAAATCAGTGTTATTATCATGATTGAATATCGTGTTTGAAACGAATAACCTGCCTCAGTAATATCGGAGTTGGATTTCAGGGGGACGGATGAGAAGAAGGGGGTATATTTCCTTTAGACAGAACTGTCAGTCAGGCGCATTTCCCATTTCAACCCAAGCCGTTTGCAGAGATTAGAGCAGCGGTCCCACTGAAAGCAACCGTTACAAGTCAAATCTGTCTCGGCAAGTACATTTTGTATCTAAACTGGGTAAGTTGTACATCTTTATCTCGGACTTAAGTTCAACTTTGAGGTTATATATCCCTTATGTCAGGTTTATTTGCTATAGTACTATTATTATAATGAGTCACATTGGGTTACCACGTTTTCTAGAAGTGCGCATCCTCGTCAGTTTTTTTTCCTTGGAACGAAATAAATCATGCGCGCATTTCTTGTAACCTACTACGACGAACTATATGAATTACAGATTTAGATAATAGTTCGAGACTTGGGGTTCATTTGAGGATTTGAGCGAAATAAAAACAATTGTTTAGATTTGCCTATAAGCAGAGCAGGCTCTAGCCTTTTGGGGGCCCTAAACAAGATTCGGTTGGGGGGCCTAATCTTTTAGTGGAGCCCTCTTGACAGCTTAGAGAAAAATATACATTTTAATGTTAATTTCCTGCAATTCTACCCATTTTGCCATGGGACGTAGATAAAATGCCATGGGGCAGAGATACATTTTTGGGGCAGAGATACATTCCTGCAATTCTACCCATTTTGCCATGGGGTGGAGTGAATTGTTTATGCAGTTTAAAAGCTAATTTATTGCACTTCTAAACATTTTGCCATGACTTATGCCATGTTAATGATATCTGAGTGAGAGTGACTAACATAATCAATGGGGCCCCCTGGGCACGTGCCCTGCGTGCCTTGTCAGTATTCACCCATGATTACTACAAGTTTAGATAACTGGCAAACTTATATACCAATCTAAAAATGACTTGCTGACAGGGCTAATTTAGTGACTTTCAGTGACTGGCAAATCAAGAGAGAAACTGCAGATGTACAACCACATTATTAACTTACACCTTGAGTATTCTGCAATTCTAACTCTCAACAAGTTGAGACCCCCACTGAGTTCCTAAAAAAAGGCTACTGCTTATATTATATCACTTATGCCTGGAGCCGTCCCTGGCTATATGCAGTTCAGTAAACTTTTATGGGCATATTGAACTTCAGTTCATTCATCAAAGATGCCAACAAGACAGTTGTACTTCTTGTATTGAATCGGGGACTGCTTCAACATTTGAATTCATACTAAATATATATTTTTTGAGTGAAACTGTCATTTTCAGAGTGATGCCATGTGGATACCAAATGTATTCAATGTCTCCACAGATATTACAATCCAAGCCTTAGCTCTCTGCTGAAGAGACAGAAGATGGACTCAGCCATTAACAGCCACCTTGTCCGGAACCAGTCTATTCTTCTGAGTGCTGGGCATTCCAACAAGACCTGTCGCTTCGATGAGGAGTTTAAGTACATCCTACTACCTGTTTCCTATAGCCTGGTGTGTGTTCTGGGTCTGGTGCTGAACTCTGTGGCTCTGTGGATGTTCCTGACCAAGATGCGACCGTGGAACACCAGCACCGTCTACATGTTCCACCTGGCCCTCTCAGACTTCCTGTACGTTCTCTCCCTGCCCACCCTTATCTACTACTACGCTAACCGCAGCCACTGGCCCTTCGGCGTGGCCGCCTGCAAGATCGTCCGCTTCATGTTCTATGCCAACCTCTACTGCAGCATCCTCTTCCTCACCTGCATCAGCGTCCACCGCTACCTGGGCATCTGCCACCCCATCAAGGCCCTGACCATGGTTAAGCCGCGCCATGCCCATGCCGTGTGTGGCATGGTGTGGGCTGCCATCACGGTGTGTCTGGTGCCCAATCTCATCTTTGTCACCACCGGCCAGAGGGACAATGACACCATGTGTCATGATACGACCAGTCCGGAGCAGTTTGAGGAGTATTTGAACTACAGCTCTGCGGTCATGGTCCTGTTGTTCGGCATCCCCTTCATGGTCATCATGGTCTGTTACTGTCTGATGGCAAGGGCTCTGTGCCTGCCAAGACGGGGGCTCTCGCCCAGCCAGCAGAGCTCACCCACACACACCAAGTCCATCAAGCTGATTGTGGTGGTGCTGGTGGTGTTCGCTGTGTGTTTTGTACCCTTCCACATCACACGCACCCTCTACTACGCCTACCGCATTCTTGATGCCAAATGTGAATTCCTGAACATCATCAATTTTGCCTATAAGATCACCAGGCCCCTGGCCAGTGTGAACAGTTGTGTTGATCCCCTCCTGTATTTCCTGGCTGGGGATCACTACCGCTCTAAGCTGGTAAAAGCTCTCATTGGAAATAGACAGACAACCACCAGCTGCTCTGCTGCCTACCTGAAAAATCCCCCCACTAAGAACCATGAGATTGCCCTGGTCTATAAGAACCCGGAGCCTAAAGCCAGCACTGAACCTGAGAAATAGTGGGTTAAACATATGGACATATGTGGAGCATCATATACAGTATACAGTATATGCCTAACCTCCATGATATAAACAGGGAGGAAACAGTCAAGAGTCCTGGGCTCGCCACTACACCGCTGCACTTCCTTTGGATGCTGTTCTGTCATTTCGGACACAGGATGACGACTGTCCAGGCTGATCGAACGGGCCTCTTGAAAGAGCTCAGATCTGAATGAGAAGTACAGTTCCTATAAGGCTGTTGGGTCAACGCAGATAATGGCATGTTTAAGAGAATGAAGAAGTGGGAGTTATGAAAATAGCAGTGGTGGAAAAAGTACCCAATTGTCATACTTGAGTAAAAGAAAAGAAACTTGAATAGAAGACGTCTCAAGTAAAAATGAAAGACACCCAGTAAAATACTACTTCAGTAAAAGTAAAGTATAATAGCATTTGGCTTTAAATATACTTAAGTATCAGAAGTAAAAGTATGAAATCTATCTAATCTGTAATCTGTTGTTCAGATTTGTGTCATTATGGAGAGGCTCTGTGAGTGGATATGACAGAATGGATTATTATGGATTATCAGTTATAAAGTTATTGTGATCATCAAAATCATCTGTTTTCCTATAACATAATTTTTTTTAAAATGTCCAATCAGAGCGGAGGTGACAACACAATTAGCAAGCTCAGAGGTTGAGGCAATCTGAAATGTGTGGTAGTTATAGCACTAGTCCTCTCCCAGCTGTTTTTGTCCTTCAGGGCAGAGCCTCTACAGCTGGCTGGCTGGCTGGCTGGCTGTTTGTCTGTCTGTCTGTCTCTGCTGTGAGGAAACCAGGGGAGGGATGAGGGAGTAGAGTGACTGAATGGGTGTGAAGGCTGGAGGATAATCTCCATCCAACAACCCACATTTTGGATAAAGGGGGGATTTTCCAGCATTACCCAATTTGGACTCAATGCTTGACCCAACATGGTCTTTTTCCACATTCATTTCAGTTGTTGTTGTTGTTGCTCTCAGAAAGACTGCCTGACTTTCCATGTGAAAGCAGATGTCTCTGTAAAGCAGATTGCAGGTCCGAGGTCCATTCCTAAGGGTATTTTAAGAACTAATGCTGCTGTATTTCATATTAATGCTACTGGTCCTGTTTATAAAGGGCATTACAAGCTAGGTTCAAGGTAGGATATGAATACACATAGTTCAATAGGTTTATAACAACATAATGCCATTAAATCTATGTTTATATATCCACATTTGCTTACTGTCATTTGGTTATAATTGTATTTTGTTATGTGCTATGTGTTATGTCAATATTTATCCATGACATTGGTTGATTAACCAAAATCATAGTTGTGTATCAAATTGAACTCGTGCTGCAGTGCCTTGCAGACTTGAATGGGGTCATTGTAGAGGGAGTGTGTGGGAAAGTGATGGTCGGTTGCGTGTCTCAACCAAATATGAGGCGTTACCGGGCGTAGGTCCTCCATGAATCAAACGGGGGAGAAAGCGTGGAGACCTGAGGAAGCAGGGTGATGGGACGGACTGAAAAACAGGAGCAGGAAGTGAGATGGTTATGGTACTGGACTGTTTGGGTCTTTCCTTCCCTGGGCCGTGCCAAGAAAACCAAGCTGGCCCCACCAACAACCCATGGAAAATATATTGTGTTTCCACTTTCCAGCCAAGGCTCTGTATTGATTGTCCATCATAGTGATCTTTAAATAATCTGATATTGAGATCTGAAAGAGGGGAAGATCAGCTATCCAATAAATCAATAGATTGTTATGTTCTCCACAGTACACAACAGCTGTGTTCTCCGTCTTTCTGTTGAGCATTGTTAGTTGTTGTCAAGGACGACAAAGATACAATCAATTGTCATAAACTAGTTAAACTAATTTTAGACTAATTGTGTGCAATTCAGACTTTTTCAATTATTTAGTGGTCTTGTATACCTTTCTACATTCATAACTTGGCTCTCCTTTCCAATAAGGGCACATTAAAGGGATGATGTAATATCAAGCCCCGTGATGTATAGGATTTACATGGATATTTATCTGAAGATTCGCAGTCTGGTCAGATTTGGAATGTCATGAGTACTAGCGCCTCTCTGTGGGCTGACTGTGACAACACCGGTTAGTGGTGTCCATTGGTCTCTAAAATGGAATACAAATGGAACAATGGAATACAAATGATATCTTGACCTAAATGTATGCGTTGAGTACTGATATCGGTATAAGTCTTAGGCCTAACAAACAAATGCACTCTGTTGTTAGGATATATAACATTGTATAAAAACAACCACATAAAATATAATTATACCACTGCACCTCTTTACAGCAGGTTCAGTTGTCTCGTGCTGGATGTTCTCAGCTTGGTCAATAGGTGGCCCCATCGGTTTCTTTATTAAAGCATCAGCATCACGTGAAACCAATATCAGTTAATTACCTATGGACTTATCGCGTTTATTGAAATATGGCCTGAGATTGTTACGAGTGATGTCGAGTTTATAATAATCTTAACCCAAAATAAAACAGGGGAAATTAGTGTCTTCGACTATATTTGTTTCAATAAAGTCAGTTTAATTGTTGTTGACATTTCTTCTTTGACTAGGCAAGTCAGTTAAGCACACATTATTATTGACAATGACGGCCTACACCGGCCAAACTCGGACGACGCCCTATGGGACTCCCAATCACGGCCAGTTGTGATACTAGCACTGATATGCAGTGTCATAGACCACTGCGCCACTTGGGAGACATTTACTATATGAAGGGTCTCAATATTATCTATAATAGCTAAACATTATGAATTTATACGTTTTCATTGGTATGGTATAAACAGACAAGTAAAACAGCTCCGTAGCTTCACTGCAGAAGGTTTAATAAAAGCATAATGTTTATCATAAAGCAAGTTTATGTAGCCTAGTCTCTGCAATTAATTTACAACAGAACTTGGTATAAAATTAAGCAAAATACAAACATAAATCTATTCTGTAAATATATGGGAACATATGGTCTCTCGGTATAGGGTAACATTTGGGTAAGATATTGTGGTTTCTTTCAGACCTCAGGAATGACAACATTAATGTTCTTTGACATTTGTTCTACATTTATGAACGCTGCAATGGACTTAACCTTGTTCATTTGCGAATTGCACATTTTTATAGATGTAAATATTATATTGATCATACCACATGCTTATGGGAAATATACATTGAAAGCCTACAACTTTTAGATTATTAAGGTAAGCATATTTTAATAGAGTAATAACATTAAAAAATGTACTGTATATTGAATGTTTATTATCATCCCTAAATATCTCGGCTATTTTTCAGGATATGGGTTTATAGTTTTATAAGCTTGATGAGTTCTATAAATACTAACATATCAGCAGGCTTTTTCATATATTTTCCACAAAATACATAAATACGTTGAAATTGTACTGATTTAATTGAACATGTATATTCCTTAAATAAACACAGGAAAGATTACAAATTGTCTGTTTTTTTGGGGAAGGGGGTTATCATAAAAGTTATTTTTGATAATGCATGCAGTGTTTCAAAGTAATGCATGAGATATACCGCTGTATTTAACTCTATACTGTACGGTAGTCGATGTATTATTCTTCATACACTTATTAATTACACCATTAGAAAAGAAGAAGGATCGGTGCGCTCCCCTCCTGCCTCTCTCAGTCGATCCACATCGCGCTCGCCTCATGAAAAGCGCCGCTGCTCCAAGGACATCGCCCTGCGCAGGTGCGGAAAATCTGTGTTGAATGCTCAGGGTCACAATGTTATAGACACCAGACTATGGAAAAAAACACCTAACGGATAATACGTTTCTAATCATTTCTTGAAGTTACTCTGAGGACTGTGTAGTGTATTATATCAATTGTGAAAGGAAAGAGACGCGTTCTGCACTGAATTGAGTTCTCCAGGCGAAGCAAATGATCATCTCCATAATTTTTTGCCGAGGAACAATGTAATATTGAAGTTCAACATCAAATTCAAATCAATCGAGGCTCTGCTTAAACAGCTGACCGCTTTTTTAAAGTGACAGAAAAGGTGCACAGGCTGACAGCTGCTCTCCGTGCAATGCTCCGCGTGGTCCTAAGGTCAGCCTTACGGTAAACAGCCATTGCGTTTTAATTGGGGGGAGGGGGGATTTGTCGTGGATTTAAATTTTTGACAGCTACCGTTAACACCGGACTGGTAAAGGCCTCGTGCACTACTTTTGTGAAAAAATAACCCCCCCACCCCCCCAAAAATAAAAAAATAAAAAATATAAATTAAAAAATATATATTTGTATATATACAAATGCATTCCAATTGTCCAGGGGTGCTGCAGCCCCCTCAGCACCACTACTTCCTGCGGCTATATCTGCCCACACATAACTCAAAATGTCAATTACTTAAAAGCCTCAAACCAACCATAAATTGTAGAAATGCATAGGGGTCTACAAATATTTCAAGCATTTAATGAGAAAACTAAAAGGTGTGCAACATGAAAATATTTTCCCATTTACATGATATAATACTGCATATTGACTGTCACTAACTAGCCCCACTATCAAGTCAAACCAACTTTGCAAATTGGCAAGACAGTTGGCTAGTTTGCTAGCTAGGCTAGGCTACTTCCAAACCTAATACCTGGTTAGACTGTTTAAAGTTATTTAAACACACACATAATGACACCCATCCAAAACCCAAATCTCGTTCTCAGTCGCATTTCCTAATAAGGAGGATTTAAAACAAGGCTAAATCAGTCAGTTCAGACCTCCTCTAATTTTGATTATAAACTGGGTGGTTCGAGCCCTGAATGCTGATTGGCTGACAGCCGTGGTATATCAGACCGTATGACAAAACATGTATATTTACTGCTGTAATTACATTGACAGCCAGTTTATAATAGCAATAAGGCACCTCTGGTTTGTGGTATATTGGCCATATACCACACACCCCCGTGCCTTATTGCTTAATTCTACCACTGTCCTTGAGGGTGGGGGTGGAGTTCGATGGATAGCCTATGGTAGATTTTTTATTTTATTTATTTAACCTTTATTTAACTAGGCAAGTCAGTTAAGAACAAATTCTTATTTACAATGACGGCCTACCAAAAGGCAAAAGACCTCCTGCAGATACAAATAAATACAAATAAATATAATATAAATATAGGACCAAACACACATCACGACAAGAGAAACAAAACAACACTATCAAAATAGATACCTAAGGCATCAAAACATGACAACACAGCATGGTAGCAATGTAAAATGACAACAACATGGTAGTAACACAACATGGTAGCAGCACAAAACATGGTACAAACATTATTAGGCACAGACAACAGCACAAAGGGCAAGAAGGTAGAGATGACAATACATCATGCAAAGATTGCCTTGAGGCACAACATAATTATTTTATAGCCTCCATAGGCCTGAAATATGAACCTGTTATTAGTAATAATAGTATATATACTATAAGTAATAGTATATATTTGAAAACATATTATTATTTAAATAAAAAACATGCTGTGGACCTCTCAACTGTTGGTCTCATATGCCAAACTCCTCCCAGGCAATTGATCAATTACATAGGTCAGGGATGGGCAACTCCAGTCCTTGGGGGCCGGAGTGGTGTCACACTTTTCCCCCATCCCTAGCAAACACAGCTGATTAAACTAATTGCATTCTAAACTGAAGAGCATGATTAGTTAATTATTGGAGTCAGGTGTGTTAGCTGGGGAAAATGTGTGACACCAATCAGGCCCCAGAGGACAGGAGTTTCCCACCCCTGACGTAGGTCGTGAGAGGTTATAACCTCACATGAAGAGAGTGGGAGAGACTCCTCAAACGATGGGTAACAATAGTTGCGGTTCTAGCTTGTGTGTCGCCCTGGGCAAACCCCCCCTTCGAACATCCCACATACAGTTGAAGTCATTAAAACTCATTTTTCAACCACTCCACAGATTTCATGTTAACAAACTATAGTTTTGGCAAGTCGGTTAGGACATCTACTTTGTGCATGACACAAGTAATTCTTCCAACATTTGTTTACAGACAGATTATTTCACTTATAATTCACTATGTCATTATTCCAGTGGGTCAGAAGTTTACATGCACTAAGTTGACTGGGCCTTTAAACAGCTTGGAAAATTCCAGAAAAGGATGTCCTGGCTTTAGAAGCTTCTGATAAGCTAATTAACATAATTTGAGTCAATCGGAGGTGTACCTGTGGATGTATTTCAAGGCCTACCTTCAAATTCACTGCCTCTTTGCTCAACATCATGGGAAAATCAAAAGAAATCAGCCAAAACCTCCCAAAAAATGTGTAGATCTCCACAAGTCTGGTTTATTCTTGGGAGCAATTTCCAAATGCCTGAAGGTACCACGTTCATCTGTACAAACAATAGTACGCAAGTATAAACACCATGGGACCACGCAGTCATCATACCGCTCAGGAAGGAGATGCGTTCTGTCTCCTAGAGATGAAAGTACTTTGGTGCGAAAAGTGCAAATCAATCCCAGAACAACAGCAAAGGACCTTGTGAAGATGCTGGAGGAAACAGGTACAAAAGTATCTATATCCACAGTAAAACGAGTCCTATATCGACATAACCTGAAAGGGCGCTCAGCAAGGAAGAAGCCACTGCTCCAAAACCGCCATAAAAAAGACTACGGTTTACACCTGCACATCAAATCAAATCAAATCAACGTTTATTCGTCACGTGCGCCGAATACAGCAGGTGTAGACCTTACAGCGAAATGCTTACTTACAAGCCCTTAACCAACAGTGCAATTTAAATACAAATAAGTATTATGTAAACAATAGATAAGTAAAGAAATACAATTAAAAAACAGTAATATATATATATATATACAGTATATACCATATATATATATATATATACACTCAGAGGTAGTATACAGATGGTACTGGTACAGAGTCAATGTGAGGGGCACCGGTTAGTCGGGCTAATATAGGTAATATGTACATGTAGGTATAGTTAAAGTGACTATGCATAGATAATAAACAGAGAGTAGCAACAGCGTAAAAGAGAAGGGGTGGGGTGGGGTGGGGGGACACAATGCAAATAGTCTGGGTAGCCATTTGATTAGCTGTTCAGGAGTCTTATGGCTTGGGGGTAAAAGCTGTTGAGAAGCCTTTTGGACCTAGACTTGGCGCTCCAGTACTGCTTGCCATGTGGTATTTTTAAGGCCTTCCTCTGACACCACCTGGTATAGAGTTCCTGGATGGCAGGAAGCTGGGCCCCAGTGATGTACTGGGCCGTACACACTACTCTTTGTGGTGCCTTGCAGTCAGAGGCCGAGCAGTTGCCGTACCAGGCAGTGATGCAACCAGTCAGGTTGCTCTCGATGTTGCAGCTAAAGAACCTTTTGAGGATCTGAGGACCCATTCCAACTCTTTTCAGTCTCCTGAGGTGGAATAGGCATTGTCGTGCCCTCTTCACGACTGTCTTGGTGTGTTTAGACCATTCTAGTTTGTTGGTGATGTGGACACCAAGGAACTTCAAGCTCTCAACCTGCTCCACTGCAGCCCCGTTGATGATAATGGGGGCGTGCTCGGTCCTCCTCCTTTTCCTGTAGTCCACAATCATCTCCTTCGTTTTGATTACGTTGAGAGAGAGGTTGTTGTCCTGGCACCACACGGCCAGGTCCACCAGCTGTCTTTGCTTCTCCATGGCAAACTTCTCCTTCTTCAGGGCTAGCTTCTCCTTCTCCAGGGATAATCTCTCACCTTCCACCTTCAGCAGCTCCTCCTGCACCCTGCGCAGGGCAGGGACCTCCCCTAGGCGGGCCCTCTGGACAGCCACCATCTCCTCCACGCCAGCAAGCTCCCTGCCCCGGGTTGGCACTGGCTCGTACATTGGGGTGTCATGATGGATAAGGATCTGAGACAGGCGCATCTCCTCTGTGTCTTCAGTGATGATCTGTTGAGAAGATACAATGAATCTGTCATGGGAATGATATGTGTTGTAGGCCTATTATAGAATAATAATACACCTATTAAATGAGAAATCAAACAAACACCTACCTCTGCTTGTTCTTCGGTCATATGATCATGATGGTCCATGGCTCCCACATCCGGGCACAGGGGCTTATGGATGAGGTCCGGTGTTGTTTCTGGAACAACGTTTCAAGTGCTGTAGCCTCAACATGATGAGAGAAGTAAACAAGTGTAACATTAGCTGCACGACTGGATACTTTTGTAACCATGAACATTTTCTTGGGCCACGAACACAGACGTAAATACAGCAAGAACACTAATTAAACATGCATTATTTAGCTAGCTAGTGATTAACAATATATGACAATATTCTGACCCCCGCAGTTATCGAGTCTCCCTGACAGCAACCTTCTCCTGGCTGTTGTTTCCTCCACCATCACTTCAAGCTCTTGTTCGCTGAGGTTTTTATTGTGCTTTCCTTGGTTATCCATTTTTTGGTTTTGATATAGTTAGTCTGATAGCTATAATGTGTGAAAAAATGTTTTTTTGGTGTGTGTGTATAAAGGGTTCACGAGCCAACTAAAAATGTTTTATTCTCGAGACATAAAGCAAAAAAAATAAATGTGATAACATTGAAATATCAACACTTCATCCCTGTCACATAGGACTATTTATTGGTTTCAAGCATGTCACTAATACCAATGCCACATAAGAAGAAGTTATTTACAATTTTAGGAATTGAACTTAAGAACTATCTTATGAAAATCTTTTTTTTTCCTTAAGAAACTTCTTACGTTTTTTTTTTCGTAAGTAATGTTTTTGTGAATCCGGCCCCTAGTCAATATAATCACAGAAAACCTTTATGATGTCACCTCAATGAAAGTTAAACAAATCAATAATGTGCCAGTTAGGTTGTAATGGTTTTGCTGCAGGCTACACACGTTATCAGGATGAAACTGTGTGAAATGATATCCAATGTTATGCAAGCTAGTTGGACAGAAAACGGAATATTGTCGCCCTGTGTGTAATAGCATAGCTAGCAACATAGCAACATAGGCTAACAAACAGAAGTGTTATACTAGCCTATTTCATTACAAGCATAATATTATACTCATAAAGAGATGACGTCGCTGCATACCTTTATCTTTTGCACATTTCTCTTCTTCTTTCCTCTTTTTCCTAAACTGGGCTCCTGATTGGCTTAGACCTTTTCTTATGCGTTTGTGTTAATTTGTCACTGGAGCATCAATACATTACCCATCACCCAACACTGTCAACCAATACATTACCCATCACCCAACACTGTCAACCAATACATTACCCATCACCCAACACTGTCAACCAATACATTACCCATCACCCAACACTGTCAACCAATACATTACCCATCACCCAACACTGTCAACCAATACATTACCCATCACCCAACACTGTCAACCAATGCATTACCCATCACCCAACACTGTCAACCAATACATTACCCATCACCCAACACTGTCAACCAATACATTACCCATCACCCAACACTGTCAACCAATACATTACCCATCACCCAACACTGTCAACCAATACATTACCCATCACCCAACACTGTCAACCAATACATTACCCATCACCCAACACTGTCAACCAATACATTACCCATCACCCAACACTGTCAACCAATACATTACCCATCACCCAACACTGTCAACCAATACATTACCCATCACCCAACACTGTCAACCAGGAGTCAAGACTGAACCCATTCACCTTGGTGGTGTGCAGACTGGTTTTATATTATTCTTAACCATTTCACACAAACCAGAAAAAAATGCAACAACATGTCTGTGAAACTATATTTTCACAGTATTATGAATGAATTGTGATTTATTTGGCAGCATTTCGTAGTGTGACTGATTATGCTAATTGCATTAGTACTGTACAAAGGTAGAGGGCCGCTATTTGATAGATACCCCGGCTCCTCCCACCTCGGGCATCCAGTGGGGAGACAGTTATGCCCATCTTAATTAATCTCATATGAGACAAAACAGTAGATGTGAGGTAGCATTAGCCCACGCCCTGCAAGTCCACTCACCCAAATCGTTGACATAATTTGTTCAACCATTTTAAAATTTAATTTTGTTTTGTTTAATACTTTTGGAATCATAACTGTTTAATGTTTATCAATTACAAGGAATGTTCTCATAATTTGTTGCAGGGCGATGTTTGGCAGAGAAATTACACGAGCTGGATGCATCGCTGAACAGAGGTCAGTCTTGGAGGTCAATGTTTTGCCTAATATGGTCATTTGTTAGCTTCCAACTGTTCATTCTAGGATTTCTAGTAGGCTATCTACCCTTTTTAGTTTTATTTAATGTATTTTCTAACAGAAAATAGTTTTTATTATTAAGTCAATTAACTTGAGTTTATGTTTATATTTAGATGTTTGATCAATATCCTATATAATAGGCCTATGGTATTTGTGGAGCTTCTAATGTCTCTCGCTCCCTCTGTCTGTGTTCTTGTTTGGATTAGTTATTTGGAAGAAATTCAAGATTTCAAGGACGCACAGATTTGAATTTAACTGGATAGGCTGAGAGCTGAGGGGAAGAGGGACATGAAGAGAAGAGAAGTTCATTATCCAGCTGAAAAGGAAACCAATGGCTTTCACAGTCTCCATGGGAACCAGCCATTCTTTTGCCTTCAGACCTATGATAAGGTTACTTCACAGCATTAAGCACAAATGTTCCAAGGTAGAAAGAGGAAATATTGCTTTCCACTGCTAATAGATGTTAGACATTGATTGGCATGGTGATTCATGTAGAGCTGTGCCCTAAATGTTTCACCTACTCTCCAGGCTTTTGGGAAATGGTGAGTTTTGACACAAGTAGTTTGGAGGTTATCCATGATGGCTCTGTGAGGCACTGAGGGCCTAGACTGCCTCTAATAACTCTCTCTCTCACTGATCATAACATATCATTTGGTTGTGAAAAACACAGACTAGACACATTAAACTCACAGTGAGTGGCAGTGCGTGCATTCGTGTGGATATTGAATTTGAGCTGACATTCATAAACCAAGGGTGATATCTGTTTTACATTTTCTTTACTTGGTATGGTTTGGTACTTCCACCCCCCCCCCCCCCCCTTCTCCTCCCCTGTTATAAAATGTAAAATCCCATAAATACCAAGTACAGGCTGCTTCGTGTCATCAGAATGTCATCGTGCCTCAGTGGCCTTCAGTGAGCTCTACAACACAATGGTGTTCATAGCCCTGGGAGCAGTCAGGTCAGGCCCCTGCACAAGGGTAGGCTGTGGGGGGTTTGGAGGCCGAGTTATTATTGGGGACCAGGGATTAGCATAGCAAGAGGCAGGCAGACCGGCGGGGGAGCCGACGGGTGGGCTTGCTTGCTTGCAGAGTGAGTGGGTGGGTGAGAGGGGGCTGTGGCACTCCTGGCAAATAGTTTTAACCCCTATTACAGCAGCGGTATGGCGCTTCGTCTTATCTAAGCCACTGCAGCCACCCATTAATATTCCGGACATATGGTAGCGCTATCTGTATCATTGTCTATTAATGGGAGGGATAATCGCTCATTCAATTATCAGCCAAAGAGCAATCCCGCCTGCCTACCCTTGGTTCTCACCAGCGCTGGAACCAAAACAGAGATGCACCAGTGAGAAGGGGAGTGAGATATAAGGGATTACACCATATTAGCAACTTTAATTAGGCAGGCGGCAGGCAGCGTGTGACTCTGCCGGCGAACGAGAAGAACCGCTACTGGAATCAACAAAGAGCCCTGTATGAAATGATAAAAACAAAGTCTTTTTTTTGTGTTAATCTTGAAACTCTTCTTCTTGGGCAGCGTTTTTGAGACAGCTTTACAGTCAGCTTTAGAAGCATTAAACTAAGTCAGTTCCTGGCTTGACCCCTGGTCAGAAGTGGAAGGTGTTAGATACGACTCTTAATTGCTTCCTCCGTCTGCAGCCTGACCCTGGTCCCTGTGGACCAAAGGTTTGTGAAGTGATCCAGTGTAGCATTCATCCCTCTTGATCTCTTTGGGGCCCCGGATCCTGCTCTGTCTGTCCGCTTGCTGTGGGATCCTGCTCTGTCTGTCAGCTTGCTGTGGGATCCTGCTCTGTCTGTCCGCTTGCTGTGGGATCCTGCTCTGTCTGTCAGCTTGCTGTGGGATCCTGCTCTGTCTGTCCGCTTGCTGTGGGATCCTGCTCTGTCTGTCAGCTTGCTGTGGGATCCTGCTCTGTCTGTCAGCCTGCTGTAGGTTCCTGCTCTGTCTGTCAGCTTGTTGTGGGATCCTGCTCTGTCTGTCAGCTTGCTGTGGGATCCTGCTCTGTCTGTCAGCCTGCTGTGGGGCTCATGGCCTGGATATGAGGGGGCTACTAAGGGTCTACCAATAGGATGTCCTCTGGCCTCTGGATGGACTATGTTGCCTTTACCCAGACAGGCATACACTTAAACGCACAAGATGGCAAACAAACACGCACGCACACACACATATGCGCTCTCTCTCTCTCTCTCTCTCTCTATCTCACACACACACACTATCAAGTTTATTTAGTTCTCCTGTGTGCACCCATTCTCTCCAGGAGGTGGGTCATGAGATTGGGGCCACAGGGCAGCTGCAAGGAGGGAAGTTGTAGAGAGTGTGAGAAAGGTAGGAGGTGAAATGTTAACAAAATCTTATAAAATCCAGAGTTTGATAAAGTCTCCCATTTTAAATGAACATGGCTGTGGAAGGCCTTTGTTGGAGGCTCTCGCAGGGTCAGCGGAGTTACGGAAGTAATTAAAGCTTCGTGATTCACCGCCTGCTGTGGAGAAAAGAATGCAAGCTGTCATTCTGATTTAGAAAAATAAATTACAATTTGAATAATGGTGTAGGATGGGGGTGCGAGGACGTCTGGAGTATTGCTTGGTTGGGAGGTGGTGGTGGTGGGGGGGGGGGGGGGGGGGGGGCGTCCAGGGGTTGCTGGCAGCCTACTTATCAATAGTTGCAATTTTCTGAAACCGCATCGGTAGTACATTGCAGAGAGCACAAGTGCCCTTAAAAAAAGAAAACCCCCGGAACATTAACATAGTGATTTCATGCGCGTGGCAAAGGGCCTGAGCCAATATCAGAGAGAACTCAGCACTCCTATTGTCTGCTGGGACTCTGGTCCCCTCTGATATGAAAATTCAATTATTTTATAACTAGATCTGGCGCTGCGTTTTGACAGTCGACGGTAGCGCCTTGCCAGCTGCATCGGTGTGTGGGGGACCAGAGGCTCCTGATAGCGAAAGGGAGGCCTTTCACGCCAATGGCGTGTTTTTGGGGGACAAGATTACCTAAATGTGTTGCGTTTAAGGAATGAAAGTTAATTTAATACACTGCCATTATCTCACTCAGGTAATTCCAATACCGTCCCCAATCTGTGTTTACACACACTCACGTACTTGCGCACTCACTCATTCTTTAACACTTTGAATCTGATTCCCCCACACGCTGTCTGCCTCCAAATACATTATGTATTTATTTATTTTTCCCTGATGTGCATATGCTTAGCAAGGTAGAAACTATATCACACTGAAGTCATTTTCTATGAGACATCTGCCGTTTCCAAGAAGCAATTTCATTGGTTTAGAAAAAATGCAATGTGCAATATCTTTATTTATTTATTTTGAAGGTGCATGAACATTGTTCAAATATGCACACGTTTTTCAGTTTGTTTACAAGGTGACAAGGTATTTGTTTACGAGGTGATAAGGCTGTGCATAATGTTATTTAACGCATAAGGAAAAGGTTTTGGGCCTTCACAAATCCAAATGTCTTTGAGAAAAGCAATATTGTAATAGGTGAAGTGTAGCGATTTACTGCCAGTAAGCATGTTAGTATCTTGTATGAGTTGGAAGTGGTTGTTTCCTTACAAAGCTACAGAGCTGTATGTTGTTGCGTTCATTATCTAAAGACCGGACTATATTTTCCCATCACACACAGCAGCAGCATCATCATTATATATCCATGCTGTTGACTGAGCCTCCACTGTCCTGGCCCCCTTGACACCTACAATCCTCTCCAGTTCTGTGGGGGGTTATGTTAGGAGCAAGGGGAACAGGAAACACCCCCCCCTCTTTACCCAGCACTCCCAAACCCCAACATGGACCCCATTCTTTACCCACACGGGCCAGGGTGAAGACAAACCTGCCTCCTGCCTCCTACCTCTGCTCATTAGGCCTTGGTGGAGTCGTAGAGTACATACTCACCCAGGGGAAGTATGGAGCATTAATTAGCATTCTCTGCCGTTAGCACTTAATAAGCAGTAAGAGTACCATTCAGACAGGGGTCATTTAGTGTCCAACACAATATGTTCTGTCTCTGTCTCTCGTGTGACATGGAAAAATGCTCCAATGTGAAGGAAAAGGCCTTCTTTTGTTAGTGCACGTCAGGTTTTGTGTGTGTGCAAAGTGCATGTATGCTACGCCTGCTTGCATGTGCCTGCCTTCTTGTCTTCATGGTTAGCTGAGCTGAGGGATAAGGTGTTGTTTTGAGTACCCAATAACTCATATCTGCTCCAAACTACAGCCATGAAAGGGCTCCTTAAGAAAAGCTGGCCACATAGGTCTGTGCTGTGTAAGCGTGTTTATTTGATGAGTAACTCTCCCTGCTCTGGTCTGCTGTAAGGCCAAGGGCTGGTTGGACACAGGGAAGCTCCATGGATGCTGCCTCCCTTTACTGCTCTCTACCTGCACACCAGAACTAGGAGAGTTTTACCCCAGCCCCCTCTGCCGTACCGCCCCCACCATCAGCTCCCCTGTTCCCCATGGCTCAGGAGGACGGTGGCGGGGGTACCTTTCACTTCCCCGAAATCCGAGAGGCGGAGAGCTGTCATTTGCCAATTTGTCCTGAATGAGGCGGCGGCGGATTGAATGTCTTTTTCCCACCAGGCTTCACCATCCAGCCCAGCAGGAGAGGGAGGGGGGCAGCGGGGAGGCAGAGAGGGGGGCAGCGGGGAGGAGGGGAGGGGGGCAGCAGGGAGGAGGGGAGGGGGGCAGCGGGGAGGCGGGGAAGGGGTGTAATGCTAGAGTAAAATGAGCGCTTTATGGCATCTAATAGTATGTGATGGTGTCACTGACGAGGAACTTCCAGTAAAGAACCCGCAGGTTGTTGGCCTTTCTCTCTCCCATCTGGGCTCTGACACACATGGGACATTATATGAGCCCAGCCTCTGCTCTGCTCTAAGAGCTGTAATTTCTCCCTGATCTATATAATTATACATCTCCACATCACACTCTCTAATGTCAATGGGCCACGACTGGTCGACTGGTCCTGTTCCGTGTTGTTGATAAAGCCCCCTCAGTACACACACACACACACGCGCGCGCACACACACACACACACACATCTATATATACAGTATATATATACAGTTGAAGTCGGAAGTTTACATACACCTTGGCCAAATACATTTAAACTTCTAGTAAAAATTCCCTGTCTTAGGTCAGTTAGGATCACCACTTTATTTTAAGAATGTGAATTGTCAGAATAATAGTAGAGAGAATGATTTATTTCAGCTTTTATTTCTTTCATCACATTCCCAGTGGGTCAGTTTACATACACTTAATTAGTATTCGGTAGCATTGCCTTTAAATTGTTTAACTTGGGTCAAACTTTTCAGGTAGCCTTCCACAAGTTTCCCACAATAAGTTGGGTGAGTTTTGGCCCATTCCTCCTGACAGAACTGGTGTAACTGAGTCAGGTTTGTAGGCCTCCTTGCTCGCACACTATTTCAGTTCTGCCCACAAATGTTCTATAGGATTGAAGTCAGGGCTTTGTGATGGCCACTCCAATACCTTGACTTTGTTGTCCTTAAGCCATTTTGCCACAACTTTGGAAGTATGCTTGGGGTCATTGTCCATTTGGAAGACCCATTTGTGACCAAGCTTTAACTTCCTGACTGATGTCTTGAGATGTTGCTTCAATATATCCACATAATTTTCCTTCCTCATGATGCCATCTATTTTGTGAAGTGCACCAGTCCCTCCTGCAGCAAAGCACCCCCACAACATGATGCTGCCACCCCCGTGCTTCACGGTTGGGAAGGTGTTCTTCGGCTTGAAGCCTCCCCCTTTTTCCTCCAAACATAACAATGGTCATTATGGCCACACAGTTCTATTCTTGTTTCATCAGACCAGGGGACATTTCTCCAAAAAGTACGATCTTTGTCCCCATGTGCAGTTGCAAACCGTAGACTGGCTTTTTTATGGCGGTTTTGGAGCAGTGACTTCTTCCTTGCTGAGCGGCATTTCAGGTTATGTCGATATAGGACTCGTTTTACTGTGGTTATAGATACTTTTGTACCTGTTTCCTCCAGCATCTTCACAAGGTCCTTTGCTGTTGTTCTGGGATTGATTTGCACTTTTCGCACCAAAGTACGTTCATCTCTAGGAGACAGAACGCGTCTCCTTCCTGAGTGGTGTGATGTCTGCATGGTCCCATGGTGTTTATACTTGCGTACTATTGTTTGTACAGATGAACATGGTATCTTCAGGCGTTTGGAAATTGCTCCCAAGGATGAACCAGACTTGTGGAGGTCTACAATTGTTTTTCTGAGGTCTTGGCTGATTTGTTTTGATTTTCCCATGATGTCGAGCAAAGAGGCACTGAGTTTGAAGGTAGGCCTTGAAATCCATCCACAGGTACACCTCCAATTGACTCAAATTATGTCAATTAGCCTATCATAAGCTTCTAAAGCCATGACATAATTTTCTGGAATTTTCCAATCTGTTTAAAGGCACAGTCAGCTTAGTGTATGTTAACTTCTGACCCACTGGAATTGTGACATAGTGAAATCTGTGGAGTGGTTGAAAAATGAGTTTTAATGACTTCAACTTAAGTGTATGTAAACTTCCGACTTCAACTGCATATAAATATATATACACAGTGCATTCGGAAAGTATTCAAACCCCTTGCTTTATACACATTTTGTTACGTCTCAGTCTAGAATATATATATTTTTTTAATAAAATAAAATGAAATTCTAGTAAATTTATAAAGAATACAAAACTGAAATGTCACAAAAAACAGTAAATATTACATTTACACATATTCAGACCCTTTACTCAGTACTTTGTTGAAGCACCTTTGGCAGCGATTACAGCCTCGAGTCTTCTTGGGTATGAAACTACAAGTTTGGCAAACCTGTATTTGGGGAGTTTCTCCCATTCTTCTCTACAGATCCTCTCAAGCTCTGTCAGGTTGGATGGGGAGCGTTGCTGCACAGATATTTTCAGGTCTCTCTAGAGATGTTCGATCGGGTTCAAGTCTGGGCTCTGGTTGGGCCACTCAAGGACATTGAGACTTGTCACGAAGCCACTCCTGCGTTGTCTTGGCTGTGTGCTTAGTGTTGTTGTCCTGTTGGAAGGTAAACCTTCACCCCAGTCTGAGGTCCTGAGCGGTCTGGAGCAGGTTTTCATCTAGGATCTCTCTGTACTTTTCTTCGTTCATCTTTCCCTCAATCCTGATCCGTCTCCCAGTCCATGCCGCTGAAAAACATCCCCACAACAGGATGCTAACACCACCATGCTTCACCGTAGGGATGGTGCCAGGTTTCCTCCAGATGCGACGCTTGGCATTCAGGCCAAAGAGTTAAATGTTGGTTTCATCAGACCAGAGAATCTTGTTTCTCATGGTCTGAGAGTCTTTGGGTGCCTTTTGGCAAACTCCAAGCGGGCTGTCATATGCCTTTTACTGAGGAGTAGGTTCCGTCTGGCCACCCTACCATAAAGGCCTGATTGGTAGAGTGCTGCAAAGATGGTTGTCCTTCTGGAAGGTTCTCCCATCTCCACAGAGGAACTTTAGAGCTCTATCAGAGTGACCTTTGGGTTCTTGGTCACCTCCCTGACCAAGGCCCTTCTCTCTCGATTGCTCAGTTTGGCCGGGCGGCTAGCTCAATGAAGAGTCTTAGTGGTTCCAAACTTCTTCCATTTAAGAATGATAGAGGCCACTGTAGTTTTGGGGACATTCAATGTTGCAAACATTTTTTGGTACCCTTCCCCAGATCTGTACCTCGACATAATCCTGTCTGGCAGGTCTAAGGAAAATTCACAGACCTGTTAGTTTTTCTTTAAGAAGCCCTTCTGTTCTCCACTCATTACCTGTATTAACTGCACCTGTTTGAACTCGTTACCTGTATAAAAGACACCTGTCCACACACTCAATCAAACAGACTCCAACCTCTCCACAATGGCCAAGACCAGAGAGCTGTGTAAGGACATCAGGGATAAAATTGTAGACCTGCACAAGGCTGGGATGGGCTACAGGACAATAGGCAAGCAGCTTGGTGAGAAGGCAACAACTGTTGGCGCAATTATTAGAAAATGGAAGAAGTTCAAGATGACGGTCAATCTCCCTCGGTCTGGGGCACCATGCAAGATCTCACCTCGTGGGGCATCAATGATCATGAGGAAGGTGAGGGATCAGCCCAGAACTACACGGCAGGACCTGGTCAATGACCTGAAGAGAGCTGGGACCACAGTCTCAAAGAAAACCATTAGTAACACACTACGCCGTCATGGATTAAAATCCTGCAGCGCACGCAAGGTCCCCCTGCTCAAGCCAGCGCATGTCCAGGCCTGTCTGAAGTTTGCCAATGACCATCTGGATGATCCAAAGGAGGAATGGGAGAAGGTCATGTGGTCTGATGAGACAAAAATAGAGCTTTTTGGTCTAAACTCCACTCGCCGTGTTTGGAGGAAGAAGAAGTATGAGTACAACCCCAAGAACACCATCCCAACCGTGAAGCATGGAGGTGGAAACATAATTCTTTGGGGATGCTTTTCTGCAAAGGGGACAGGACGACTGCACCGTATTGAGGGGAGGATGGATGGGGCCATGTATCGCGAGATCTTGGCCAACAACCAACAATCTTGGCCAACAACCGCATTGAAGATGTGTCGTGGCTGGGTCTTCCAGCATGACAACGACCCGAAACACACAGCCAGGGCAAGGAGTGGCTCCGTAAGAAGCATCTCAAGGTCCTGGAGTGGCCTAGCCAGTCTCCAGACCTGGACCCAATAGAAAATCTTTGGAGGGAGCTGAAAGTCCATATTGCCCAGCGACAGCCCCGAAACCTGAAGGATCTGGAGAAGGTATGGAGGAGTGGGCCAAAATCCCTGCTGCAGTGTGTGCAAACCTGGTCAAGAACTACAGGAAACGTATGATCTCTGTAATTGCAAACAAAGGTTTCTGTTCCAAATATTAAGTTCTGCTTTTCTGATGTATCAAATACTTATGTCATGCAATAAAATGCAAATTAATTACTTAAAAATCATACAATGTGATTTTCTGGATTTTTGTTTTAGATTCCGTCACTCACAGTTGAAGTGTACATATGATAAAAAATTACAGACTTCTACATGCTTTGTAAGTGGGAAAACCTGCAAAATCGGCAGTGTATCAAATACTTGTTCTCCCCACTGTATCTCCAGGATGATAAATGGAAACAGGATGCATCTGAGCTCAATTTCGCGTTTCATAGAAAAAGGGTCTGAATACTTATGTAAATAAAAAAATGTAAAATTAAAAATGTGCAAAGATTCTTAACATGTTATCACTTTGTCATTATGGGGTATTGTGTGTAGATTGATTAATCATTTATTTGATTTTATCCATTTTAGAATAAGGCTGTAACGTAACAAAATGTTGAAAAAGTCAAGAGGTCTGAAAACTTTCCAAATGCATTGTATATATACAGTACCAGTCAAACGTTTGGACACACCTACTCATTCAAGGATTTATTTTTTTATTTTTACTAGTTTCTACATTGTAGAATAATAGTGAAAATATCAAAATAATGAAATAACACATGTAATAATGTAGTAACCAAAAAAGTGTTAAACAAATCAAAATATATTATATTTTTTAGATTCTTCAAAGGAGCTACCTTTTGCCTTGATGACAGCGTCGCACACTCTTGGCATTCTCTCAACTAGCTCACCTGGAATGGTTTTTTAACAGCCTTGAAGGAGTTCCCACATATGCTGAGCACTTGTTGGCTGCTTTTCCCTCACTCCGCGGTCCAACTCATCCCAAACCATCTCAATTGGGTTGAGGTCGGTTGTTTGTTGTTTCTTGGTCAAATAGCCCTTACACAGCCTGGAGGTGTGTTGGGTCATTGTCCTGTTGAAAAACAAATGATAGTCCCACTAAGTGCAAACCAGATGGGATGGCATATCGCTGAATAATGCTGTGGTAGCCATGCTGGTTAAGTGTGCCTTGAATTCTAAATCAATCACAGACAGTGTCACCAGCACCTCCTCCTCCATGCTTCACGGTGGGGACTACACATGCGGAGATCATCCGTTCACCCACACTGCGTCTCACAAAGACACAGCAGTTGGAACCAAAAATCTCAAATGTGGACTCTTCAGACCAAAGGACAGATTTCCACCGGTCTAATGTCCATTGCTCGTGTATCTTGGCCCAAGCAAGTCTCTTGGTAGGGAGTAAAAAAAATGCCATTATCAATAGCTTAAGTACGCACACGTACGCACGCGTAGGCACACGTACGCACACGTACGCACACAGACACACACAGACACACAGACACACACACACTCACTCACACAAACACACACACACAATCGAGCATTACACTGACTGCCTTATCGATTGTCTCAGAAATCCAGAAATGCAATATTCCGTATTACAGTGGATCCTATAGCACTAGATCGCATTGTTATATTTTTCTTAATAGGATCTGTTGATACTAATATGGTTTTGACCTAGTGAGGGTATTGTCCATTAACGGCCAGGGATAGGAGATGTTGTGTTTTTGTGCTCTTTTCACACCAGCACTCCCTTTTCCCATAGAAACCCTCTCCTTTCTCCCGCTGCTCCAAGGCAGCCCTTTTCAAACCGGGAAGTTCCAGGTCAGTTTCCCTTGCCAAGTTTTACGGCCTGCCATGTTGTCTATTCTGCTCAACTATTTAAAAAATGTTGAATATCAACAATGGCTTCCACTGGTGTATTGTCAACTTTTGTATGAAGCAATATTGGCTGAATGAGATGGGTCCCAGAGCAGGGAGGGCTTGGCTGAATGAGATGGGTCCCAGAGCAGGGAGGGCTTGGCTGCGGCATGCACTGAAACACTACCGGCGCCCGCCTGGCTCTCCCTCTCTCTCTCTCTCTGCTGCAGGCGGGCTCGAGGAGGCAGGAGCAGCCGTCCCTCTAGTCCCTGTCTCAGCCCAGCCGCTGGCGTCTGCATGGGGCTGTGAAAGCCACCCCCTCGTCAGTCCTCTCTGCGAGCCTATCCTCATCCCAGCTTCTCCTCCCTCTGCCTCTGGCCCTGTCGTCTGGGAGCCCCCGAAGGTGTGACACCTCACATAGGGATCGGAGAGCAAGAGCCCCGGGGGCTAGTCAGAGCTGGGTGAGTGTCTGTGTGTGAGCTAGTGGTGGTTGGGAGTTGTGAGGGAGGGACGTGGGAGGTTGGTGTAGAGAGAGATGGTGTGTGTTTCTCCGTTCTGTTCTCTGAGTTCCGTTCTCTATGCAGTTCCGAGACAGCAGAAAAGCTAAGGGCAACACGTTTTTGGCCTTCATGATTTACAGTGTTTTTATTTACAAATTCATTGAGTAGGAATGCGTTTATTGTATGATAATTAATGGAAACATTGTCATGTCCTGTCTGGCGAAAACATCAAATGACTGGAGATGATACAGATATCTAATTCTCTGTAAAGGTATCACATGTTGGTCCGGACGGCGTCGTTTTACATTATGTGTCTACTGAGCAACAATTTTTGTAAAAATTGTAGGGCAAAAAATGTTGGATACGTCCAACAGAAGAGATCATGTGATAAGTATGGCTTTCAGAGGAGGCGTGTTTCTTTAGATCAGAGCTCAAACTAACGGCAAGTTGGTGGAATTCCAAATGAATACTAAGGTTTGACAGACACAATACAACTTGCTGACTGTAATGTACTGCACTGTATTCATACACAAATTACGTTAGCCTAGCGCACATGGATTCACTTTTAGAATACAATTTCAAAGACCACTACAAATACAACAATTTATGTAATGCATGGCATGATTCACTACTACCTTCATACGCCTGAATATCCCCATCTATTTATACTGCTGATCATGTGTTTGTACAAGCACATGCATCCGTGTTTGAATGAGTGAGTGAGTGAGTGAGTGAGTGAGTGAGTGAGTGAGTGAGTGAGTGAGTGAGTGAGTGAGTGAGTGAGTGAGTGAGTGAAAAGATAAAAGTGAGAGAGCTCCAGTTGGCGGTGGCTATGCTATTGTGTTGCTGTCAGTGAGGAGTGCAGTGAGTCTGTTAGACATCTCATCTCCTCTCCACTGCAGAAGCAGCTTGTATCTGCCACTGACACGTCAGTCTCCGGGGCATTGAGGCAGGTAGCCGAGTGGTTAGAGCGTTGGGCTCGTAACCGAAAGGTTGCTGGATCGAATCCCATGCTGACAAGGTAAAAATCTGTCGTTCTGCCCCTGAACAAGGTAGTTAACCCACTGTTCATAGGCCGTCAATATAAATAAGAATTTGTTCTTAACTGACTTGCCTGGTTAAATAACTGAGCTGCACTCATATCACCCCTGTTGTACTCATATCACCCCTGTTGTACTCATATCACCCCTGTTGTGGGACTCTTGTGTGCAGGCATTACGATTCAAGTAAGCACCGTGTATGTGTCATTCTGACTGAGATCCTATTAATTGAATCCCTTGCACTAGTGAAAGACACGTAGCGTATACACAGGCCACAAACCATCAGTATTAAAGCTTCCACGACTGGACCATAGATACGTTATTAAGTCTATTCTTATATTGTTAGGACTGCTAAAAGCATATTACCCTCGGTCAGTAATGTTCAGAACCTAATGTCCTGTAAGTGTGATGTCATGCAGTCTGTTTATTTTCCAGAATGGTGTCAGTTCTGATTTAATTGTTGTGTGGTGGGAAGTGTATTTTTGAAGGGGTAGCTGTATTTTCTAATATCTGTTGCATGTTAAATCCCCTGAAAACCTCATTCCAGATTATCTTTACTGCATATGTAGACCACAGGGGGCTGCTGAGGGGAGGACGGCTCATAATAATGTCTGGGACGGCATCAAAACGTGGAAACACGTGGAAACTGTTACGAACCGACTCATAGCCCGTAACAAAGCGGGAGTCAACGCAGAGATGAAGGAATAAGATATATTTATTAACTAAAAGTAAACAATATAAAATGAACAATGGTGTGTGTAGTCAGTAATCAGCAGTGTAAGTGAGTGGTTGTGTTTATAGATGGCGATAATGAGGGGTGTCAAAACAACCAAGCCACAACCAAAAATACAGTGTGTCTGCATGGAGAGAGTCTCCTCAATGAATGGACACACCTGTGCCCAGGCGTGTCCCATTCACTGACCCTCCCGGCTCCGCCCACCGACATCCTAATAAGAAAAACAAGAGCAGAGGGAAAGAATTCAGCAGACAGAGTGGGAGGGGCCTCACAAAACCATGTGTTTGATTTATTTGATACCATTGCACTGATTCCACTCCAGCCATTACCACGAACCCGTCCTCCCCAATTAAGGTGCCACCAACTTCCTGTGATGTAGACTATGCACATGTTCATGTGCTCTTGCTTGTATTGTACATGCTACCACATGTTTTTATAAACTGGGTAGTTTGGGTCCTGGATGCTGATTGGCTGAAAGCTGTGGTATATCAGACATGATAAACTGGGTGGTTTGAGTCCTGAATGCTGATTGGCTGACAGCCGTGGTATATCAGACCAGGGGTATGATAAAACATTTAATTTTACTATCTAATTATGTTGTTAACCAGTTTCTAGTAGCAATAAGGCACCTCTGGGTTTGTAATATATGGCCAATATACCATGGCTAAGGTCTGTATCCAGGCACTCCACGTTGTATCGTGCATAAGAACAGCCCTATTGGCCATATACCACATCCCCTCAAACCTTATTTCTTAAACATACCACGGGTATGATGCAAAATTAGCAGTGAGTTTATGTGTTGCTACCTCTGGAGATCCAGCAGGGAGCACAAGCCTCTGTCTCACCCCTCCTTACCTCAGACAAGGTGACCAGCAGCAGCACAAGCTTCTGTCTCACCCCTCCTTACCTCAGACAAGGTGACCAGCAGGGAGCACAAGCCTCTTAGGCCAGCCCATCCATTATCCTGTCAACACGACCACTTCCCCACCTTACTTTGGGCTCCGCTCAGAACACTGGCTATAATGAAATCATCAGTAATCCCCCAGAATCATCTCGTCATGTTCAAGGTAATGAATGTATTTGGAGGGCGATGGCTAACTCTTAATTAAATTATACCTTTTTTTTTTATGAGACCGTGACTGAGACTAAATGTATGGTCACTATCTCCGTTATCAAGTGCTTGGGCCACAACAGAGATTTGTCATTTTCACCTATATTACGCACAGATTAGAAATAGTGACGCTAATTATTAATATTTAAATGTATACTTGTTTGTTTCTCTCTTAAAGTTTTAATAAATGACATTTTGTAATTAATTAATTACCTCGGCCAGCTTTGGCTGCTGTAAAACCCTCCGTTTCTGCAGTTTAATAAGAGGTGTTCCTCTTACATATTTATTGGGGGGGAAACACAGATAACAACTTCATGGTATTAATCATATTACAACATTGGGTGTATTTAATTAATTAAAGATACACATTTTGCAAATGAATTTCGCATTCTCACAATATTATCTTAAACTAATGAAGGCTTGACAAAGAGACTGTTTCATGTTGTTTTTTTTTAAAAAGGGGGCTAGATTAGTGGGATCTCAATCATGGTTAAAACAAAAAGCAGCCGCGTGCTGGGGCATGACGTGAAGCAAGAAAGTGACGATTCAACACTTTCTCCCAAACAAAAAAAGGAGCAAGTTTCTATTGTTTTGAGGAAACTGTAGAACATGCCAATGATTCAAAAGATACATGGGAAATAATGAGTGCTGTAATTAACCATGAAGCAGGCAATACGAGTCTTTAAAATGATAATGCAGAGAAGACGGAGGTGGTTCATAAAATGTGATTTACAGGCGACAACATCACTTAAAAAAGATGGCATCATCAGCCTGCAGACAGAAGGGGCATTGTGTTATAACCTCAGCAGTCTGGGTTAGAACAATGAAATGAAGCATACTGTACCCAGAGTCATATACACTCTCTATGGCTCTGACTGTACTTACCCCTCCATTTCAGCACACATCTTTTATGCTGACTGCATAGTATTCACCACATTACACATATAGTGAAGGCATCCACAAGACTTATAGGTCGCCACAGATGGAGGGCTACAGTTCATCCAGAGAGGAGATAGAGGGACGTGATTTTCCCACAGGGTCAGTTGAGATGACAGAGATTACAACAGATTATTATTAAGGGTTTTTTTTCAATTGAGGAAATTGTCAGCTACAGAATCTGCTCTGAACAAACATAGAGGTAGTCATGTTATGTCCTCATTCTAAAGCAATGGGTTGTTAGAACACCCAGCTTGACTCACTAGCTCAGAAGCTATGAGCGTATTTATATAAATGTTGTTCTGCTTAATTAAAACTTAATAGAAATTAGCTTTCAGTGGTTATGATCTTATAATGCAGGGTAGTTATTAATTTAACGCACAATATGTTTTTTTAATCATCCATACTAAAAGTAAGGGTTTGTTTTAAAATGGTATGTTCGTTTCAAATGCTTCTTCTGTAATGCCCTTTTTGTGTGACGTGTTCATTATAGCTTTGAGTTTCATTGGTTAATAACCCTTATAAAAAATATATATATTTTGCTTAAAGGCCTAGTGCAGTCAAAAACGTGATTTTCCTGTGTTTTATATATATTTCTACACTATGAGGTTGGAATAATGCTGTTAATGCTTTTAGTGCAAGAGCTGTTTGCAAAGACTGCCTGTAATTTCAGCCTGTTTTTGTGGGATGGAGTTTTGCCTTCCATGGTGACATAACCATGCGGTAAATTAGTTCACAGACCAATACGAAAGAAAGTTCCAAACCTCTCTGTCACTAACAGCTAATTTTCAGTTTTCCCCTCCCCACTCAAACCACTCACAGACAGTACTAGCAAAATTCTTGCTTGCCAAATTTCACTTTGCTAAGAAGCCATTTAGTTTATTTTTGACCAATGATATTGACATAAAAACAGCTTCATTGGACCTTTAAGGAGTCCTTCAGGAGTCACTAAATGATTGCCTAAACTCAGTCTATTCTACATAGACACACATTAAGTTAACAGCCCATTGCCGGAGAGGAGGATGCTATTGCCACAGTTCATTTAGGCCTGAGAGTTGTAGCTCAAAGGTGACTATATCTTGTGTCTGTAGGTGAGTGCTCTCAGTGCATGTCACATGTGTATCGGTGAGTAAGCTAGTCTGTGGATGTGCTTGAGGAAATGTGTTTATGTATACAGCCACGAATACGACACCAAGCAAGACACATAAACCCAGAAGTGGCTAACCTCAGGACACTCCATAGGCTAATTGAGATGGAGCAGAGAGAGTGCTGGGTGGTCACGCCTTGTCTGCTGATGACAGTGTTGGGTTAAAGAGATCACACCAGGGTGTGTGTGTGTGTGTGTGTGTGTGTGTGTGTGTGTGTCAGCAGCCTTGGCTCGGCCCTGCTCACAGTGGAACATAATGAGCAACGACATGCTTGGGCTGCTGGGAGAGAAAAAAAAAAGAAGCCTCCGTTTCAAACATTCCTCACAGACAGCTACAGGAGGGACAGTGGAAAGAATGTACCTCTCTCCATTAACTTCAACAGACATATGACACGTCACTGAAGGTCGTTGGCCGCCTGTGAAAAAAGGAAATCAGTTCTGTTCCGAGTGTTGGTTTTGGTTATTTTTGAAGGTGTGAAGGACAGTCCCTCCATCTAATGACTAACAGTCACACACTGCCTCTCATCCTCTGGTTTACAATCACACATCTTGTTTAGTCATGAAACCCACGTCCCCTAGCCCTCCTTTACACCCACTATGTGATGCAATGGGAGCAGTGATGCTATACATACAGGCCTCTGTTGCACCATTAGAGAGAGCACACAGTCTTATGTTTTCTTTTGCAAATTGACCCTCACATATTTCCCAAATATATATTCATGGATGGAATATAATCCTTGACTGTTTTTTTTTTGTTTTTTTAAATGTTGCTAATGTGACAGATAAATGCTTGAAGATGCCAGCCAAATTATCCGTTCACAAATTATTCACGGTTTATCGCTCACTGTCGGCTACCACTTGATATGCTTGGCTACCACCAAGCACATAATACAAACTGGTGTGATATATTTAGGATTAATAAACAGTCAGTAATTCCCGTCTGCTACAGTAACGCTGTTTCTCGTTAGTACAATTGAGGACTATTGTCTGACACCGGCACACAGTTTGTGATGACTATTATGCACATTATACCCTCTATAAAGGGTCTATAGACAGTGAATTCATTTATAAATTAATTAACAATAAATATATGCCCTTTAGTTTTATTCATAGACATATGGAGAGTTTATCCTGGTTCTTTAACGTATCAAAAATCTTTAATTTGGGTTGTGGTCATTTTGTCAACGCAATTGGTACATTGTGTTATCTCTGGTGAAATGTGATTAGAAGCTAAAATGATTCAACAGTCAGTAATGACTCTGCATTACATCCAGACATTAAACACATTAAAACAGAGCATGTATGCAGCAACGCGTGCGGTTAAATAACATTAAACATCTACAGCAGCATGACTTCGTTCAAATGTTATGACTTTTACAATGAACGAGGGTAATAATCCGACTGTACTGCCCTTCCTTGAAGTGACCCATGCATATTATTTTAGGGCGCAACCGTTCACGCTGGCACAATGGGGACAGCAGACCGTTCACGCTGGCACAATGGGGACAGCAGACCGTTGCATCTTCATATGCATTCCTGGTCCAAAAATCATGCAGATCTTAATGAGACAGTCTCTATTGTGGTTGTAATTGAAAACCCATTATTTGTTAATTAATGTTTCCCAAAGGCCTTGTCCGCAGTCACTGAGCTGAAACAAAAAAAGTTATTGATTCCAGAGGCCGTGGGGTTTTATTGGACATCTAATGCAATGGTTTATAGTCCGTTTGAGGGGATATCCATATTTTCCCAGGTCAAAAGTAGTTTTCTTTTATGGATTAAATAGAGAATTCGCGGATCAGTTTCACATTTATTACATGTATTTTCTATTTTATTGTACAAAAAAACCCTACTAAAACCACCACAAGTCTATTGATAAGGCTAGTTAAATACCACAGATACCCCTCTCTATTCAAATTGGGGGGTTTAAAATCAGCAAAAAGTATTTATTTAAAAACGCATAAACGGCCACGTCTAATATATTTATTTCAGTGGGGATAGTATGCTTTTTCATGCGCCTTGCAGCACTACGTCAGCACATTGTCCGTCATGAATTCAATTTCTCTGACCAAAAGCCTTATTCAGTCAGAAACGCTACGCTTGCATAGGAAACGGCGTCTCCTTTCAATGGGTGGAATTAATGCAACTTTTGTGTCAATTAGACCGAAGTAGAATGAATTTTAATTAGTCTAAAGCCCTGCGCAAATATCCTTGTTCATTATATAATGTATCTTCTCATCATATTGTGCGGATATGCAATAGCGGGGGGTTTCTGCAATTTCGATACTGTTTATTTACCGCTCATTAAGCAGATTCAGATAATGACTGAAATAGAGATTATACAACATGATGGGTTGCGAATGTATTAATGTAGGCTATATATAGTGTTTTATTCTGAATTCAACATCTGGGGAATATGCTTTTACCCAATAGATTTGATTTAAAAAAAAAAATGTTTTGTATATATTCCACTATAACAAAAAAATACTTGAAGGGTTGCCCAAGCCTGTTCTTGTCAATGAATGGGAGTTCTTGGCCAATTGTTGCTGAGAGGCCATCTGTGGGTGCTGGTGCAGGTTATAGAACGAGTCTTTAGTTGGATATTTCACAGAAAATATCTGTATGTGTCTTAGATGATAGCTTATTTTATAAAAACGTATTCAATATAGTATTTTTAATTTGACACTCAATTGTTGCAATTGGTGACGCATGACAAGTTAATCAAATTATAAGTAAGTTACTGTTCAGAAATAGTCATATCCGATATGGCTACCATTGTTTGCGTGCTCGTGTTACATTACTCTGCATACTTGAACATTCACATATTTCCTCCAAACACTTTCAACGGTGTGATTCTGCAAGCCGTGACGCTGCAGGCTCTGGGGGCCCGAGGGGTATAGTGGTGGTCCTCCTCGGTAGCCCAGTGGTTAGAGTGTTGGGCCCATAACCGAAAGGTTGCTGGATCGAATCCCCGACCTGACAAGGTAAAAATCTGTCGTTCTGCCCCTGAACAAGGCAGTTAACCCACTGTTCCTAGGCCGTCATTGAAAATAAGAATTTGTTCTTAACTGACTTGCCTAGTAAAATAAAGGTAAAAAATTAGGGAATTCGGTGTTCATCATAGCATCCTTACTGAGCCCCGAGTTTTCCTTTTCCCGCTGTCTGGTCGATTTCCATAAGAAGATTACAAGGGGATCAGATTTTGAATCTCCCCAGATAAACAAATGACTGTTTTTTGAGAATTAGATGGGTTGACCCAAGCACAGTTTTAGCGACTTGACCTGTGCTCTGTTGATGGCGGACCAATCAACACAGCTTTTCACTGAAATGCGCGGTGTGATGTCTCATCTCAGTCGATTAACGTCGAGGTAAATCAACATTTTGTTATATGAACTGGATTGCAAGTGTAGAATTGCGTTTCTATGGCTATTCATTATGTTTTAATACTTTGTCTTCAACTAAATTAAATGTACTCTTTCTCTGACGGACAGGTTTTGAATGTGGATACTATACAATGGTACACGTTTTCAATGTTCAACATCTTCAGATATATTACATCAGATTGTTATTATGCTTTAGGCCTATATGGACTATGGATACATTATTTCATGTCAGGTCTGTGTATTTTCAAGCCTTGATAATTATTTTGTTGTTAAATGTTATTCTGTTGAAAAAAAGGTTACAATATTTAATGTTTGATTTCGAATAATCTAACATTTCGATTTTGACTCCAATATGTTAGATGTACATTTAGATGTTTAACTTCTTTAGATGAAATAGTGAAGTCATTAATGTGGAGAATTCCTTTTCGTGAATATTTTAAACTCCAGCTTACTCACAGATCTGTGGTGCTCAACGTTGAGTGGTGGAGGTGTTCATTGAGGACGTTTTTGACTGGCGAAGGCTTGTAGTCATTAGCAGGTGTAAAGGTAGCCCGAGGGGTGCGAGAGAATGCCACATCGGTTTAAAGTGCTAAAAAGGAGCCATGTTTCGGGTCGTTTGTAAAGCAACACATGTAAATCAGTGACTCTCCGCCGTGACCATTTTAATAACCATTAGCACTACAGAGCGAAACCGTTTTACGCACAAGAGCTGTCGAATTTTACGACGAGGTAAATCGGAATATTAATTTTCTCAGAGCATCATCAAACCTTCAAAACAAACTTTTCGAAGAGGTACTTTGTTCGAGCTGTTAGCTGTCCTCTCTCCACAAGAGGTCGTTGATGTATCAAGGTTTTGTCTTTCGCCGCTGTGCCAGTCCCAATGTTGGCTGTTTTTAGAATAGGCTACTGAAATAAAGCAAAACTAGTGGAGAAGTAGCAAGTGAAGTCGCACTTGCAAATATAAACGGACACGGTAAACTGACATTTTAATCCAGTCTAATGTGCCAATTGCGCACATTTACTGTGCAGTTTATTCCAAGTAACCCACATTTAAATTTCCAAAATGTTCAGGTTTTTTTTTTTTGATTAATCAGAATTTGTCAATTGAATAAATAAACCCCATTTTGAAAATGATAATCAGACAATTTTTCAATAGGCCTTTTTTTTTTTATCAGATTGGCGTCTGAAATTGGCTGCAATTTAAATGTTATTGACACAAACCCGTCCGTATGAGGGAACACGCTAAGCGCAAATTCTATAGATGCCATTCCAACACAATAGTATTATCTTGATATTTAAGGAAGTGAGAGAATCCATGAATGAAGGGAGAGAATAATACCACTTTTCTGTCTCTATATTTGCCTTGCACTCATTTAGGCCTTTTGGAACCCCGCCTCCATGTAACCACTTGAATGGGATTATTTCATTTCCACACTTTTCTTTACCAAGACCTTTTACAAATTAAGAAGTTACGGCAGGCGCACTTGCTCTATATGTGGATATGATTTGACAGAATTAATTTCTAAGAAAGTTTTACGCAAATTTTACGTGTAAATGTGTATAGCACTTACAAACTCCAACCTATATATTGAACTTTTAGGCTAATATATTTGATGATCAACTTGAATTGTCGACGTGATCCGTTCCATCAAATGTATTAGTTTTAGAACACTACAGGCTATGATTCCGTTTGTTTAAATCCGGTTTCAGACACATTCTAAAACGTTTCATGCATGTAACCTACATTTTAACATCTCAGTATACATATGTACATTTAGAGAATGTTTGAATTACTTAGATGAACTAAACTCTCGAATTTAACTGCCTTATAACGTGTTCTTTATGTATTCAAAGTAATCTATCGCTTTCCTTCTACAACGCCAACCCCTTACAGAGCGCTGTGATTGGTCGAGAGACACTCATTGTAACGCTGTCAATCCAAACCACATGGCCCGGGCGCTAATAACAGCTGAGGTTGGCGGACAACTTTGCAGAGTTCTGTTTTAGAGCGGTGGTGAACATAGCTTGCTGACGAGCACTGAGAAATTGGAAGCACCTGGCAAACTAACATCAGTTTCTTTTGATAACTTTTTTTCCCTCACATGAGTCTGGTGGTCAGTATTATTTCTACCTGTCTTTTAGTCTCTGAGGGTATTTTGTTAGACCTTTTCCGCGCCTGAGCGTGAACATTTAAAAGCCGTTTGAATGTATAACATGATGGAAACCGAGATCAAGAGCCCTCTCCCGCAGTCCAATTCGGGCTCATCTGCGGGCAACAAGAACAACAGTGCCAACGACCAGGACCGGGTGAAGAGACCTATGAACGCTTTCATGGTGTGGTCCCGTGGACAGCGGAGAAAGATGGCACAAGAGAACCCTAAAATGCACAACTCTGAGATCAGCAAGCGGCTCGGTGCAGACTGGAAACTTTTGACGGACGCGGAGAAGAGACCCTTCATCGACGAGGCCAAGCGTCTGCGCGCCATGCACATGAAGGAGCATCCGGATTACAAATACCGTCCCCGCAGGAAGACCAAGACCCTGCTCAAGAAAGACAAGTATTCTTTGCCTGGAGGACTTCTGGCGCCAGGTGCCAACGCTGTCAACAACGGTGTCTCGGTGGGACAGCGGATGGACAGTTATGCTCACATGAATGGCTGGACAAACGGTGCGTACTCCCTCATGCAGGACCAGTTGGCCTACCCCCAGCATCACAGCATCAACAGCCCCCAGATCCAGCAGATGCACCGGTATGAGATGGCAGGGCTCCAGTACCCCATGATGTCCTCGGCGCAGACCTACATGAACGCAGCGTCCACGTACAGCATGTCCCCAGCATACACGCAGCAGACATCCAACGCCATGGGCTTGGGCTCCATGGCCTCCGTGTGCAAGACCGAGCCGAGCTCCCCTCCACCGGCGATTACCTCCCACTCCCAGAGAGCGTGTTTGGGGGATCTGAGGGATATGATCAGCATGTATCTGCCTCCCGGTGGAGACGGTGCGGATCACTCTTCCCTGCAGAACAGTCGGTTACACAGTGTACACCCGCACTATCAGACGGCGGGGACTGGCGTGAACGGAACGCTACCCCTAACCCACATTTGAAAAAATGACTACATTTAAGTACTTCGGATACTTGAACATTTTGATTGTTAAAAGAGTCGACGTTCAATAGTTTTGTTTAAAACAATTAAATTGTATTTTTTATCTCAATGAGTTGTCCATGTTAAAAGCATTTTTAAAACTACATATCTTGGACTGAAGTTGAATGTTGAGCCCACCAGAGTAAATTGCATTGCAAAGAGTCGTTTATCATGAGTATACGTTTTATCATGAGTATACGTTTTATCATGAGTATACGTTTTATCATGAGTATACGTTTATCATGAGTATACGCAATCAAATTCTGTAGAAGAAATGGACTTCTATATTTTACTGCCATCATTTTTTTCTCTATGAAAAAGGCATGTGGCCTCATGAAGACGCCGTTGTATTTCAGAAAAGCTGGATGGAGAGTTGGTTCATAAATGTTTACAATTCATTTGTAGAATGTCCGTTTTTTTTTTTTGTCGGCTGTGTCCAAATCTTTGTAGTCATGACCTAGGTTTTAATGACATGTAATACTGTGCGGGTCGCGAGCGCAGGTTTATTTATAGTGAGATGTTTTTTAAGCTTGCGAACCCTCTTTAGGCCTACGTTATGTTCAGTATTTTGTTTTGTGACTCCCTTTCTGTGATGTTTTGAGTGTCCGGTTAAACCCATATCATGGGTCAAGAGGTTTTATTTAAAACTGACGTTTCTACTTATCTTAAGACCATCCTCTATTCTTAAATGATGAATAAATTTGTACGAAACAAGATTACTGACTCCTATGGTTTTTGGCGATTGTGTGGGGTATGACGTGAGTTTGATGGGTGAAATCTGTCAGGTATCGCAGGGGATGTCGCCTCACAGAAGGAAATGAGCGTAACATTGGAAAACAAAGTGATTTATCGTGGACTGGGTGTAACGAATTGTGACTAAACTCAAACATGCTGAATGAACGCTGCCTTGTATAACTTACGTTTTCCTCGTAGGCCTACTGTAAACACAATGTACATTCACCTATATCTAAAGTAATGTGTGGCCCAATATTTTGGATAATTCTGTTAAATTTTATGACTACCCTAACCTCTTCCCATTATCGAAATATAAACATTTTAATTTCCAACTTTGGTTGCGTAGTACGTTACCCTCAATTAATATTTAGGCCTATTGCAAACTAAGGTGTATCAATGATTATCCTTCTTCTTATCAATTTGGATGTAAAATAGGAAAACATGGCACCTTAATCTCTCAACGTAAAATATAATGGGCCTATAAAAAGTGTATGCCTAACCATTTTAAGTTATTTCGATTTTTCCACACTTATGAGAAGGGAAATTTGTTTAATTTACTCTGTCCTGAATTTAACTTCCGCTATAGGGCGGCAGGTAGCCTAGCGGTTAGAGTGCTGAGCCAGTAACCCAAAGGTCGCTGGTTCGAATACCCGAGCCGACAAGGTGAACAAAAAAAAACTGTCGATGTGGCCTTGAGCAAGGCATTTAAATAAAGTGTTCTTAACTGACTTGCCTAGTTAAATAAAGGTTAAAGGTCAACTTATCAAACCATAAATACTAGCGTAGGCCACTCAATATAGTTTTCATTTCGAAATGGAATGTTAGTAGATAAGCTACTGTTGTCTGAATGGTTTTATCAGATACGTTGACAGCCGCCCATCGGTGAACTATGAAAGTTGTGTTGACTTTATTTATACCGCGGAATTCTCAGTCATTCTCAAGTCTTTCCAATATTGACTTTGGATCAATGTATATCAACATTTTACATTCATACATACTATAGTGGAGAGTGGGGTAAGTTTAGCCATGTTTTACATTCAGCATCACTGTCAAGGCAGATTATTATTATTTTAATTTAACCTTTATTTAACTAGGATATAGTTTAACTAGGATATAGTATTTATTTAACTAGGATATAGTTTAACTAGGATGTAGTATTTATTTAACTAGGATATAGTTTAGCTAGGATATAGTATTTATTTAACTAGGATATAGTTTAACTAGGATATAGTATTTATTTAACTAGGATATAGTATTTATTTAGCTAGGATATAGTTTAACTAGGATATAGTATTTATTTAACTAGGATATAGTTTAACTAGGATATAGTATTTATTTAACTAGGATATAGTTTAACTAGGATATAGTTTAACTAGGATATAGTATTTATTTAACTAGGATATAGTTTAACTAGGATATAGTATTTATTTAACTAGGATATAGTATTTATTTAACTAGGATATAGTTTAACTAGGATATAGTATTTATTTAACTAGGATATAGTATTCTTTCTATCAAAGATATCTACATATATTTAATTTTATATGTATATGTTGTGTATTCCTGGAAAGTAATAAGAATTCATGTAAACATTACAGTTTTGAAAACTGGTCTCTTGGCACAACTTACCCCGGGTATGGGGTAAGTTGAAGCTACCGAAACAGGGTAAGTTAAGCCGCCTTAACATTTCTGTACTGAATTAAATATTACCACTACCTTTTTAAAACCATGTCAATCTTTATTCCCAAACACAATTCAACACAATGACAATACATTTTTTGTTTAAGCCTCTTTTAACACAGACTTAACACCTAACAAACTGTTTTAAAACACTTTTAACATAGACTTAACACCTAACAAACTGTTTTAAAACACTTTTAACATAGACTTAACACCTAACAAACTGTTTTAAAACACTTTTAACAGACTTAACACCTAACAAACTGTTTTAAAACACTTTTAACATAGACTTAACACCTAACAAACTGTTTTAAAACACTTTTAACACAGACTTAATACCTAACAAACTGTTTTAAAACACTTTTAACACAGACTTAACACCTAACAAACTGTTTTAAAACACTTTTAACACAGACTTAACACCTAACAAACTGTTTTAAAACACTTTTAACATAGACTTAACACCTAACAAACTGTTTTAAAACACTTTTAACACAGACTTAACACCTAACAAACTGTTTTAAAACACTTCTAACATAGACTTAACACCTAACAAACTGTTTTAAAACACTTTTAACATAGACTTAACACCTAACAAACTGTTTTAAAACACTTTTAACATACTTAACACCTAACAAACTGTTTTAAAACACTTTTAACACAGACTTAACACCTAACAAACTGTTTTAAAACACTTCTAACATAGACTTAACACCTAACAAACTGTTTTAAAACACTTTTAACATAGACTTAACACCTAACAAACTGTTTTAAAACACTTTTAACATAGACTTAACACCTAACAAACTGTTTTAAAACACTTTTAACATACTTAACACCTAACAAACTGTTTTAAAACACTTTTAACACAGACTTAACACCTAACAAACTGTTTTAAAACACTTTTAACACAGGCCCTGTTGTTACCTGATACCCCAACGATAATGCATTGCATTACTGATACCCCAACGATAATGCATTGCATTACGCCCGGGGAAAAAACTCGACTTGCCATTGGCTCAACTTACCCCAATGCAAACATTTAGATTAGCCCACACAGCTACAAGGATGCACTTTCATTCTAGGTTTAGGACCTGATATTGAAGCTTATAGAGAGCACCAGCTGATGTAAAGAACAATCTTAAAAGTATCTCCTTATGGTTCAGGTAAAAGCATAATGATACTTCTAACACTCAATTAATTTGACTTTAACTTTGTGTCTCAGTTTTACCCCTATGTCTCAACTTACCCCACTCTGCCCTACAATCATATCAGATGCCAATGTGAATATAAACCTGTAAACACAGTCATCTAATGCACACGGTTTACCACCGACATGTTCGATTGGTTGGATAATGAGTGTGAATATATTAGTCAATACTTTATGAATAAAATCAATTAACAAACAAGGTACAATTTATTTACCTTGTTTGTTAATTAATTCATAGGTCTACATATTTTATTGACAAAGGATAAGGTTCATTAAGCTTTTTGAAATCATTCATTTCCAGACACAATTATTTTTATGTTTTTTTGGGTCAGAATATTCAAAAGCAGAAAGGTATTGGATTAAATAATTTAAATATTATATAATTGAATTAGTCATATCCTTGTTTTGAATGTGATTTGAAAAACTGAATATGAAACTCATACTCATACACAGAAACGGTTTCCTTCAAGTTTCTGCTTAGTTTTTGCTGCTATTAGGAGGTAAGAGATTGAGTCCATTTCCATTTAATTCCTTACACACACACACACACACACACACACACACACACACACACACACCCTGAATCTTGGCATCCCAGCACACTCCCTCTGTCCAACACCCTTACAGCAGAGCTATGGAGCAAGCAGGCAGGCCTATACTGGTGCAAACCCGGCCACCAAGAGGGCCGGAGCGTTGGCTGTCCCGCTGGCCTTCCCACACTCCCTGTAGGATTTGATCCACAGCTCAGCACAGCGGCCTGGATTAGCCCCACGCACCTTTGTGGAGCGAAAGATTATCCAGACCTCCCTGCATTCACTGAAAGGATCTTGAATCACTCTAGTGCGCCAGCGGCCGCCCGTCAGCTAATCACCCTCTCAGAGTAATTTTTTTGCAATTAAGCAGCTTTTCCAGCCCCGGTCGGCCATGTCAGGTGTTTGCACTGGGCCGGAGTCAGAGAGAGTGATGGTTCTGTGCCATCTGTCAAAATGAGCTAGATCAGTCAGTTGGTATGTGATCTCCGAGCGGAGCGGCCTCCAGCCCTCATAGTTTGTTTGATAACCGGGGAGGGTTCAGTTCTCTGGTACTTTTCCATTAGGATATCAAGGCCCTACAGGAAATATGATGCAAGAGTTATCAAAGTTTTACTGCTGCATTTGGGTGTAATACTTTGTTATCCCATATAGGTGTAACGTTCTAGATCCCGCTTCCTATGATCTGTATTGCTTCTCCTGAGAACACTTATAACTATGGCTAATCCTGATTCAGTTCTGAAATTAGTTCTTGGAAAACCGTATACGGTACATGTAGCTAACCCTGATCTATTGATTGGGTGTGAATGTTCTGGCAGTGAGACCCGACCCCCCCCCCCCCCGCCCCGCCCCCACAGGGCCTCTCTCAGGGCCTGTCATGTGGAGCACTATGCACACTCAGCAAGTACGGGCATATCCCCACTTCCATCTGCCTATGACCTCACTGGGCCTGTTTGTTTAACCCCTCCTCTCCAAAAACAGACCTAATTATACTCCTGTAGAACACGGATTCAATCCCAGAGGATTCTATCTGCTGTTGTGTGGTGCTTGTGCTGGTTTCTGTTAATGCGTGTCTAACTGTGTGTGTGTTCTACTTGATATCAGTTTCTTTATGGCCGTTTCTTATTCTCTTCCATTTACGAACATGTACTACGTTTTTATATTACAGAGCCTCAGTGTCATATTTGAATTGATATCAGTTTTTCCTGTTGTCTTATCATTCGGTTATGACAAGTCATGACACACTTACATGGATGTCCTAGTATGTGAAGTAGGTGGTGTGGGGGAATACCAGCGGGTGTTTTACAGGGCTCCATCTACATCAATGGAAAAGTAATTCTTAAAGTCTGTGATAGGCCGACTGACTGACGTTGGTGACATCACACGCCTACTATGTGGCCGGACCTGCTCAGCAAGTCTACACCAGGACACACCTCTTTCCAAAAATAAGCACACTTTTACATACTTAGAAAAATCGTACTCTTCAAACAGTCACTGTGTGCGTCATCCAACATGGAAAGACCGTAGGTGACAGTTGGAGGGAGTCAGAAACTCAGATGAGACGTTAGACGTAGTCCGTCTGTCTGGCTGCATTCCAGTCCAGAAGCAGGCTTAGGCTGTATTGGTATTGATCTGCTGTGGCTGGGATCTCCAGGCCTGGAGCACCCTGTATGTCCAGCTTGGGGCAGGCCTGTCCGGAGTGGTGACACTCGTGTGGGACCATCAAGACTGACAGCCAGTAGAGGGGTGTGTTTGTGTGTCAGTCTGTGTGTGTGTGGAGGTGCGGGGGTTGGGGCGATGTGGTGGGGGGTTAATCTCCCTGAACTGGGGCAGATGTAGTTAACAAGCTTCTCTCAGGTCGGCTCCCTGCGTGGGAAAATGGCATCAAATCCTCTGGGGTCAGGGCTTTGGGGCTGACCCTCTGAGAGCCAGCCATTCTTCCGTCCCTCTCTCCTCTCCTGTCCAGCCAGGCTTCCATCCTCTCAAGCCTCCTCCACTCACAATCTCACTTACTCACAATGTCCCTAATTGACTGATAGACGGCCCTCAGTCATATAGACTGAAAATGAAATTGTACATTTCTCTGTTCTCTCTCCCATACTTTTCCCCTCAGATTTTATTTTATCACCTTAATTTAGAACTGTATTCCTGCCCTTCCTGGGTGGATATACAGACGTGCTCCGTAATGCAGATGTCTCTTGTTAATTATAGCTTATGGTTGCATCGTCATGTGTTACATAAACACAAAGAATGCAGATTGGGAGACGCTTGAAAGGCAAAGCCACCGCCACTCCAGAATCAGAGTAGAGCCTTAGGACCAAATTACTTCCATTGATGTCAGTAGGGTAAATTATTAGAATGAAAGGTTTATAGACGTTGGACAGCAATGAAGTGTAAATGTCAAGACATACATGTCAGGGAATGGTTCCTAGAAGTAATTCAATTTAAAAACCTTTTTTTCAATCAAACATACACACTGTGCATATTCTTTCTAGGCCTGTTGCATTTCCATAATGTGATATTCTGTTAGCAGGGCGAACAGTTGGCAGTACTGTAGAATGGTAATCTAGGATTGTTGCTCAACAGCTTCGATTGAGATGCAGATATTATCTGTCTTCACCTGATAAGGCGTGTGGAATCTTAGAATGAAGACATACTGTATCTGGGTTAAAGTGACTAATAATATCCACTCACCCAGGGTTGGGGTAAATGTCACCCAGGGTTGGGGTAAGTGTCAATTATATTCAGGACAAAGATGGAAGAAAATAGAAACAGGGAAATCCAAATTCTGATAGACAACAAGTGCAAACTTTATTTATGAATAGAATTTTAATTTTAATTGGCATGCTCCTATACCAGAATACTCCTATACCACCTGCCCACTTAGACATAGTTGGAAGGCAGGCCTGACCAGAGTCTTTATATATGCCTCACCCATGACTCACCAGTGTAGGGGTGTGCCACGCTGCCAGCCAGATGACCTCAGATGACCTCAGATGACACTATAGTTACCATTCCTCAACAACACCCAGCACCTAATTTCACTTGGTTTTGAGAAACGTACCCCACCAGCGACTTACTTCCTGGGCGTCATTCTGGGGTTCCAGGGTGTTCCAAAAACGTCCAGGAAAAAATGGGAATGACACAACTTCACATGTACGACGTCTAAAGACCTGCATCACTATACTGAGAGCTTTGCCGTTTGTAAAAGGACGCCTGGGAACTCCAGAATGAGGCTCAGGAAGTGAATCGCTGTTGGGCTAAGTTTCTCAAAACCAAGTGAAATAAAATAAAAAATAAATGTGGACCCTTCTATAACATTACATTTACATAAAAATAAAATACGGATTAGGTTCCTAAATAATGAAATTCTCCTCTAACTTGTCTGGATCCCCAGTCCTGTTTGTTGTAGCTGCATGGTAGGTGTGTGTGAATACGACACTCATCAAATACAACACAGGCTTTACAGTCCCTTTGTCCCCCCGAAAAAACAAACACAAATCACACCCAGGGCTGGTGATGGTGGTGGTTGTATAGCGAGTATAGCGAGGTGATATTTTTTTAAAGGGTTCTCTCTACAGGGATTCTTTGGTTTGTGTCCAAGAAAGTCCTGTTGTTGACGTTCTCTTGAACTTGTTTGGGAGGATGATTGTATGTAATTGCTGGATGACACACACACACAGACGATTGCGAAACAGGGTGAGGGAGCAACGTTAGCCTACACACACTATGTATACAAAAGTATGTGGACACCCCTTCAAATGAGTGGATTCGGCTGTTTCAGCCACACCCGTTGCTGACAGGTGTATAGAATCGAGCACACAGCCATGCAATCTCCATAGACAAACATTGGCAGTAGAATGGCCTTACTGAAGAGATCAGTGACTTTCAACGTGGCACCGTCATAGGATGCCACCTTTCCACTTTTATTGGGAAGTGAAAACGTCTGGGAGCAACAACTTCTCAGCTGTGAAGTGGTAGCCACACAAGCTCACAGAACGGGACCGGCGAGTCCTGAAGCGTTTAACGCGTACCAATCGTCTGTCCTAGGTAGCAACACTCACTACCGAGTTCCAAACTGACTCTGGAAGCCACTTCAGCAAGATAACTGTTAATCGGGAGCTTCATGAATTGAGTTTCCATGGCCGAGCAGCTGCACACAAGCCTAAGATCACCATGCGCAAGCCAAGTGTAAAGCTCATCGCCATTGGAGTGATGAACCATGCTTCACTATCTGGCAGTCCGACGGATTAATCTAGGTTTGGCGGATGCCACGAGAATGCTACCTGCCCCAATGCATAGTGCCAACTGTAAAGTTTGGGGGAGGAGGAATAATGGTCTGGGGCTGTTTTTCATGGTTCGGGCCCCTTAGTTCCAGTGAAGGGAAATCTTAACGTTACAGCATACAATGACATTCTAGACGATTCTGTGCTTCCAACTTTGTGGCAACAGTTTGGGGAAGGCCCTTTCCTGTTTCAGCATGACAATGCTCCCGTGCACAAAGCGAGGTCCATACAGAAATGGTTTGTTGAGATCGGTGTGGAAGAACTTGACTGGCCTGCACAGAGCCCTGACCTCAACCCCATCGAACACCTTTGGGATGAATTGGAAAGTTCTTCCACACCGAGCCAGGCCTAATCGCCCAACATCAGTGCCCGACCTCACTAATGCTATTGTGTCCCAACATCTAGTGGAAAGCCTTCCCAGAAGGGTGGAGGCTGTTATAGCAGCAAAGGGGGGACCAACTCCATATTAATGCCCATGATTTTGGAATGAGATGATCGACGAGCAGGTGTCCACATACTTTTGGCAATGTTGTGTACCTCCATAATAACCTGTATACGGAAATCAAGTAACATACAGTACCGGTGAGTGGATAAAATGACTGGGGAAGCCAAGCCAGGAAATAAAGGCCATATTACAACCTATGTGTTGTGATAATTGCATTGTTTGCTCTATAACCTGTTAGTTCATATGCCTTGACACCGTGATATATAGACATAAAGGCCCAGACAATAAGAAGACACAGTGGCAGAATACATTCAACCACAGCTTTGTTTCATCACAAAACCCGAGAGTAACCTCTGTCCAGTGAAGTCCACAAAACATATTGCATGTAACAAACCGTTAAATGACCTACAGCATGGTCAAGGAAGTTAATGTTTCTGACATTTTCAGACCACTAAACAACTATTGATTTAGAACCACGGAGAGTTACTGCAAATTAAACAGGAACTCCTCCACTATTCAACATCATCTAATCGCCTCTGCTTAGTCTAATACAGTGACAACTATAATATTACAAAAACTATTTAGTCCAATCAACGTAAACTAAATATCATGTGGCTGTCCATGGTACTGATTTCTGTGTGTGAGTGTGTGTGTGTGTGTGTGTGTAGTAAACAACATGTTGACTCACCCTACTTGTAGAAAAACACCAATACCATCTTCCTCTCTTCCATGTTGCTGAAACGGTCTATGAATCTGTCATATAGTACACGTTTTTAGTTGTTGTTGTCCTGGGCTACCTGGCTAAAATACTACCTGGCTAAAATGCTACCTGGCTAAAATACTACCTGGCTAAAATGCTACCTGGCTAAAATTCTACCTGGCTAAAATCCTACCTGGCTAAAATACTATCTGCCTAGCCTAACTTTCATGGGAAATGATTAGCCAGCTAGTTAACATTAACATGCTACATCTAGCTACATATTGAACTTCCATCCTCTCAGGCCAGAGGAACAATGTATGAATTTAATGGTTGGATCAGAATCGCTGTTATAATCGTTGGCCAGTACGGAGAATTAAGTAAAACCACAAGTCCAAATCCCTATCTCCATCCATGGCTAATTTAGGAAAGGGCCAATTTTAGCTTGTTAGCTAGCCACCGGAGGACAACAACACAATGAGATGCAACAATTCAAGTTGTTTCTGTCTATGACATTTGGCTTTTGATGTGGTTGTGTGAAGTCAAATCCAAACAGGCTTCTGTTGTCACTATGTTTTGAAGCGCCAGGACCAATCACAGTTGAGCTCACTCACTCAAGCTCAGCGCTGATTGGCTGTTATTTTATATTTTTTATCAAGGGAGGCCAAATGCTCGCTGGCTTCCCTTGCATTCAATGCTTTGGGCAGCAACAATGTCCTACTCTTTTTGACCAGACCTATTGTGCGTGACCTAATATGTCCTATTTCACTTTGTCTATGAACACTGGAGCATGTAGCATGGTTTCACCTAATTCGCCAAGAGTAGTAGTATTTCCTCTGACCCTAGTTGACCCGTCTTGAGAGCCTAGAAAATGGGGCCAAGTGTGTGTGTGTGTGTGTGTGTGTGCGTGTGTGTGTAAGTTAGGCCGAGGTACATACCATGTCATATGTCCAGTGACAGCGATCTGATTACGGATTCTATAGGGCTGATTGGGCGTGGGGATTGATGGAGGTAGGGGCGATGCAGGGGGGCAGATTAGGCCTTTCATACAGGCCACAGATATTGATTAGTGGTGGTTGGGGGACAGTGAGAAGGAACACAGATTGACAGACACAAGGGTCACGCGGTGCCTTAGCCCCATCAGATGGACCCTGATCGTATTCGTAGTGTCAGGATCTGTGTTCATTAAGCTCCTGGCTGTAACCTGTCTCAAACTCAATATCCATACCCCCCCCCCCACACACACACACGCGTGCAAACACACATTCAAATCCCCCCCACACAACCCATACACTTACAAAGCCCCCCCCCACACATACATCACACATAGACCCCCCCCCCCCCACACATACATACATCACACATAGACCCCCTCCTCCACACATAGACCCCCTCCACCACACATAGACCTCCTCCACCACACTAACTCCTGTGCAGTGGAGGATAAAGTTCCCTCCCTGATTTGTGAGGGGTTTATGGGGGTCCCCTTCTGCCCTGTCCTGCCAAGGAGGGGAGTGTTGGTTACCCTGGGAACGTGGGGGGAGGTGGGACACGCTCAGCAGCGGCTCAGTTCTGACTGACTCTGTCACCTATTGATTAGTTGCCATGGTGAGTTAGTCAGTGCTCTCTCCCTGCCGGCCGGAGATGTGTCCTCGAGAGTCAGGCAGGGCTGCTCAGATGAGCCTCAGCTTTGTCTGGAGGGGGCTGTGACCTCTCTCACTCACTCTCTCCACCTTCTCCCTTTTGTCTTCTCTCACTTGTTTCTAGGACTGTGTCATTGGGCGAGTGTCACCACCGAGGCTGGTTCAGTTCATCTGCACTAGAGCCTTATTCATCTCCTCCATCTTGGTTACAGTATGCATACAGCCATCTCCTCCATCTTGGTTACAGTATGCATACAGCCATCTCCTCCATCTTGGTTACAGTATGCATACAGCCATCTCCTCCATCTTGGTTACAGTATGCATACAGCCATCTCCATCTTGGTTACAGTATGCATACAGCCATCTCCTCCATCTTGGTTACAGTATGCATACAGCCATCTCCTCCATCTTGGTTACAGTATGCATACAGCCATCTCCTCCATCTTGGTTACAGTATGCATACAGCCATCTCCTCCATCTTGGTTACAGTATGCATACAGCCATCTCCTCCATCTTGGTTACAGTATGCATACAGCCATCTCCTCCATCTTGGTTACAGTATACTTACAGCCATCTCCTCCATCTTGGTTACAGTATGCATACAGCCATCTCCTCCATCTTGGTTACAGTATGCATACAGCCATCTCCTCCATCTTGGTTACAGTATGCATACAGCCATCTCCTCCATATTGGTTACAGTATGCATACAGCCATCTCCTCCATCTTGGTTACAGTATGCATACAGCCATCTCCTCCATCTTGGTTACAGTATGCATACAGCCATCTCCTCCATCTTGGTTACAGTATGCATACAGCCATCTCCTCCATCTTGGTTACAGTATGCATACAGCCATCTCCTCCATCTTGGTTACAGTATGCATACAGCCATCTCCTCCATCTTGGTTACAGTATGCATACAGCCAGTCTCATGGGGACGGATAATAATATGAATTGTAAGTAAATAGTCTAAAGTTATTGAGCTGCATCACAGGGTTGCTATCTTGCATGATCACTCTTCACTTCTCTATACTGTCCTTATTATGGTCATTAGTGGGGCCATGAGTTTTTCATGACCATGTAACCAGAAAAACTCTGGGCCATAGCTTTAGGCAATGACTCGGGTCCAGAGTTTTTTTCCCCCAGCAAGTTAATTTGAGATCAGGAAAAACTCTGTCCTGGTCATGAGGTCTGAGACAAAGGTATCGTAGACCCATTCTGGAGGAGAGGGTCCCTGTGGTGCCAGGTTTCCACCTGCAGTAGCTAAAAGCTGCACAGTAGCTGACAGCCCGGTTGGAGCCCAGAGGCCATTATCCACCAAGGGCCAATATGCACTTCACACCTGTGGGCCATTAGCATGCAGCAGGGGCCTCAAGGGAGGCCTGTTATGAACAGCCAGGGCTGAGGGCCCACAGGTGGGGAGCAGGAGACATGGAACATGAAGGAAGCTGGAGAGCAGAAGATAAAGCAAGCCAAAGCGCAGCTCAGCCACTCTGGAGCGTTTATAGTGCATTAGATCTTCCTACCATCGTCCTTGGCTCCTCTTTCTTCAAGGCTGCCATGCATGCGTTAATGTGGGCTTGGCCTGTTTGTCTGTTTTATTTCCATTTTAGGAAAAAAGTAACGGGGGAAGAATATTTTTTCTTTCTTTCAGTCTGTATTTAACTTTTTGGTTCTTCCAGAAATGCTCACTTTTTCTGTCTATTTAGGAGCTGAGCACAGTTCATCAAGTTTAACCTGAAACTTGACGACAGGTCCTCCCCTGCCCCCCGTCCTCCCCAATATCACACCTCGGATGCATAAACATGCCAGCGCTCCCCATCTCACCCCACCCAGGGTGCCTCCCAGGGGGCCTGCATGGCTTTAGTGCCTGAGCTGTGACACCAATCAGGGGAGATGGCGGGCTCCTTTGTCATGCTAACACCGTTCGCCTCTTGTTTCTTATTCAAATGCTCTCTATCTTTCTCCTCTCCCTCACTCTCTCCCCACTCTCCACCCTTCTCTTCATCCTTCCCTCCCAAGTCCAAGTAAATCCGCTACAGAGAGAGAGAGAGGGGGAGAGAGAGAGAGAGGGGGAGAGAGAGAGAGAGAGAGAGAGAGAGAGAAGAACGACATTGAGAGAGGGAGAGCGACTGTGCCCTGGGGCTGCTGAGCTGATCTAATTTGTGGGAGCCCCTCTCTCCTGGGGGTCAGCCCGTGTCTCAGTAGTCTCAGAGCATGGGGCTGTTTCCATGCCCAACGGAGACCAGCCATTTCATATTCAAATGCTAAAATCAGGCCTATGACCCGCAGGGGGCTCTTTATGGCCTAGGCCCTAGGTCAGGGGTCAAGATGGTGATTTAATAGCCCAGGCTAAAGAAGGAAAAGAAGAGGGAGAAGAGTGATTTAGGGGCTGAATGAGTAATAAAAAAGCATTTTTCCTAAATTGTCATGTAAATTGGAATCCCTCTCTCCTCGCCTTCCCACTTGCTTGCATAACTCCTCTGTGTTCCGCAAAGGACTTTCCTTTGGGAAAAAAGAAAGTCAAATTTCGCCAGCCCAGCCGCCATTCCCTCCCGACTTGTCAGACCTGTAAACAGTAGCTGTGGAGGAGGAGAATGTGGGAGGAGATTAGAGATGGAAATAAAGAGATGTTAGTTAGTTAGTTAGTTTAACACTCATCTGCTCTGTGTGGTGCCACCATGTCTCATGTGTCCGATGTGCTACAGCTGCAGTGTTGTCCCTGTCCTCCTGGTTGTGTTCTGCTCTCCTCTGCACTGGGAGAAGCTCCAGTGACTAAGGACAGGTGTGTGTGTGTGTGTGTGTGTGTGTGTGTGTGTTGTAACGGTTAATACAGGTGACTGTTACAGTTTTTCTGGCAGAGTTCCTGATGCAGATGTAACTAACATGCTGACTACACCGGGCAGGCGCTTATTGATTTTGTCCATCCACACCAGACGTGATTAAGACATGCAGGTTGAAATATCAAAACAAACTCTGAACCAACTATATTAATTTAGAGACAGGTCGAAACACATGAAACATTCATGGACATGTAGCTCGCTAGCTTGCTGTTGCTAGTTCATCTGTCCTGGGAGATAAACATTGGGTTGTTATTTTACCTGAAATGCACAACGTTTTTTTTTTCTGGATCTTTGTAGAATTTTGACACATTTTTGAGTCACACAAAACCGTGTATTCTCTACTCCGACAATTAATCCACAGATAAAAGGGGAAACCTAGTTAGTGTCTAGAAATCTCTCCTCCTTCAGTCTTCTTCTTCTTCTGCTTCTTCTTCTGTGGACTTTATATGGCGGTTGGCAACCAACTTTAAGGTGTATTACCACCACCAACTGGACTGGAGTGTGGACCTCAGTTCATCTTTCAATCACCCACGTGGGTATATGCTCCTAAAAACCACTGAGGAGATGGGAGAGGTGGGACTTGCATGAAATGATTGAATAACATGTATGTGTACATTTATTTTGCAAGGATCGCACATGCATTGCGGGCGGAGTGGAGGTCACCTCCATCATCCTTTACCAAAACCTCACTGCTAAATGTATTTTTTTACCCTTTTTAAATACTGTTCCCTCCTCTGTGACTCCCTACTGTCTAAGCATCTGTGACTCACACAGCTTTCCTTCCCCCGGAGGCAAAGGGCCTCCTTCATTATTTGACTCGTCAAAACCACAACACCATATCAGCTTATAAGTAGCGCTGCAGATGAGGCTTTGATGGTGAGTGAATATGAGGGAAGCTAGTGGAGGATAGATGCTGTCCTGTAAGACATCAATCACATATGAACTGTGGTGTTTCTGTCTACCTCAGACTAGTACTCTTTTGAGGTTGTGGACAAGGCTATGACATCTAGCCTTTGTGCATACAACCTTTTTTCATGAAACGTTGTGTTTATTACTAAATTGACAGGATATTGTGTAATCTGTTTACAGGTAGCCATGCCAACTCCATCGGAGATGTATGTTTGAAGATAATCATCGGAAATCCTCCACCCAAACCCTATCCAGGTCAGCAGCAACCTTGGAGTAGGGAGAGATACCTACTGATACCTACCTACTGAGCAGCAGGCTCTGACACAGGTGGGTTTAGAGGCCCACTCAGGCTCTGACACAGGTGGGTTTAGAGGCCCACACAGGCTCTGACACAGTTGGGTTTAGAGGCCCACTCAGGCTCTGACACAGGTGGGTTTAGAGGCCCACTCAGGCTCTGACACAGGTGGGTTTAGAGGCCCACTCAGGCTCTGACACAGGTGGGTTTAGAGGCCCACTCAGGCTCTGACACAGGTGGGTTTAGAGGCCCACTCAGGCTCTGACATCGGCTTTGGTGGACATCTCTTTCTCACTCCCACACCATGGCTAGGGCCAAGGCCATCTAAATTCCTTTCAATTCAGAAATTCTCTCCTATGGAGAAATTCAATTTCCAATGGAATTGACCCCAACTCTGATGACACAATGATCCTATTGTGGTAGTCTGGGGCTAGGGGGGTTCACGATTGTTGGTGGTGTGTGTGTGTGAGGTAGGACCAGGGGTAGGGGAGTTAGTGTTGGGAGTGTGGTGAGGTGCAAAGTCCAACGCAGGCCTTAGTGAACACAGCTGCTGCCACACTGTCAATACTGCTCCTCTGGTGGCTGTGAAGAAAGAGGCTCCTTGCCGCATTGGCTGCCCTCCCCCTGTCCATGCCTGCCTGCCCGCCCTGCGCCCAGGAAGGTTTGGTAGCTCCAGGCGGCACCACTAACAGTTCACACTCTCTCTTACGTGGCAGCAGGGAGGTATGGAGGGGGAAGGAAGGGGTGTAGGGGTGTAGGGGTGAGCTGCCTCTCATCTCCCCTCTTCACCTCTGACCATTCAATTTCCCACCTTTCACCCCTCTCTTTCACCCCTTTCTTTCTCCTTTCTCCTCTTCCCTAAACCCTCTCCTCTCCACTCTCTCCTTTGTAGCCAGTGTACCTGCAGGACTTGTGTCCCGGCCATAGAGCTGAAGGATTGGGGTCTTCTGAGGGTCGGAGGGGGACACCATTAAACAGCATGGGGAAGACAAAAGCAGCACATTTCTAACTGCTGCCTTTTTAAATGGGCCAGTGTAATATCACATGGTTTAGACTATATGTCATGTAGTTTGACAGAGAGGGAAGGAGTTTATAGTATTTGCATGGCAGGTCTTTATAGCTGTCTCATAAAGTAACATTTATGGGTTAGTGTCAATACTAATCTATAATCCCTAAACATGCCTGTTCTCTATATCATCTGGTGTTGCAGCTCAGGTCTGTTAAACATAGCTAATAATAAGGTAACTTGTTCAGATATGTACTGTAGGTAGGACAGGTATGCAGGACAGGTATGTAGGGGACAGGGGCCTGGGGCCAGGGTAACCCAGTGGTTTAATTAATCACATAATTAATATACATTGTGTTGTATTACCTTGAAGCCTTTGTTTGGAGTTCAGCCTCACAACTTAAACACATGTAAATCAAATCAAGTCAGGATGTTCCCTTTGATCATCGTATAAAGCACCTCTCTCTATCTACTCCCCACCTGTTGTAACATTATGTTCAGTCATGTAGAACTTTTCACTCAGTCCCCATGCACGTCAGACCCCCCACACTACAATACAGCACTCAGTCCCCATGCACGCCAGACCCCCCACACTACAATACAGCACTCAGTCCCCATGCACGTCAGACCCCCCACACTACAATACAGCACTCAGTCCCCATGCACGCCAGACCCCCCACACTACAATACAGCACTCAGTCCCCATGCACGTCAGACCCCCCACACTACAATACAGCACTCAGTCCCCATGCACACCAGACCCCCCACACTACAATACAGCACTCAGTCCCCATGCACACCAGACCCCCCACACTACAATACAGCACTCAGTCCCCATGCACACCAGACCCCCCACACTACAATACAGCACTCAGTCCCCATGCACGTCAGACCCCCCACACTACAATACAGCACTCAGTCCCCATGCACACCAGACCCCCCACACTACAATACAGCACTCAGTCCCCATGCACGTCAGACCCCCCACACTACAATACAGCACTCAGTCCCCATGCACGCCAGACCCCCCACACTACAATACAGCACTCAGTCCCCATGCACACCAGACCCCCCACACTACAATACAGCACTCAGTCCCCATGCACGTCAGACCCCCCACACTACAATACAGCACTCAGTCCCCATGCACGCCAGACCCCCCACACTACAATACAGCACTCAGTCCCCATGCACGTCAGACCCCCCACACTACAATACAGCACTCAGTCCCCATGCACACCAGACCCCCCACACTACAATACAGCACTCAGTCCCCATGCACACCAGACCCCCCACACTACAATACAGCACTCAGTCCCCATGCACACCAGACCCCCCACACTACAATACAGCACTCAGTCCCCATGCACGTCAGACCCCCCACACTACAATACAGCACTCAGTCCCCATGCATGTCAGACCCCCCACACTACAATACAGCACTCAGTCCCCATGCACACCAGACCCCCCACACTACAATACAGCACTCAGTCCCCATGCACGTCAGACCCCCCACACTACAATACAGCACTCAGTCCCCATGCACGTCAGACCCCCCACACTACAATACAGCACTCAGTCCCCATGCACGCCAGACCCCCCACACTACAATACAGCACTCAGTCCCCATGCACGTCAGACCCCCCACACTACAATACAGCACTCAGTCCCCATGCACACCAGACCCCCCACACTACAATACAGCACTCAGTCCCCATGCACACCAGACCCCCCACACTACAATACAGCACTCAGTCCCCATGCACGTCAGACCCCCCACACTACAATACAGCACTCAGTCCCCATGCATGTCAGACCCCCCACACTACAATACAGCACTCAGTCCCCATGCACACCAGACCCCCCACACTACAATACAGCACTCAGTCCCCATGCACGTCAGACCCCCCACACTACAATACAGCTATTTGGCAGAAGGAGAAAAAAAGTAAAACCACGAAGGCTGACAAAATCACCGTAAACGGCCCTAATTCTGCCATTAGGCGAGCAGCAACGAGAAGCAGCACTGAGGCGATTGGCTGGGCCACTCCATATTCACAGGCCCAGGATGAAGCTGGGCGGCCTGCTGAGAAAATGGTGTCGTAATCAGGAGCCACATGTTCTGCCTGATCTGGTATGCCTGCCCCCACCCCTCTCTCTCCCTCTCTCCTCCTCTCCTCCCCGCCCGTGCCTCCCTTCCCTTCCCTCTTTGTGGCCAGTAAGGAGATCCTAATGAGAGTTTGGATGTACTGAGATCCTCATATGAGAGGAGCTTGTCGGTAGGGAGGAGAGATGGGGTCTGAGGTGGGGGTGGGAGCTAAAAGTAGAGAGTTTGGGAGTTGGAGGGTGGTTTTTTTGTTCCCACATTTTGATTATTCAGGTTGGCTGAACTAAATTCGAGACCCATAAAATTCGTATCCCCTCTGGGGTCTATTTGCATATATTTCAACACCCCCACCTCCTTGTTCCTTTTTACCCCAGAAAGTGAAAGAGAGGGTGAAGCAACCAGGCCTGTCTAGGCTTTAAGATGTCCCCATGGTGTGAAATATGGGTGAACAAGCAGGGGCTTTGAAACTCAAACTCAGACCTTTTTACACACACACACACACACCCACGCACACACACGCACACACCTACGCACACACACACACACACACACACGCACACACACACAAACTTTTACTCAAACTACAAATACTAATTTACGACATTCAACAGTTATATGGTTAGTAGTTTTTACACAATGGCTATAAATAATCACTCAGGGTTATAGAAGGGGTACATTCTACCAAAAACACTTGTTTGAATCACAAATGCTTGTGATTCGGAAACAGTTTGGCAACTTGATGTTACATCATTGAGGTAAAACCTACAGGAACATTTTTGATAAATATGTCTTTAATTGTTGGGGATTCATTTTCAGACAGAAAGTTTTTGACGCCAGGTCTTAAAATTCCATTTGGGATGTGTGCCCAATAGCATATATAAGATCAGGGGAGCACATAGGTAGCTAGGCAATGGGCACATGTTCTGTCTGAGAAGCTAGCTGGCTATAACAACAACAACAGAAACCCATGCAGATAGCCATAGAGACACCTGTTAGTCTGGCTAGCTGAGACAAGTTTTTTGTTTTGCCCAGTGCCATGCTCTGGCCTAATGGCACTGGTTTTATGGCCCATCTGTGTGGAACTGTGGATGGGGCATGAGGGCTGAAGTAGGATGGTGATGGCGGTGTACTTGATGGCATTTAATGTTGTTGTCAGCCCCCCCCCCCCCCCCCAGAATGCAGTGTCAGGAGGCAGAGCACTGAGCGGCCATTGTGTGTGTTAACCAAAGCGGAATGGCCGGGTGACAAAAGTGGGAGGAGTGGGCTGAGGACGCACAAAGCCAGGGGGAGGAGAGGAGAGGAGAGGAGGAGGGGTGGAGGGGCGTACTGCTGGGGGCTAAATAGACCCACTCAGTCCCAAAAACTCCATGCACCCCAGAACTCCCTAGAACCCCTCTGAACCCCCCCCCCCCTCCCCCTGTACCACCCTGCACCCCTCTCTCTCCTCCTAGGGTGTATTGTTGCCTGGTTAGCTTTCCCACTTGTCTGAACAGAGAGAAAGGAGGAAATACAACAGCTGAACAAACTTGTTGTTGTTTTTACATGAATCATGTCTTCAAACTGGTTAAAGTACATAAACAGCATGTATCAGTTAGAGTCACCACTGACCTTTAACCCTAGCAGACTATCCAGTCAGCATCCTGTCTCTCTGTCTCACTAGCAGACATTCTAAAATAGACTACATCACACCCTGATCATTTCACCAACTTACAACATATACTATAAGTTTGAAATAAAAAGGTGGTATAGATAAGCTAATCTCATTCAATATTATGTGAGATCCAATCTGACATCTGACTTTAGAATAGATTGAGGAACTTATTCAATATCCTCATTTGTTTACTTCCCCCAACACAGTCGTGTGGATGTGATTATTTGCTGACGGCCCAGTGGTGTTTCAGAGAAGGGGAGAGAGAGAGAGGAGTCTGTAGAATCTGTGTAAACCAACCAGTAACCTTCACTAATACCTGAGGGAAAAGACCACTCTAAAACACACAACACCAAGCCTCGAACACAATACCATCATCCTCTCCAGGTGCAATTATGAGCACATTCACTCCAACCAGAGTTCTGGTAGTACTATCACTCTCTGGTCTACGTCAATGGGACTTGGCTTATTTGGGTTCAACTAGTATATCTCCCCTTCTGTCCAAAAGTGACTGTGGGGACAGCCAGCCAGTGAGATGTCTGCATTAGATCCGTGTCTTTGTGTTGCCATGGAGATAACCTCAAGATGGCCTCCAGTCGTGGATCTCCCCTGTCCCACCCCTTGGCTGGTCACCAAACCCATAAAGGGCCACTTTGAAGAGGCCCCTCTTCCTTGTCGGGCCCTTCCTCTCCCCTCTCAGATGCAAGGTGGACTCAGGAATATCAAAGGGATGCTCTATAGAAACTCTCCTCCCTCCCCCCACATACACACTTACCATTTGAAAACCCTCTTTATTCCTGCGAACCTCACCCTTTTCTGTTTATTTACAAACCCCACAGTAGGGCCCAATGGCAGTTTCCCTTTTTACTGGTTGTTTGCGGCCGGGTTAGGAAGTAGCTTGCTGGGTTGTTTTGCTTTATCTCTTGTGATGTAACTAGAGGGTCAAACCCAGGGTCATAGGTCATATAGCAGTAGTGAACTGGTCGGGTCAACCCTGGAAAGCCACAACACACATCCTCCCCTGCCACCAGTCCTACAAGGTGTGTGTGTTGTGCCCAGAGCTAGTACACACAGGTTGACTTGGCCCTCCCTCACCTCCAGCACTGCAGTCAGAGCCCTCTCCATCAGAGCCATGACCTCCCTAGCCATTATCCCCATGCAGCCTGTAAATCAGCCTGCAATCAGCCTACACCCGTGGATCCCGGAGCCCTCACCTCGCCACTCCAGATGATTCCCCTGACTGATTGGGCTAACTGGACTCCTGTCTGTGGAGGCATTAGCATGGATTGTTTTCTGGGTGACACACCAATGGAGCTGCGTTAGCATTCACACCTCACCTCACCTCCGCCACTGCTGAGCCCCTGAGACTGAGACAAGGGAGACATTTCTGTCATTTTTATTTACACTTCCATCTTGTCAAATCAGGCGTGAATGCAACCCTACTATAGTAAGTAGATAGTTCACTCCCCAACCCTGTGTCTCACCCACGAGGGCCCCGTACTCGGCAGCAATCAGAAACTGACCCATGTCGTGTCTTACTGTGATGCCCATGGAGAAGACCTGATATACTCTGTGTCTGTGGTATTAGATAGGCAGGAGTGAGTGAGTGAATTGAGTTGGTTCCCGTTTGTGAGAGTGAATCTGTGAGAAAAGAATCAGAGAGTGAGTGTGTTTGACTTGTGATTAGCCCTTCACACACACACACACACACACACACACACACACACACACACACACACACACACACACACACACACACACACACACACACACACACACACACACACACACACACACACACAGAGACACACCGACCCCCCTCTCCCTGTATAAATTATGCACGGGGTCAGCCATTGTCTAGAGACTCGTGGAATCCTGATGACATCACAGTTGCCCAGGCTCTAGTGCGCTTAGTGACCACTCAGCTCTGGACAGGCCTCATGTCTGGCCCGAGAGAGAGAGAGAGAGAGAGAGAGAGAGAGAGAGAGAGGGTGGGGAGAGATGAGAGGTGGGAGGAGTGGAGAGAGGGGAGGGAGGGGTGGGGCAGAGAGGGGGATGAGAGTGAGTGAGAGGGTGGGGAGGGAGGGAAAGAGAGAGAGAGGGATAGGTTGAAAGGTGGGGTATTGGAGAAAGAGGGGGCCGATGGGGGGTGTAATATGTATGATATGGGCTGTATGGAGGGAGTTTGGGTTCTCATAGTCAGCAAAATCATCCCAAAATGTACAAACATCCAGCAGATCTGTCTACCAGGTGGAAAACATCAAAAGCTGCATGTAGGGCAAAAAATATTCAGCTGGAAAACAAATTACCTTATTGAGCTGGTAAAATAATCTTCTTATTGAGCTGGTAAACTAATCATCTTATTCAGCTGGTAAACTAATCTTCTTATTGAGCTGGTAAACTAATCATCTTATTCAGCTGGTAAACTAATCTTCTTATTCAGCTGGTAAACTAATCATATTATTAATCTGGTAAACAAATTATCTTATTGAGCTGGTAAACTAATCATATTATTCAGCTGGTAAACAAATTATCTTATTGAGCTGGTAAATTAATAATATTATTCAGCTGGTAAACTAATCATCTTATTGATCTGGTAAACTAATAATCTTATTGAGCTGGTAAACTAATCATCTTATTCAGCTGGTAAACTAATAAACTTATTCAACTGGTAAACTAATCATCTTATTCAACTGGTAAACTAATCATCTTATTCAGCTGGTAAACTAATCATCTTATTGAGCTGGTAAACTAATCATCTTATTCAGCTGGTAAACTAATCATCTTATTGAGCTGGTAAACTAATCATCTTATTGAGCTGGTAAACTAATCATCTTATTCAGCTGGTAAACTAATCATCTTATTGAGCTGGTAAACTAATCATCTTATTGAGCTGGTAAACTAATTATCTTATTGAGCTGGTAAACTAATCATCTTATTCAGCTGGTAAAACTAATCATCTTATTGAGCTGGTAAACTAAAATTATTAAATGTCAAAAATATAAAACTATATAAAACTAAAACCAAGTAGTCCGGGGCTTTGAGGACCTCTCTGAAATAGAAAGGCTGCCGATCCTTTTGGGGGAAGACATGGTCAGCTGTGCGCTGGTAGCATGCTATGTTGCTGCCTGCCACAAGTTGAGGGACAGTGCCTGACATATTTAATGCCTTTTTTTCCTATGTTGTTATTTTGTTCTCTGATGTAATTATAAAAATAAAAATAAATGATGTATGATACTTTGGCAATATGTACATTGTTGCGTCATGCCAATAAAGTGAATTGAATTGAATTTGAGAGATGGATAGAGAGAGAGAGCCAGATAGAGAGAGCCAGATAGAGAGAGAGAGCCAGATAGAGAGAGAGAGAGAGACAGATAGAGAGAGAGAGACAGATAGAGAGAGAGAGAGCCGGATAGAGAGAGAGAGAGAGCCAGATAGAGAGAGAGAGACAGATAGCGAGAGGGAGAGAGATAGAGAGAGACAGATAGCGAGAGGGAGAGAGATAGAGTCAGATAGAGAGAGAGAGACAGATAGAGAGAGTGAGAGAGAGAGAGAGAGAGAGAGAGAGAGAGAGCCGGATAGAGAGAGAGAGAGAGCCAGATAGAGAGAGAGAGACAGATAGCGAGAGGGAGAGAGATAGAGAGAGACAGATAGCGAGAGGGAGAGAGATAGAGTCAGATAGAGAGAGAGAGACAGATAGAGAGAGTGAGAGAGAGAGAGAGAGAGAGAGAGAGAGAGAGAGAGAGAGAGATAGGTAGGTAGGTAGGTAGGTAGGTAGGTAGGTAGGTAGGTAGGTAGGTAGGTAGGTAGGTAGGTAGGTAGGTAGGTAGGTAGGTAGGTAGGTAGGTAGGTAGGTAGGTAGGTAGGTAGGTAGGTAGGTAGGTAGGTAGGTAGGTAGGTAGGTAGGTAGGTAGGTAGGTAGGTAGGTAGGTAGGTAGGTAGGTAGGTAGGTAGGTAGGTAGGTAGGTAGGTAGATAGATAGATAGATAGATAGATAGATAGATAGATAGATAGATAGATAGATAGATAGATAGATAGATAGATAGATAGATAGATAGATAGATAGATAGATAGATAGATAGATAGATAGATAGATAGATAGATAGATAGATAGATAGATAGATAGATAGATAGATAGATAGATAGATAGATAGATAGATAGATAGATAGATAGATAGATAGAGACAGAGAGGGAGAGAGCAGGAATTTGTCTCTGTCTGAAAATCTTGCTGGTCTCTTTTTACGCTTGTTAGAACTGTCTCTGATAGTAATTCAGTTTACTGCCTGTTTACACCATTACGTGTCACAGAGTTGCATGTTTCTGAGAGGAAGAGGACGAGAGGGTCAGAATGAATAATTGTGTGGTTCTAATTTATAGTGAGCGTATGTGTCTGCTGGTATATTTGTATAACAGTTCATAATAATGACCAGAACGGAGCCAATGGAATGGTATCAAACACATGGAAACCATGGAAACCATGTGTTTGATGTATTTGTTACCATTCCACTGATTCCACTCCAGTCATTACCAGAAGCCCGTCCTCCCTAATTAAGGTGCCAACAACCTCCTGTGATTTGTATGTTCGCACGAGGGTGTGGGTGTATGTGTTTTGCTGTGTGTGTGTGTGTGTGTGTATGTTTTGCTGTGTGTGTGTTTTGCTGTGTGTGTGTGTGTGTTTTGCTGTGTGTGTGTTTTGCTGTGTGTGTGTGTGTGTTTTGCTGTGTGTGTATGTATTGCTGTGTGTGTGTGTGTGTTTTGCTGTGTGTGTGTGTGTGTTTTGCTGTGTGTGTGTGTGTGTTTTGCTGTGTGTGTTTTGCTGTGTGTGTGTGTTTTGCTGTGTGTGTGTGTGTGTTTTGCTGTGTGTGTGTGTGTGTTTTGCTGTGTGTGTTTTGCTGTGTGTGTGTGTGTGTTTTGCTGTGTGTGTGTGTGTGTGTGTGTGTGTGTGTTTTGCTGTGTGTGTGTTTTGCTGTGTGTGTGTGTTTTACTGTGTGTGTGTTTTGCTGTATGTGTGTTTTGCTGGGTGTGTCAGAGTGTGTGTGCGTGTCAGAGTGTGTGTATTGTGGAACAGGTTGTGTGTGTGTGTGTGTGTGTGTGTATTGTCGGACAGGTCGTGTGTGTGTTTGTGTGTGTGTGTATTGTGGGGCAGGTTGTGTGTGTGTGTGTGTGTGTGTATGTATTGTGGGGCAGTGTGTGTGTTTATGTGTGTGTGTATTGTGGGGCAGTTTGTGTGTGTGGAATGTGTATGTGTGTGTGTGTGTATTGTGGGGCAGTGTGTGTGTGTGTGTGTGTGTGTGTGTGTATTGTGGGGCAGTTTGTGTGTGTGTGGGTGTGTGTGTATTGTCGGGTAGGTTGTGTGGTATGTGTGTGTGTCTGGTATTGTGGGGCAGTTTGTGTGGTATGAGTGTGTGTGTGTGTATTGTCGGGCAGTGTGTGTGCGTGTGTGTGTGTGTGTGTGTGTGTGTATTGTGGGGCATTGTGGGGCAGTTTGTGTGTGTGGTATGTGTGTGTGTGTGTGTATTGTGGGGCTGTGTGTGTGTGTGTGTGTATTGTGGGGCAGTTTTTCTGTGTGGAATGTGTATGTGTGTGTGTGTGTGTGTGTATAGTGGAACGGGTTGTGTGTGTGTGGGTGTGTGTGTATTGTCGGGCAGGTTGTGTGGTGTGTGTGTGGGTGTGTGTGTATTGTCGGGCAGGTTGTGTGGTATGTGTGTGTGTGTGTGTGTATTGTCGGGCAGTTTGTGTGTGTGTGTGTGTATTGTGGGGCAGGTTGTGTGTGTGTGTGTGTGTGTGTGTGTGTGTGTGTGTATTGTGGGGCAGTTTGTGTGTGTGTTATGTGTGTGTGTGTGTGTGTGTGTGTGTGTGTGTATTGTGGGGCAGTTTGTGTGTGTGGTATGTGTGTGTGTGTGTGTGTGTATTGTGGAACATGTGTTGGTGTGTGTATATTGTCGGGCAGGTTGTGTGTGTGTGTGTGTGTGTGTGTGTATTGTGGGACAGTGTGTGTATGTGTGTATTGTGTGTGTGTGGTATACCAGATCCCAGGAAGCTCAGCGCTATAGAAACCTGAGCCTGCCACTCCTGAGACAATGAGAGAAACATGTGAGGTTCTGGCACATGGTGGCTTGGGTTACTTACCTGTCCTGCCTTGGTCTCCCTCCCTCACTCACCCTGCCTGCCTGCCTGCCTGCCTGCCTGCCTGCCTAACTGCCTGCCTGCCTGCCTAACTGCCTGCCTGCCTGCTCTTCCTTTCCCCTCTCATCTCCCCAACGCTTCCTTTCCCCTCTCATCTCCCCAACGCTTCCTTTCCCCTCTCATCTCCCCAACGCTTCCTTTCCCCTCTCATCTCCCCAACGCTTCCTTTCCCCTCTCATCTCCCCAACGCTTCCTTTCCCCTCTCATCTCCCCAACGCTTCCTTTCCCCTCTCATCTCCCCAACGCTTCCTTTCCCCTCTCATCTCCCCAACGCTTCCTTTCCCCTCTCATCTCCCCAACGCTTCCTTTCCCCTCTCATCTCCCTTCCCTTAGATCTCCCCCTCCTCTTTTCAAATTCAAATTCAAGATGCTTTATTGGCATGAAAAATATTGCCAAAGCAACAATGTATACAATATACATTGTAATAAAATAATAACAAATAATAATATAAAATGGTAGTAAATAGTAGAAATATAATTAATATAAAAGGCTAAACATGGAAAATGAAACTATAACTACCAATAATATTTAATAGTAGTAATAACAATAATAACACTAATAATAAGTAGGTTACTGCTTACTATGCAGATGTTATTATTCAGTGTCTCAGGCTATGGCAGGTTAATACATATTGTCTGCAAGAGGAGCAGCTGCTCCTTCACCTAGGAGCATTTTTAGTTTTTCCTCTGGGTTTAATAAGTTAACATTTTGAATAAATGTAGTAATTTCTGTGAATAATTAATCTCTTGGTGAGGAATATTTCTCCCAGTAAAGGAGAAAGTGCATCTCTGTTTCTACCTCCCCTGTGGTGCAGTGACCACATACAGGCTCCTCTTTGGGTAGCCATGTCTCTTTATGTCTGCAGGTTTCTATTACCAGTTGGTGGTCACTCAGCCTGTACTTTGTAAGGATCTGTCTCTCTCTCTCTCTCTCTCTCTCTCTCTCTCTCTCTCTCTCTCTCTCTCTCTCCCTCCCTCCCTCTCCCTCTCCCTCTCCCTCTCCCTCTCTCTCTCTCTCTCTCTCTCTCTCTCTCTCTCTCTCTCACACGCAGGTGGAAGCTGAGAGCACCCTATACAATGCGCTGTTCCTCCCAGTCCTGATTCCCAGGTGTCTGGCTGCCACCATCCATCCACAAGCCACAGGTGAGCTCTCCTACACCAGGCAAACCTGACTTTCAAGTTTCCTGCACGCATTTACACATGCGTACTGGGCCTGACTCCTCTCACCTGTGCAAATAGAACTGGTTAGGGTGAGAGAGAGAGAGAGAGAGAGAGAGAGAGAGATAGGGAGAGAGAGAGAGAGAGAGTTCTTGTTGCAGGGTGGGCCCACAATACCACACAGCTGAGCAAACCTCCAGCACCACACCACCTCACCTCCTCCTCTACCTTTCACTCCTCTGTTTTCTCTCTTAATCCACTCTCCCTCTCTTTCATAGCCGGCAGTACACTCATTAGAGAGTGAACCCTCAAAAGGGTTTCTCTTTGAGGTTCAAGAGCTCATACACTATTTTAAGTCACTTTTGCGTAATCTCCAGACTCTCTCCAGTGTTGATCTACTGATGTGATGCCTAAAGGGGGGCCGTGGTGCCTTGTGCATCGCTATTGTAGGTAGTAATACTGTGTTGTGTGTAGTCTGGGTGCTTCCACAGTTCAAATGAATCGTATCAAATGCAAAATTATTCAACCTCTCTCTCTGTCTCTCTGTCTCTCTCTGTCTCTCTGTCTCTCTCTCTCTGTCTCTCTGTCTCTCTGTCTCTCTCTGTGTGTGCAGGTCGGGGCCTGAAAGATGTGCCAGACCTGCCAAATATTGGCCTCCACCTCCCCCTGCAGACATGGCTAAACACACGCACACACACACACCTTTCAACATGAAACATACCGTACTATTTATCGTACAGACACACACAGTTTCACATTATTACATTAACATTTTTAGTCATTTAGCCAGTAATTAGGGTTAAGAGCTGAAGGGCACATCAAAATAATTTTCACCTAGTTGACTGGCCCAACGCTCTTAACTGCTAGGCTACCTTCCGCCCACACAAACGCACGCACACAACGCATGCGCACATGCACGCACAGCAGGGGTGCTTAGGACCATGCGGACGCCTCCGAGCGGCCGGGTTTGGAGTGTTTACCTGACTGGTTAAAAGTTTAATAATAATAGTTATGTCCCCCACACACTTCTAAAACCAAATTTTTGCTCACACACAGTTTCACAATCACACCCATGTATCCATGCAAACACACACACACACACACACACACACACACACTCTTTCAACACCTTTATCATTCACCTGTAACTAACCAGGTTAGTCTCATTAAGAGAGACATGGACACTAACTCACATTCACACCCATGTAAACACACTGTCACTCCTTAACAGTCACATGGCACATCTTTCAGGCCCAAAACACACAAACAAGCTGCGTTTTCCTGCATTCACACGGTCCCCCCACACACCCAAACATAAACACTAAGCATGCACTCAGCCTCTTACACATAGCTCGGCCCTTTATTTAAACACCAGCACACATTCTTCCACGCTCCAATACACCCACACTGTCTTAGTCCTAGACTCTCCTAGAGAAACAAATTCTCAGAATTTGTGCAAGAAATCGTCTCCTCTTGTCCGCTGACGCTAGTTGTCTCTCTTTAATGGGATATTTTGGGATTTGATCCCCATTATCTACTTCCTCAGTCAGATGAACGTGTGGATAATATTTTTTATGCATTTGTGTCCAGTATGATAGAAGTTCCCAGTTAGCACATAGTGTTTTGAGAACCAATTGTTTCTTAGAGCTTGGTGAGAGTGTGGTTGTCCTATGGTTATTTTGCATAAAACCTTCCCTCAACTTTATGGGAATGGTCCAGGATAGTTGCTTGGCTTTGGAAAATTTTCAGCACATTTTAAGGAACGTGACAAAAAAGCATATTTTTGGGTTCATTACATTAAGAGAGTGTTTCCTAAAAGTTCAAACATGGTTCGATTTAATTTCAATTTTGGTAATGTTCTAAGAACGTGACCAACTGGTTTGACGTTGGGATTGTTCTCAAATAGTTCAGGGAACGTTAAGAAACAATGTTAGTTTACTCCAGTTAAGGGAGGGGTGGAAGGGTTAGGGGAAAATAATAAAGGAAGATATATTTTAAAAGATATGTTAACAGTACTTGTCGAAAGTTTGGACAAACCTATTAATTCCAGGGTTTTTCTTTATTGAGGTAGTCACCTGGAATGCATTTTATATTTGAGATTCTTCAAAGTAGCCACCCTTTGCCTTGATGACAGCTTTGCACACTCTTGGCATTCTCTCAACCAGCTTCATGAGGTAGTCACCTGGAATGCATTTCAATTAACAGGTGTGCCTTGTTAAAAGTTAATTTGTGGAATTTCCTTCTTTCTTAATGCGTTTGAGACAATCAGTTGTGTTGTGACAAGGTAGGTGTGGTATACAGAAGATAGCCCTATTTGGTAAAAGACCAAGTCCATATTATGGCAAGAACAGCTGAAATAAGCAAAGAGAAACAACAGTCCATCATTACTTTAAGACATGAAGGTCAGTCAATCCAGAAAAGTTCAAGAACTTTTAAAGTTTCTTCAAGTGCAGTCGCAAAAACCATCAAGCGCTATGATGAAACTGGCTCTCATGAGGACCACCACAGGAATGGAAGACCCAGAGTTACCAGCCACAGAAATTGCAGCCCAAATAAATGCTTCACAGATTTCAAGTAACAGACACATCTCAACATCAACTGTTCAGAGGAGACTGTGTGAATCAGGCCTTCATGGTCAAATTGCTGCAAAGAAACCACTACTAAAGGACACCAATAAGAAGAAGAGACTTGCTTGGGCCAAGAAACACGAGCAATGGACATTAGACTGGTGGAAATGTGTCCTTTGGTCTGATGAGTCCAAATTTGAGAGTTTTGGTTCCAACCGCCGTGTCTTTGTGAGACGCAGAGTAGGTGAACAGATGATCTCCGCATGTGTGGTTCCCACCGTGAAGTATGGAGGAAGAGGTGTGGGGGGGGTGCTTTGCTGGTGACACTGTCTGTGATTTATTTAGAATTCAAGGCACGCTTAACCAACATGGCTACCACAGCATTCTGTAGCAACATCTTGCATCATGATGATGTGGCCGTTGACACTTTGCTTCTTGAAAGTCCAATATCTGGAAAACTTGACTGCTGACATGCAAAACATTTTGGGACTGTATCAACAGTGGACTTTCCGCATTATTAGGCACTAGTAACATTAGCATAGCATTTTGCTGCACCCGCTATAACACTTGCTGGTGTGTATTGGGTATAAGTTGTGTAACTGTTAGATATTACTGTTAGATATTACTGTTAGATATTACTGTACTGTCGGAACTAGAAGCACAAGCATTTCGCTACACCCACATTAACATCGGCTAAACCATTCAAATTTGATTTGATTTGAAAACTGTGTATGCAACCAATAAACTTTGATTTGATAAAGCTGGATGCTTTTGGGAGACGTAAAGTGGTAAGCCGTCTAAGCTGTGGTTTGTGTATCTGTGTCTGTTTGTGTTGGCATAGCAGACTGGGTGTAGTGACACAGCTTGCTTTGATATTTATGATAGTATTTCAATGAATGGGTCTCTCTCTTGAGTGTGGTTATGGGTGCAGTATCTGAGGTTATGTTGTCAGCGGTGATTGTGAGATGGTTATGTAGTGGTTATGAGATAGCTAAGGTGGTTGTAAGGTGGTTGTTGTATTTCCACTGCCTCTGGGTCTTCCTGTGTGACAGTAACGTGAGGTAAACCCCAGTAAATATGTCCTATTCCTCCTTCCTCCCATCTAATTCCTCATTACCTCACAGTAGGTTGTCTCAGGGGAGATTTAGAACGCCTCCAAGGCTGCCTTTGTGTGTGTGTGGCTGTGTTTTAATGAGTGTGTGTTATCCCATGCGGTGAGTGTGTTGGACCGCAGGGGTTCACTGCGGGTGAGCGTGTTGGACCTCAGGTAGCCTGGAGCCAGGTGTTTGACCATTGAACACATGGGTCATGCTGTTGACACACTCTAGGGCCTTCTGAATGTGTGTGTGTGTGTGTGTGTGTGTGTGTGTCTCTCTGTGTGTGGTTTCACGGCCCACTCGTTACACTGGTTACGTAGGTCCACTGTGTCGCTCTCCTGACTACTCTATATAGAAAGAGCTTCTGAAAAACCGCATCCAGAAAAAACAGCACTGACTTAAGCCTACTCACCAATCAAGCCCTATGACAGTGTTAGATACAGATGAGTTAGTCTCAGGTCTTAACCAAACTAACAGTGGAGACACACTTGTTGATTTGATATTAGTGCATTTGTCTGTGGACTCTGGGGTTTGCTTTCAGCTTTTATAAGTGTGACTGAACACCTAGCCTCGTCAATCTACCCTCTCTACCCTCTCTACCCTCTCTACCCTCTCTACCCTCTCTACCCTCTCTACCCTCTCTACCTGACTACCCTCTCTACCCTCTCTACCCTCTCTACCCTCTCTACCCTCTCTACCTGACTACCCTCTCTACCTGACTACCCTCTCTACCCTCTCTACCCTGTCTACCCTCTCTACCCTCTCTACCCTCTCTACCTGACTACCCTCTCTACCCTCTCTACCCTGTCTACCCTCTCTACCCTGTCTACCCTCTCTACCCTCTCTACCCTGTCTACCCTGTCTACCTGACTACCCTCTCTACCTGACTACCCTCTCTACCCTCTCTACCCTGTCTACCCTCTCTACCCTGTCTACCCTCTCTACCCTCTCTACCCTCTCTACCCTCTCTACCCTGTCTACCCTCTCTACCCTGTCTACCCTCTCTACCCTCTCTACCCTCTCTACCCTCTCTACCCTCTCTACCTGACTACCCTCTCTACCTGACTACCCTCTCTACCTGTCTACCCTCTCTACCCTCTCTACCTGACTACCCTCTCTACCTGTCTACCCTCTCTACCTGACTACCCTCTCTACCTGTCTACCCTCTCTACCTGACTACCCTCTCTACCTGACTACCCTCTCTACCAGTCTACCCTCTCTACCTGTCTACCCTCTCTACCTGTCTACCCTCTCTACCTGTCTACCCTCTCTACCTGACTACCCTCTCTACCTGTCTACCCTCTCTACCTGACTACCCTCTCTACCCTCTCTACCTGACTACCCTCTCTACCCTCTCTACCCTCTCTACCCTCTCTACCCTGTCTACCCTCTCTACCTGTCTACCCTCTCTACCTGACTACCCTCTCTACCCTGTCTACCCTCTCTACCCTCTCTACCTGACTACCCTCTCTACCCTCTCTACCCTCTCTACCCTCTCTACCCTCTCTACCCTCTCTACCCTCTCTACCCTCTCTACCCTCTCTACCCTCTCTACCCTCTCTACCCTGTCTACCCTCTCTACCCTCTCTACCTGACTACCCTCTCTACCCTGTCTACCTGACTACCCTCTCTACCCTGTCTACCCTCTCTACCCTCTCTACCCTCTCTACCCTCTCTACCCTCTCTACCCTCTCTACCCTCTCTACCCTGTCTACATGACTACCCTCTCTACCCTCTCTACCTGACTACCCTCTCTACCCTCTCTACCCTGTCTACCTGACTACCCTCTCTACCCTGACTACCCTCTCTACCCTCTCTACCCTCTCTACCCTGTCTACCCTCTCTACCCTCTCTACCCTCTCTACCCTGTCTACCCTCTCTACCCTCTCTACCCTGTCTACCCTCTCTACCCTCTCTACCCTCTCTACCTGACTACCCTCTCTACCCTCTCTACCTGACTACCCTCTCTACCCTGTCTACCCTCTCTACCTGTCTACCCTCTCTACCTGACTACCCTCTCTACCCTCTCTACCCTCTCTACCCTCTCTACCCTCTCTACCTGACTACCCTCTCTACCTGTCTACCCTCTCTACCCTGTCTACCCTCTCTACCCTCTCTACCCTCTCTACCTGACTACCCTCTCTACCTGACTACCCTCTCTACCCTCTCTACCTGACTACCCTCTCTACCCTCTCTACCCTCTCTACCTGACTACCCTCTCTACCCTCTCTACCCTCTCTACCCTCTCTACCCTCTCTACCCTGTCTACCCTCTCTACCTGTCTACCCTCTCTACCTGACTACCCTCTCTACCCTCTCTACCTGACTACCCTCTCTACCCTCTCTACCCTCTCTACCTGACTACCCTCTCTACCTGACTACCCTCTCTACCCTCTCTACCCTCTCTACCCTGTCTACCCTCTCTACCCTGTCTACCCTCTCTACCCTCTCTACCTGACTATCCTCTCTACCCTGTCTACCCTCTCTACCCTCTCTACCTGACTACCCTCTCTACCCTCTCTACCCTGTCTACCCTCTCTACCCTCTCTACCCTCTCTACCCTCTCTACCCTCTCTACCTGACTACCCTCTCTACCCTCTCTACCCTCTCTACCTGACTACCCTCTCTACCCTCTCTACCCTCTCTACCCTCTCTACCCTCTCTACCTGACTACCCTCTCTACCCTCTCTACCCTCTCTACCCTGTCTACCCTCTCTACCCTCTCTACCTGACTACCCCCTCTACCCTCTCTACCCCCTCTACCTGTCTACCTGACTACCTGACTACCCTCTCTACCCTCTCTACCTGTCTACCTGACTACCTGACTACCCTCTCTACCTGTCTACCTGACTACCTGACTACCCTCTCTACCTGACTACCTGACTACCCTCTCTACCTGTCTACCTGACTACCTGACTACCCTCTCTACCTGTCTACCTGACTACCTGACTAACTGACTACCTGACTACCCTCTCTACCTGACTACCCTCTCTACCTGTCTACCTGACTACCTGACTACCCTCTCTACCTGACTACCCTCTCTACCTCTCTACCTGACTACCCTCTCTACCCTCTCTACCTGACTACCTGACTACCCTCTCTACCTGTCTACCTGACTACCTGACTACCCTCTCTACCTGACTACCTGACTACCCTCTCTACCTGACTACCTGACTACCCTCTCTACCTGTCTACCTGACTACCTGACTACCCTCTCTACCTGTCTACCTGACTACCTGACTACCTGACTACCTGACTACCTGACTACCCTCTCTACCTGTCTACCTGACTACCTGACTACCTGACTACCCTCTCTACCTGACTACCCTCTCTACCTCTCTACCCTCTCTACCCTCTCTACCTGACTACCCTCTCTACCTCTCTACCTGACTACCTGTCTACCTGACTACCCTCTCTACCTGTCTACCTGTCTACCTGACTACCTGACTACCTGACTACCCTCTCTACCTGACTACCCTCTCTACCTCTCTACCCTCTCTACCCTCTCTACCTGACTACCCTCTCTACCTCTCTACCTGACTACCTGTCTACCTGACTACCCTCTCTACCTGTCTACCTGACTACCTGACTACCTGGCTACCTGACTACCCTCTCTACCTGTCTACCTGACTACCTGACTACCCTCTCTACCTGACTACCCTCTCTACCTCTCTACCTGACTACCTGTCTACCTGACTACCCTCTCTACCTGTCTACCTGACTACCTGACTACCTGACTACCTGACTACCCTCTCTACCTGTCTACCTGACTACCTGACTACCCTCTCTACCTGTCTACCTGACTACCTGACTACCCTCTCTACCTGACTACCTGACTACCCTCTCTACCTGTCTACCTGACTACCTGACTACCCTCTCTACCTGTCTACCTGACTACCTGACTACCTGACTACCTGACTACCTGACTACCTGACTACCCTCTCTACCTGTCTACCTGACTACCTGACTACCTGACTACCCTCTCTACCTGACTACCCTCTCTACCTCTCTACCCTCTCTACCCTCTCTACCTGACTACCCTCTCTACCTCTCTACCTGACTACCTGTCTACCTGACTACCCTCTCTACCTGTCTACCTGTCTACCTGACTACCTGACTACCTGACTACCCTCTCTACCTGACTACCCTCTCTACCTCTCTACCCTCTCTACCCTCTCTACCTGACTACCCTCTCTACCTCTCTACCTGACTACCTGTCTACCTGACTACCCTCTCTACCTGTCTACCTGACTACCTGACTACCTGGCTACCTGACTACCCTCTCTACCTGTCTACCTGACTACCTGACTACCCTCTCTACCTGACTACCCTCTCTACCTCTCTACCTGACTACCTGTCTACCTGACTACCCTCTCTACCTGTCTACCTGACTACCTGACTACCTGACTACCTGACTACCCTCTCTACCTGTCTACCTGACTACCTGACTACCCTCTCTACCTGTCTACCTGACTACCTGACTACCCTCTCTACCTGACTACCCTCTCTACCTGTCTACCTGACTACCTGACTACCCTCTCTACCTGACTACCCTCTCTACCTCTCTACCTGACTACCTGTCTACCTGACTACCCTCTCTACCTGTCTACCTGACTACCTGACTACCTGACTACCTGACTACCCTCTCTACCTGTCTACCTGACTACCTGACTACCCTCTCTACCTGACTACCTGTCTACCTGACTACCCTCTCTACCTGACTACCTGTCTACCTGACTACCCTCTCTACCCTCTCTACCTGTCTATCTGACTACCTGACTACCCTCTCTACCTGACTACCTGTCTACCTGACTAACTGTCTACCCTCTCTACCTGACTACCTGTCTACCCTCTCTACCTGACTACCTCTCTACCTGACTACCCCCTCTACCTGACTACCTGTCTACCTGACTACCCTCTCTACCCTCTCTACCTGTCTATCTGACTACCTGACTACCCTCTCTACCTGACTACCTGTCTACCTGACTAACTGTCTACCCTCTCTACCTGACTACCTGTCTACCTGACTAACTGTCTACCCTCTCTACCTGACTACCTGTCTACCCTCTCTACCCTCTCTACCTGTCTACCTGACTACCTGACTAACTGTCTACCCTCTCTACCTGACTACCTGTCTACCCTCTCTACCCTCTCTACCTGTCTACCTGACTACCTGACTACCTGTCTACCTGACTACCTGACTACCCTCTCTACCTGACTACCTGTCTACCTGACTACCTGTCTACCCTCTCTACCTGACTACCTGACTACCTGTCTACCTTACTACCTGTCTACCTGTCTACCTGACTACCTGTCTACCTGACTACCTGACTACCTGTCTACCTGACTACCTGACTACCTGTCTACCTGACTACCTGACTACCTGTCTACCTGACTACCTGACTACCTGTCTACCTGACTACCTGACTACCTGTCTACCTGTCTACCTGACTACCTGTCTACCTGACTACCTGTCTACCTGTCTACCTGACCACTGACCACCTGACCACCTGTCTACTTGACTACCTGACCACCTGACTACCTGATTACCTGACTACCTGACTGTCTGTGTCTTAACCTTAGTCAACCTTTGTCTTTAAACAAACTCATAAAATCCCAGTTGGTTTCCAATGCTGTTCAAACAAGGCCAAGGAAAAGCCAGAGGGGACCGGAGGGGAACCTGGCAGCCATGTTCACCAGCCCCCATCAGTGGAAGGTAGAAGTACTGCAAGCTGGATGTTTTGAAGAAGAGAGAGGATCTAACTTTTAATGTGAATACTTGTTTTATAATTTTATATTTTTGTTATTATCAAAGGTTTGCTTGTTATTAAATCTTGCAGGCTGATTCCCACCTTTGGAGGTGACAAACTACACTACCATTCAAAAGTTTGGGGTCACTTAGAAATGTCCTTGTTTTTGAAAGAAAAGCACATTTTTTGGCCATTAAAATAACATAGAATTGATCAGAAATACAGTGTAGACATTGTTAATGTTGTAAATGACTATTGTAGCTGGAAACGGCTGATTTTTTATGGAATATCTACATAGGCGTACAGAGGTCCATTATCAGCAACCATCACTCCTGTGTTCCAATGGCACGTTGTGTTAGCTAATCCAAGTTTATCATTTTAAAAGGCTAATTGATCATTAGAAAACCCTTTTGCAATTATGATAGCACAGCTGAAAACTGCTGGCCTTCTTTAGACTAGTTGAGTATCTGGAGCGTCAGCATTTGTGTCATCTGTGCTAACATAATTGCAAAAGGGTTTTCTAATGATCAACTAGCTTTTTAAAATGATAAACTTGGATTCAGTTATTTTAATGGACCAAAAATGTGCTTTTCTTTAAAAAACAAGGACATTTCTAAGTTTCAATAGCCAATGTTTTCAATAGCTAATGAAGTCCTCCCTAACATCAAAATGCTATTCAATAGTGCATACAACGATACTACAAACAAAATAAATGTTCTATTATCTTCTTTTCGTTAATATTTTCTGTAGTCTGACAGAGCCAGCCATGCTGTGTAGGCAACTATAGGCATGAACTAGTGGTGTTGAATTGAAGCCGTTTGTAATATGTGGGATTTCTCCTCTGGCACTGTGTCTGCTACGACAGTGTTTACGGATAATTTTGTAATTAGGTGTAAAAGATAGCACTCCCATGGCTCAGTACAGCTAATCTTACCTGCCCGGTTCCACTGCGGATCACGTTTCATCACCTTAAGAGGCTAAACACGGCAGTTAAGCAGCAGCACCTCATCGCTTCCCTAAACGTGTGTGTATGTTTTAGCAGCTTTAAAAATGCTTAACTATCCTTATGCTATTCACTATACAGGCCTCAGAGATGTGTTTAGAACTCATTTTCCCCTGAGAAAAGATGATCGTTCTCTTCCCAATTGCACAAAAAAGGAGGACGACAATTTGACATTCTTTTGTGAGTCTCACAATCGCACCCTGAAAGGAAAGTCGTCGGCCACACTTCGTATAGCTAGCAGCCTCACCCGCGTTGGTATTTCAAACAACAGACAAACAACAGACAGAGAAAGTGATCATTATTTTGTAGTTACAGTGGCCATTGAAAGTAGTTCAACATAATGTGCATGTCATTACAGTGTCACTCTACTCCCCTGACTGCTTTCGTTAGGCTCTCAGTCGAAGGGCTATACACACACAAACACGCACGCACGCACACACGCACACACGCACACACACACACACGTGCATTTACCTAACAGATGTCCATCCGGCTCTGTCACACCTCTGGCATGGGAAGCCATTACAGCACCATCACAGAGTTATATCCTGCACTGCACTATTTTACTTTCTTTTTCTCTTTTTTAAAAACTTTCTACACCAAACACCAAACTCCACCTGGGCCTCCAACCACAAATAGATTTGGTTACGGATGCGTTTCCATTTGATTGTCCTAAAAGGGGACTAGAAGAAGGAAGCGGTATGACTACGGGGGATCATATTTATGTAACGCACACACACAGTAATCCCACAGGACTTCCTTCCCATTCCCATTACAAGCCACACCCAGGAGTAGTGGTAACAGGAGAACACCTTTCACAGGGTCAGATTAGAAGAGGTGGTACAACAGGCAGGCAGAAAGGTGTTAATGCCTGCTAACCTCCTTCTATCTCTCTCCCTCTCACCTTTTCTTTCTCACTTTCTCTCTAAAGTTAGGCCGCTGCAACATATCTGATCGATTTGAATATTCGTATCTGCTGTTAATTTGAAGTGCCTCATGCATGGCCACCATAGTGTTTTTCTTCTCCCCCTCCCCTAGTGTTTGCCTAAGAGTTGGCTCCTCTCAAAGGGACAGTAATATCCACTGATGTAATGTGTGAGATAGGGATCTTTTGTGCACAGCGTTATAAATTGTCACCGTAATGTGAGTGAGTGGGGAGAGGGAGAGAGGGGTGGAGGGAGGGTTGGATGAAGCAGTACGGCTGGAATCCACAGTGTTGTGAGAGCCCATACCTTTCAGCTTCATTAAACCAATTTCACGCCGAGGTGAGCTACGAGAGGAAGCTCCGAGTCTCAGCGGCAGCAACAATGGCGCATTGAAGGGATGAGGCGAAAGTAAATGAGGTACCACTTCACAGACGGCAAATTAAAATCTGAAAGTTGGAGAGGAAAAGTTGAGGGGAGATGATTATGTCTTTATTGTGCCCACCCCCAATCTGAGAAACCCTCCTTCCTTTTACCAACCACCTTTGCTCCCCCCCCCCCCCCACATCCCCAACCCAATCCTCTGAGAAAAAATGTGGATCTATTTCTTGTCTGGTAATTGGTTTTGAAGATGCCCCCACTCAAAGCCTTAGCAAACCTCAAATAGCAAGCTGCGTGTGGACCTCCTTTCAGCCACTTAATTTGCTTGAGTTTATCAGTAAGATTTCATATCCAGGAAAATCTTATAAATTGAACTTTAATGTGTTGCTTATTTCTGTGCAATCATTGACCTCCCGTGGCCATTGAGCGGTTCTATTGGGCCAGGGTACTGGCTGTTTCTCAGTCAAAAGGGTGCAGGTTGAAGCCAACTGTCTGACATAGACACCTATCTGACACAGACACAGTCCTCTCTGCTTATGGAGTTAGTATTACTATTTACTATCTAAATCCATATTTGTTTTGTGTCAGATGTTGATTTTATACATGTACAAAGTACTGTATATCCCTCATATCCTTTGACTCTAATCTGATATGTAAAGTTCTGTGTTTTGACAGTGATTTTCAGAAGTGTGATGAGAGAGAGGAGTGTCAGAAACATGAAACCTGAGGGAGCAGAGTGGTAAATGAGAAGACAGTCAATAGCGGACAAGACTTCAGCACTTTGAAACCAGACACCAGGAAGTAGCAGATCCAATGTGTGCCTAAGGATCATGGGTATAGTGCGTCACGTGTGTGTATGTCAGTGTGTCAGCGTGTGTGTGTGTGCATTCATGCATGACTGTGTGTGTGTGTGTGTGTGTGTATGGGGAGGTGGATGCTGGCACGGTCTCTCTCTCTGGTTGACTGGGTCACTCGGGGGACCAGGGCCCCACACAATGCCCTGACAGCAGTGTGAGCTTTACTGGGCCTCTACAGAGCAGCGCCGAGCTGCTACCTTTACGAGAGACAGACAGATGGATCCCCTGACCTCGCACCATATAGCCATCAGCGGAGAGAAGAAAGAGGGCAGATGCTAGGGGAAGCATTGAGAGCTCACCTGCACCCAGCAGGGAACAGCCTCTTTCCAGCTAAGCCAAGAGGCCCTCCACATTCAGCCTCCACTCACTAAAACCACTAATGGGGAGTAGGGGCAGTGCCAAAGAAGAGGAGAATCCTCCCCTGTTTGGATCCTTATTGGCTGTTAGTGCTAGAACACAGCTATAATGGTGAAGAGTTCGATGAAGTCAACACAGACGTTGGCAGTGCAGTGCAGAGCAGGCTGCAACAGGTGTAATTATGATCTAGAGACTAGTTACTGGGAGAGTGAGAGTGGTGGGATCTTTGTGAACTGTGCCAATCCTGAATGTATTTTCAAGAGGCACTTGTTAGAGGGAGAACATGGTTAGGTACCGGGTTGATCAGTTGTCTGACAGGGAATTGGACATACAGACAGACTAACTGAGAGAGGGTCAGGATGGGAGACAGGAGGCAGATGGGCTGAGCGACAGACAGAGACAGGTAGGCATGGAGTCATGGAGCCAGGCAGGCAGGCAGGCAGGGAGGCAAGCTGTCGGAGGGGGCAGACTCACCCTGGGTAGCTTCTGCCCTCCCTGTTGGAGTGTTGGGAGTGACAGATGTGTGGTGAAATCTTTAACTCTCCTCACAGCTCCTCACTCCCCACTGTCACTGCATCTGTCCCTGGCAATGTCCCCTCCTTAGTCCCCCTTGGCTCAGCCCCCTCCTGTGTGAATGCAGGACAACAAAAATTACTTGGACTTATTGATTAGTCCAGCCTGGCCTGGCTAGTTTCATTTAATAACCTCTGGGACTCATTATTGACAGGGCTTTTGTCTTTGTGATTAGTTCAAACGTTCACTGGGCATATGGGAACCCTGTGTCTCACTCAGTAGGAACATTTAAACAGAACATCTGTAGCCTAACGGATCAATGCAAAAATATGCTTGTTGACCGACAGTATGAGCCTATTTGAATATGTTGACATGGACCAAGCAGATAAACAATCATTTGGACAATGATAAGTGGGTCATGTTTGTGGGACGACAACAACAGTGAAGAAGAGGTCAACGTATGCTCTCAACCGAACACAACGTCCTGTCTCATTGTCTGCCTTAAACCCCACTGTAAAAAAACATATACTGCCTCTGTCATAATAGATGGTAAGTAGCATTTTATCCTCAACAGTCTAATCTTCTGAGACGCCTCAATGTTAAAATGTGTGTACTCGCTGTCCCCCGTCCCCCATCCCCTGTCCCTCTCTCCCACTCAGCTCAGCTCAGCCTGGGGCCCCTTTCTCTGGGAGCTCCTGTGCCGTTGAATAATGCATATGGGAGAAAGTAAACAGCAGCCTCGGGCTCCGTCCAGGGAACAATGGCCGCACAGAGCCCAACCAGGGCGCCTGATTTTATTACGGGCCCTGTCAGTCCCCTCCTCCCTCCCTCCCTCCCATCCATCCCTCCATCCATCCCTCCCTCCCTCCAGTACCTCCTCTAGCCTGGGAATCGTGGGGCCCAGGCCAGGCAGAAACTGCTGAAAGCTCCACACTGACCCAACACACTCCGCGACCTGCAGGACAACTCCAAACACACGCCCTCCCAGCCAGCACGCACCACTGCATGCCTCCACTGTCACAGCCTGCCTGCCCACCACCACTACAGTGCATACATACACACAGTCACACCAGGCAGCAACTGGTTGGCTACATCCAGATGGTGTCTTATGAGGAAATGTTTGAATGCTCTGAATGTTTGAAACATACATTTATTTATTTATGTTTTTGTTCTTGTCATGAAGGCTGACTCATTTAGACTCGGGAAACTATCAGACTTTACCAAATTCAACTCCCATTTCAGAGATATTGGCTTGGACAATGAAGGGTCACTGTGGCCACCTGTGAACCTTTCTCTCCACTAGAACATTCTGTGTGTTCTCTCTCCCCGACCAGGCAGGCATTGAAATTCTGGTCTTGCTTCTGGCTTCAGCTTGGGCCGGTTGCCATGCCGACAGGCAAATTGGCTAGCAGGATGAGTAATGATGTGATGTGGCCATAAAGTCCCAACAAAGACTGTATTACAACCCAATCCTTGCATAACACACTATTGTTGTCACGTGCTACTGATATTAACCTGCCTTTACTGGCACTACCTCTTCCTGCTGCAAGAGACGTGTGTGTGTGTGTGTGTGTGTGTGTGTGTGTGTGTCTGTCTGTGGAAAAGTGTTGTGTGTGTATGTGCATGTTCATGTGTGTATGTGGAAAAGTGTTGTGTGTGTATGTGTGGCTGGATACCAGGAGTCACACTAAAGCTTATCTACAGTCGCAATGACTGAAGATACACACTGAATAAAATAGTAAAGGATTTTTATTGAAGCAACTCTCTCTCTCTCTCTCTCTCTCTCTCTCTCTCTCTCTCTCTCTCTCTCTCTCTCTCTCTCTCTCTCTCTCTCTCTCTCTCTCTCTCGGCCTGTGTGTTCTGGCTTGAGAAAAACTCAACACTGTCCACACTTCCCACCTCACCTTAGCAAACATCCCTGGGTCCTAGGCCTGAGACCAGTCCATAGCAGCCTGGCCTTATAGCCTAGTCCCTGAGTGTAAAGAGCCTAGTCCCTGAGTGTAAAGAGCCTAGTCCCTGAGTGTAAAGAGCCTAGTCCCTGAGTGTAAAGAGCCTAGTCCCTGAGTGTAAAGAGCCTAGTCCCTGAGTGTAAAGAGCCTAGTCCCTGAGTGTAAAGAGCCTAGTCCCTGAGTATAAAGAGCCTAGTCCCTGAGTGTAAAGAGCCTAGTCCCTGAGTGTAAAGAGCCTAGTCCCTGAGTGTAAAGAGCCTAGTCCCTGAGTGTAGCAGGAGCCTAGTCCCTGAGTGTAAAGAGCCTAGTCCCTGAGTGTAAAGAGCCTAGTCCCTGAGTGTAAAGAGCCTAGTCCCTGAGTGTAAAGAGCCTAGTCCCTGAGTGTAAAGAGCCTAGTCCCTGAGTGTAAAGAGCCTAGTCCCTGAGTGTAAAGAGCCTAGTCCCTGAGTGTAGCGAGCCTAGTCCCTGAGTGTAAAGAGCCTAGTCCCTGAGTGTAAAGAGCCTAGTCCCTGAGTGTAAAGAGCCTAGTCCCTGAGTGTAAAGAGCCTAGTCCCTGAGTGTAAAGAGCCTAGTCCCTGAGTGTAAAGAGCCTAGTCCCTGAGTGTAGCAGGAGCACGTGACACTGGGCGGCTGCAGGATGTTTGAGTTGGTTTAACAGCATCCTCTGGCAGTGAGGAGATGAGGGGACAGATAGGACACAGGCATGATCCAGGTCTTCACCTCTAATCCATAGTTCCCCTTATCTCATCTACTGCTCTGTCTATCTGGGGAGGGGATGGAATGAGGGAGGAGGAGGAGGAAGATTGGAGCTTTTTTGGGTACTTTGCTTGATTAGTGTGGACACATACGCATACACCCACACACACACACACACACACACACACACACACACACACACACACACACACACACACACACACACACACACACACACACACACACACACACACACACAGACACACACACACACACACACACACACACACACACACACACACACACACACACACACACACACACACACACACACACACACACACACACACACACACACACACACACACACACACACACACTGCAGCAGCCAGTAGTGAACACGGTGGTATGGGTCAGTGGTCAGCTAAGCTAGGATTGTGCTGAGTCAGCCAGTCGTTAGATGTTCCACTGCTTTACACATCAAAAACAACATGGAGATATGACTTGGCAAATATCCCAGCCTTGGCAGAAGAAACCTCAGATTTCAATGAAACACAGGATTTATCCATCTGGAAACCCAACGAAATATGATCCCTGTCATCTATGTCAAGCAGTAAGCATGTGTTATTCGTTGTGTGCAGGAGGTCTTAGATGGATTGTAGGGACAGAAGCCCCCTGTCTCAGGCTGATGAGGCGTACACTCAGGTGTGTGACACAGGATGTCTTTTCTTGTGTTTTCTGGCCCCGTCCTGGCCGTCAGGAAAGAGGTGATCCATGGGGGTTTCCCACCACACTCCACTACAGACTCTGGCGCGTTGGTTTGGGGAGAGGGGCCTGCACCCCTGCAGAACATCACTGTCGCTGTGGGATTCCACATACATCAAATAAAGTCAGGCATTTACCTGTGTGGCTCAGGTGACAGTGGGGGAGGGGGCCGAGAGGGGTTGGAGGTAGTCAGGTGGAGGCCCAGGGGTGACAGAGTAACCCTGACCCTGCAGTGGGGGGAACCAGAGAGGTTAGCCAGCCCAGCGGAGGGAGGGGGAAGGAGGCCTTGGCCCCATGGCCTGGCCCCTCTGTCCTGGAGGCAGACGGATACTGTGGGAATGTTTTTCTCTAACAGGGCCAGCTGGTCCCAGTGGGGCAGTCCACCTTCCGGGTGCGGCAGTAGCAGCTCTCCTACCCTCCTTACCTCAACGCAACACCAAAGGCCTGGAAGAACCAGTTCAATCACCATCCAGATCACAAGCACCACTGACTACTGGTAATTCTTCAATCGCGGTGGTATTTAATATTTCTATAATTTAAAATATATACATTACCAGTCAAAAGTTTGGACACAAATACTCATTCCAGGGTTTTTCTTTATTTTTACTATTTTCTACATTGTAGAATTCAGAACTATGAAATAACACATATTGAATCATGTGTTATACGCCATCCCATCTGGTTTGGACTTAGTGGGACTATCATTTGTTTTTCAACAGGACAATGACCCAACACACCTCCAGGCTGTGTACGGGCTATTTGACCAAGAAGGAGAGTGATGGAGTGCTGCATCAGATGACCTGGCCTCCACAATCACCCAACCTCAACCCAATTGAGATGGTTTGGGATGAGTTGGACCGCAGAGTGAAGGAAAAGCAGCCAACAAGGGCTCAGCATATGTGGGAACTCCTTCAAGACTATTGGAAAAACATTCCAGGTGAAGCTGGTTAAGAAAATGCCAAAAGTGTGCAAAGGTGGCTACTTTGAAGAATCTCAAATATAAAATATATTTTCATTTGTTTAACACCTTTTTGGTTACTACATGACTCTGTATGTGTTATTTCATAGTTTTGATGTCTTCACTATTATTCTACAATTCATAAATGAGTAGATGTGTCCAACCTTTTGACTCGTACTGTATACTTCTTCCCATTCTAAATGAACTAATACGACAGCTTAATTACTTTAAATATTGTTTACCAATAAAACATCAGTGCCACCAGTAGGTGTAGTAACACCAATGATTAATTGGTAATTGAAGACTTTCTTAAATGGAGGTCACATATGTTCAAGTCTAAGGTAATTAAACTTTTTAAAGTAATTTGAAAAACTTGTGATTAATCATTTTGCTCACAATTTAACGTCCCGTCATTTAAAATTGAGTAACACCAATTAGAGTTTTCATTTAGACACACCAAATTATCAATGGAAACCTCAAAAGTTAAACACCAATGAGGCAACCATTTGGGGAATCCTGCCTCAGGTCGTTAAGTACAGTCTGAAGTCCAACTAAATTAACTAAAACACATCCATAGGAGATTTTCTCACTGTCTTTGCTGGGCTCTAAATGTTTATTTATATATTATGATTAACATTCCATTGTTGATTAAATAGCCTAATATACTGTGGTCATATATATATATATATATATATATATATATATATATATATATATACAGTTGAAGTCGGAGGTTTACATACACTTAGGTTGAAGTCATTAAAACTCATTTTTCAACCACTCCACAGATTTCATGTTAACAAACTATAGTTTTGGCAAGTCGGTTAGGACATCTACTTTGTGCATGACAAAAGTAATTCTTCCAACAATTGTTTACAGACAGATTATTTCACTTATAATTCACTATATCACAATTCCAGTGGGTCAGGAGTTTACGTACACTAAGTTGACTGTGCCTTTAAACAGCTTGGAAAATTCCAGAAAATTATGTCATGGCTTTAGAAGCTTCTGATAGGCTAATTGACAAGTCTGTTTCATCCTTGGGAGCAATTTCCAAATGCCTGAAGGTACTACATTCATCTGTACAAACAATAGTACGCAAGTATAAACACCATGTGACCACGGAGCCATCATACCACTCAGGAAGGAGACGCCTTCAAATCAATCCAAGAACAACAGCAAAGGACCTTGTGAAGATGCTGGAGGAAACAGGTACAAAAGTATCTATATCTACAGTAAAACAAGTCCTATATCAACATAACCTGAAAGGCCACTCAGCAAGGAAGAAGCCACTTCTCCAAAATCGCCATAAAAAAGCCAGACTACGGTTTGCAACTGCACATGGGGACAAAGATCATACTTTTTGGTATCGTTATATTTGGAGGAAAAAAGGGGAGGCTTTCAAGCCGAAGAACACCATCCCAACCGTGAAGCACAGGGGTGGCAGCATCATTTTGTGGGGTTGCTTTGCTGCAGGAGGGACTGGTGCACTTCACAAAATAGATGGCATCACGAGGAAAGAAAATTATGTGGCTATATTGAAGCAACAGCTCAAGACATCAGTCAGGAAGTTAAAGTTTGGTCGCAAATGGGTCTTCCAAATGGACAATGACCCCAAGCATACTTCCAAAGTTGTGGCAACATGGCTTAAGGACAACAAAGTCAAGGTATTGGAGTGGCCATCACAAAGCCCTGACCTCAATCCTATAGAACATTTGTGGGCAGAACTTAAAAAGTGTGTGTGAGCAAGGAGGCCTAAAAAACCTGACTCAGTTACACCAGTTCTGTCAGGAGGAATGGGCCAAAACTCACCCAACTTATTGTGGGAAGCTTGTGGAAGGCTAACCTGAAATGTTTGACCCAAGTTAAACAATTTAAAGGCAATGCTACCGAATACCAATTGAGTGTATGTAAACTTCTGAACCACTGGGAATGTGATGAAAGAAATAAAAACTGAAATAAATAATTCTCTCTACTATTATTCTGACATTTCACATTCTTAAAATAAAGTGGTAATCCTAACTGACCTAAGACAGGGAATTTTTACTAGAATTAAATGTCAGGAATTGTGAAAAACTGAGTTTAAATGTATTTGGCTAAGGTGTATGTAAACTTCTGACTTCAACCTCATCTGTAAAATAACAAAATCAAAATAAGGTATTTTAATAGCCTTTGTTTTTATTGATCTATATAAATACTTTGTTTCCTTTCTAGCATCACAAATAGACTTTAAATCTCCAGAACATGTCATTACAACTCATCAAGTACTTTGAACAAACCATACAAATAAAGTTTTGCATTAAGAAGGACTTATATGTTTTACTACACAGTTCAGTATAAACAAAAAGGCATAATGTGTAACTATTTTTGTCACGGTGTGAAGAGACCAAGACGCAGCGCTACTGAAGTTGACATATTTATTTAAGCGAACTTTATCAAAACAACAAATTCATAAAAGGTCAATCACTACCGTCACTTGAGTGAGTGAGCGAGCGAGCGAGCGTGCGTGCGTGCGTGCGCTCACACATGAACAGAACACTACAATAATCCACAAATGACAGTGGAAATAATACAACTTAAATATGACCCCCAATTAGAGACAATGCCTAGCAGCTGCCTCTAATTGGGGACCAACACATAACCACCATAGATATACATAGAGTTCTCCTGTTAGGCCCCGACCTTGACAACCATAGAGAAGCCAGAGAATTGTCAACACTCATGTTTAGTGATAGCAAACCTTTCTTATTGTATGATTTTTCCAAATGAATTAAATGGGTAGACAGTGAATGGAAATTCCCTTGGCTATTGTATGTATGTGCAGGTGTAACAAGTACAATGAACTTGTTTCAGATCCCACCAATGAGGAACTCAAAAAGTTGAGACAATGATAATGCATTGTGTTATTGTTGTTGTGAGAAACTCATCTCCTCCTCTAATAGGGCAGTCTCACTCTTGTCACTGGTGTCGATCTCCCCTCACAGAGACGAGAGACGGACATGGCATCACTCAGTTCCCCCTCGGACTGGGCAACAGGTCTTATGTAAAGGAGCAGAGTGGTAGTGTTTCTGAGTGTGTGTGTGTGTGTGTGTGTTTGCTTGTGTGTCTGCGTACATTGTAGGGGTAGGAGGTTTGTAAGATGATCAGGCTGTGATTATGTGCTGTGGTCATCAGCTGTGTCTAATCTCAGAGAGAACCAGAGAGAGAACTCCTATCTTACTGCTCAGTAGGAAATATTTCACATATGAATCACCGACCGCCCCCACATTCATTATCCACATCAGGATAGATAGAGTAATTAATTACATTCTAAAGCCATTAAACATAGACAGAACAGTTCTGCATTTTAATTAACATCATCCTTTAAAAGGAAATCACATTTTAATTGATTTCGTTTCCATTACTTAAGTGTTGGACTATTAAAAATACTTGCAGTTTTTGAACATTTCTGTCCCATAAGACGTATGATGTGTATTGAAACCCCACTCCCATAACTCACTGCGGTGACAATGCAAAACAGAGCCGAAGACACCAGGCTTGATCAGCAGGATATATGGTTACACCTGCTGATATTTAGATAAGATTACATTTAAGACAGAGGGATGAGTGGTGGAGGTGTACGAGGTGGGTAAGGATGGGGGGGTGGGGCTCCTCAGTGATCCATAAAGAACAACATCCAGGCTAGGGTAAGGTTGGGGTTGGGGCCGGGGCTGGGCGGATGGCCAAGGGGTCGCAGGGTCGTGTTTACCTGTGGTAGGTATTTCCTCTGGGAGCTGATAAGACCGATGGAGGGGAAGTGCTGTGTTCCAGGTGAGTGCAGAGGGTCCTGTAAAACGACACCAAACACCACCAACCCCCAACCTATACCTACCTCTCAGACTCCACCCCTACACACACACACACACACACACACACACACAGATCCCACCCCTCCTCGACATTCTGACGCACACCTCACGCTCTGACACGTTCTCTCACTCACCAAGACACATTAAACACATGCTGGGCATGGTTTCTCGCCGTCATTCACACCCTCACTGATACACATTGGCAACACGCATGTTTAGTCAGCCATGTTTAGATATACAATGTCATACTGTAGCAATGGTAAAAAGGCAATGCAATGCAGACAATTCCTAAAATCGTATAATAAAGGAAGGATAGCTTAAAGGGGCGATCCGCCATTGCTACATTCATTTTGGACTTATAAATGTATTATATACTTTATACTGATGGATTCTTGAAGAATATAACTCATCAAGGCCTAATGAGCTAGTTCAACTGTTGGACCCCAATCAGAACCCCAATCAGAACCCCAATCAGAACCCCAATCAGAACCCACAATAGAAGCTTGTTTTACTCCAATGTTTGTAAACAATGAAAATGTAAACAAACACTGTATAGCCTTTAAACATGGTTCAAACTATCATGTTGACATCACTGTATAGCCTTTAAACATGGTTCAAACTATCATGTTGACATCACTGTATAGCCTTTAAACATGGTTCAAACTATCATGTTGATATCACTGTATAGCCTTTAAACATGGTTCAAACTATCATGTTGACATCACTGTATAGCCTTTAAACATGGTTCAAACTATCATGTTGACATCACTGTATAGCCTTTAAACATGGTTCAAACTATCATGTTGATATCACTGTATAGCATTTAAACATGGTTCAAACTATCATGTTGATATCACTGTATAGCCTAAAACCATGGTTCAAACTATCATGTTGACATCACTGTATAGCCTAAAACCATGGTTCAAACTATCATGTTGACATCACTGTATAGCCTTTAAACATGGTTCAAACTATCATGTTGACATCACTGTATAGCCTAAAACCATGGTTCAAACTATCATGTTGATATCACTGTATAGCCTTTAAACATGGTTCAAACTATCATGTTGATATCACTGTATAGCCTTTAAACATGGTTCAAACTATAATGTTGATATCACTGTATAGCCTAAAACCATGGTTCAAACTATCATGTTGATATCACTATATAGCCTTTAAACATGGTTCAAACTATAATGTTGATATCACTGTATAGCCTAAAACCATGGTTCAAACTATCATGCTGATATCACTGTATAGCCTTTAAACATGGTTCAAACTATAATGTTGATATCACTGTATAGCCTAAAACCATGGTTCAAACTATCATGTTGATATCACTGTATAGACTAAAACCATGGTTCAAACTATCATGTTGACATCACTGTATAGCCTAAAACCATGGTTCAAACTATCATGTTGATATCACTGTATAGACTAAAACCATGGTTCAAACTATCATGTTGATATCACTGTATAGCCTAAAACCATGGTTCAAACTATCATGTTGACATCACTGTATAGACTAAAACCATGGTTCAAACTATCATGTTGACATCACTGTATAGACTAAAACCATGGTTCAAACTATCATGTTGACATCACTGTATAGACTAAAACCATGGTTCAAACTATCATGTTGACATCACTGTATAGACTAAAACCATGGTTCAAACTATCATGTTGACATCACTGTATAGCCTAAAACCATGGTTCAAACTATCATGTTGACATCACTGTATAGACTAAAACCATGGTTCAAACTATAATGTTGATATCACTGTATAGACTAAAACCATGGTTCAAACTATCATGTTGATATCACTGTATAGCCTAAAACCATGGTTCAAACTATCATGTTGACATCACTGTATAGACTAAAACCATGGTTCAAACTATAATGTTGATATCACTGTATAGCCTTTAAACATGGTTCAAACTATCATGTTATATCACTGTATAGCCCCAAAACATGGTTCAAACTATAATGTTATATCACTGTATAGCCTAAAACCATGGTTCAAACTATCATGTTGATATCACTGTATAGCCTAAAACCATGGTTCAAACTATCATGTTGATATCACTGTATAGCCTAAAACCATGGTTCAAACTATCATGTTGATATCACTGTATAGCCTTTAAACATGGTTCAAACTATCATGTTATATCACTGTATAGCCCCAAAACATGGTTCAAACTATAATGTTGACATCACTGTATAGCCTAAAACCATGGTTCAAACTATCATGTTGAGATCACTGTATAGCCTTTAAACATGGTTCAAACTATCATGTTGATATCACTGTATAGCCTAAAACCATGGTTCAAACTATCATGTTGATATCACTGTATAGCCTAAAACCATGGTTCAAACTATCATGTTGATATCACTGTATAGCCTAAAACCATGGTTCAAACTATCATGTTGATATCACTGTATAGCCTAAAACCATGGTTCAAACTATCATGTTGATATCACTGTATAGCCTAAAACCATGGTTCAAACTATCATGTTGATATCACTGTATAGCTTAAAACCATGGTTCAAACTATAATGTTGATACCATGGATGGTCTGTCCTTGTATCCATAGCTCTGTCTATGAATTTGAGAATGGTTACATTTCTCCAGGCCCATCCCTCAGCTTTTACCAAAACAGTGGTGGGGTGGCTAATTTGTTATTGTTTCAACTGCGGAACGGCCTTTATAAACTGCAAGAGAAAACTTCAACAATTCCCAGTCTAACCTGTGGATTGAATAAAAATAAGTATAAATAAATGATGAAGGAGTGTCAAAGGATCAGGCAGCTGTGATATGGAGTCCCTCTTAGTTTGTTTGTTATGACCCTGTCTTCCCCTTCCTCACCTGGGCCAGCTCTGAGCCCCTCCCCCCAGGGTGCTGAGAGGAGTCAATGAGCTAGAACATGTTAACAAGGGAAGCCTAGACCAATGTACTGACAGTTATACACACACAAAGAGCAGGGAGGGGAAAAGAGCCACTATGACAAAGCATGGTGCAAGAATGATGCAAGAAATGATAGAGCTGCCTTTTAGAAGTTGAATGGTAATGACATGGTCCATTAAATGTTCTGTACCTGTCCTTAGTTGTTGATGGAAACCACACAGTAAGGACAACCTAATTGTTTTTGCAGAGCTTGTTGACATGATTGGAAGCTCAGGTTCCCATAATAGACCATTCTACCTGACTAGGACTTAACTTGACTATATTTCATTTCCTTGTTGTACCTCATATACTACACACAGCAAATTGGCCAGTGTTGATTTTTTAGTGTAAAATGTCCTGTGTTGAGTTACATTCACTCTGTATGGAGTTAAATTAACACTTAGTGATGTATAAGAACCCCCAGGGTTGGTGTTAATTACCAGAGTTATCGTTTTACACTGTGGCGAGTAAAACAGTCCTATCTAAACCACACCCATTATTATCATATTTCCCAGCATGCTCTACTGTAGGTATATTGTTTTGGGTTGTTTTTAATATCTGTGTTTTGCATGTACATTGATTGATTGATTAATTCATCAATTTTATTAATTGGATTAGTTATCTAATCAGTTTATTGCACACATTTCTGAAATGGTTGTTCTGGTTTAAATGGTTTAGTTAGTGGATTTCATGAAGTCTCCCAACCCTGACAGTTATTTTCATTGCAGGTTGTGGGTGAATAAAAAGTTTGGATATCCTAACTCTGGCTGGATTCCAGCAGGAATTACACATCACTTTGCAAGCCAGCATAACGTGATTTGCAGGCCTGATGTGGCCTGTAAACCAGGAGTTTCCTAACACCACTGGGTAAGGATACAACTAAGACATCAACTAGGTCAATAAGTAAGACGTTATGATATAGAGTATGTAATGTATTGTAATATAGTTTAATTGTAATGATAACATTTACCCAGGAACTCACTTGGTGAATGCCACCGGACTTTAAAAGGAAAGAATTCACCAACAAATGACCATTGGTGTTCTCTATAAATTACTCAAAAAGAAAAGGCACCCTGGGAAATATGCAAACTAGGCTTTACGCAAAACAGTGTTAAAACAACACCCAAAAAGGATTTACTGTAACACTACAGGTGTTAATTTCTTACACTGAGAAAGTGAAACAGCGTCAGCACTAAGTAAAGTGAGTCCAGTCCAGTTATGTTATACCCTGTGTTACTCTACAGTACAGCTATGCAAACACCACAACCACGTTCCTTTGAACACTTTAAGAGTCAAATGGGGAACACTGCAACAAAGTTACATCTTTAACACTTTCAAAAGTGTTATTTTAACACCAGTACAGTGGGACTCATATGTTCACTGAGTCTACATTTTATTGATTTTGCTACATAGTCCAAAGCAATATGTCAACTGCTACAAAATTGAGATGGAAATGAAAGTAGGCCCACACTCATGCCATAAGTAAAATATTTTGTAAAAAAAAAACTTTATTTCTTGATTTTTTGAGGCATCGTGTGGGTTTATACACTGGTGTGCCTGTGTGTTATTGGGTGTGTCAGAGTAGCGTGACGGTTCTCTGCTAAGGAGATGAAAGTAGTGTGTGAGGTAGACACCCCACACTCTTCTCCACCCTCCTCCACTCCTGTCCTCCTGCTCTGCAGAAAGCCTCATTACTGTTAAGGAGCTGCTGAGGTAGCACACGGCTGCCATTGTAGCCGACCCAAACACGGGGCCCTATCCAATCCCTCTCCATCCTCCAGGCCCCCCACTTCAGCTCAGCTCAGCCCCCCGGACCAAATCCCATTTTCAGGTTCTGCAGCTGCCCCCCTGCTCCGCCAGAGCAGTTAGCCATGTCATTCTATGCGGTCCTTCAGCCTCGGGCGGGGAGGAAACAGGCCCGTTTTGTTGCTTCGCTGTCTCTGATATGACTCCAGAAATGGAAATGAAGCCATGGATCTTCATTAGGAGAGGCAGGTGTCCACATGAAGCCGGCCCAGGTGAAGAAGGAGCAGGGAGGGCTGGGGAGGAAGGAGGCGTGGGTGAACATGGATGGGGGGGTCCTTAGACCGCCAGGCTGTCCCCAATACCCCTCCATCCCTCCCACACCGGTCTCCGTAATGTACGTAATGCACCACCGCCCCTCTACCACCCCACCCAGCACTTAATTGTCCATGTAATGAGCTGCAGTGAATGGGATTACTTGTGTGGAAGCACTTGAGGAGCCTGTGCATTGGGGCACCTCCTGCAGACCCTTCATCTCCAGGGAATACATTGAGGAGGAGGATGCTGTGTGTGTGTGTGTGTGTGTGTATGGATGGACCACAGGGCATCTGGCCTGTTTACCTTAGTCTGCTTCTCCTCTCCTCCTCTCCTCCCCCTGAGCCTTTGTTTCCTAAATATTCACCTAGAGAGAGGGCCTTCGTTTGAAACCTGTGGAGACAGATGATGAAGCTCGCTGCTGACCCACGAATCACACAGAAGATCCTAGAGCCTGAGAAGCCCCTTTGTGACAGGATACCTATTCTTTCACCATCTCTACCCTATTGTCTTGATCAAATCTTATTACCAACAGGAAATACATCACATTTTATTTGTGTGGACCACTGTTGCTGATATCAAGGTTCCAGAGTTCCATTTAGCTCATTGTGTCCAGCCATAGATATGTAAAAGTATGAAAGGAGTCTTTTCTTCAATTCTAGGACTTTAATTAATGCTTACTAGCAGTTGAATGGATATTTTAGAGACATGTGCATAAACGTTTCAAATGTGCTTTTCTCCAGATGGATGTCTTCGTGGAGGTGTTTATGCAAATTATGTGAGTAAACTATTGTAAACCTCTCCTCTCCTCTCCTCTCCTCTCCTCTCCTCTCCTCTCCTCTCCTCTCCTCTCCTCTCCTCTCCTCTCCTCTCCTCTCCTCTCCTCTCCTCTCCTCTCCTCTCCTCTCCTCTCCTCTCCTCTCCTCTCCTCTCCTCTCTCCATCATCCCTCCTCTCCATGGAGCCCCGGCCAGCTCCTCTTCTCACGCTGTTTGGTGGTAAAATATCAGCCCCCTCAGTCCTGGTGTTGGGCGGTTGACAAATGGAGGGCCGCTTCTCTCTCAGGGCTTGGGGTTAACGATTGTTGTTCTGGGGGGTTGGAGCCTGGTGATAGGCCCTTTCTCTAGCACCTCAACAGATGTTGCTGGGATTTTAATGTGGTTATCAAATCGGAGTGCCCTCTGAGCCCTGGGAGTCCATTGTGTGCTGGTCGCATTCCGGGGCCTTGCCGTGGTAACAGGGCATCCTGGGGGCCAAGCGGGGCTCCCGCTGAGTCTTCCAGCAGCCTTCAGCTCTGACAGGTCAGGGCAGCCCCTCTCCCACACCATGCCAGCTCCTCTACCCCCCTCCCCCCCTCTCTGTCACGGTAGTGATGAGTCTTTCTCACAAACAGGCCCACTCGCTCACATTACCCCACTCACTGACACTCACAGCCCCATCATGAACATACACCCCATTCCCAAAATCTATCACACAACCCCCTCCCCCCCGCCAAACACATTACTACTACAATGCTACACCACATTTCCCAAATTGACACTTTCTCACACTACCCAAACATATACAGATTTTTTTCTCACAGCTTCACACTCCCCCGTTCTCATAGTATGCCAATCACATAATAATTAAACAATCACTCAGTACAATACCCAACGTCACATCTATTAAGGTTTTGCTCCAGAGTGGCGCAGCGGTCTAAGGCACTGCATCTCAGTGCTAGAGGCGTCACTGCAGACCCTGGTTCGATCCCGGGCTGTATCACAACTGGCCCAGCGTCGTCCGGTTTAGGGAAGGCCAGGTAGGCTGTCATTGTAAATGAGAGTTTGTTCTAAACTGACTTGCCTAGTTAAATAAAGGTTCAATGTAAATAAATACTACTGTATTACCAGCCACCCCTACTACTCCAGATAATCCCAAAATAGTTATTTGACAATCTACCCTAAAAGTGGAGAAGGTGTGAATATAATATAGTGTAATCTTGGGGAAATAAAACTCCAAGCCTCTCCTGTTAGACAACCTCTCCTCTACCTAATGCTGTTGTTAATGTGAACCTTCCTTCTCCAGGGCCTATCATCGCTTAAGGAAGTGTCCCATTACAACAGTGAATGGCCGATTTGGGGCAAGTGGGAGTTTACACTGTCGCTACAGCTAAAAAAGGGCTGTATATCCTCGGCACCTAGCCATGTAATAACGTCTCCTGGGCTTTTTGCATAATGAAACAAACCTTTACCCAACACTCTATGTCAACAATGAGCACACTCTGTTGCCAGTATGTGACAGTTCATTTGATATTGTAAACAGGTTCAGTATTCAGAGGTGTCACAGATACCTCACTGTGATGAATAGAGGCCTGGCACCCATCTCACAGGCGATACTGGGGCCCTGGAGGGCGACCTGGGCTTTCAATCTCCTGCACCGCATCTACAGTATCAATGCCAGCAGCTGTGGGATTGTTTGTACACAGATGCTGGGATGCTTGATGATAATTGCCTCGCAGCTGCACTCCGGGCCTGGAGTCGGTTGGGTTTTTTCACACAGGCCCAGGCTCGTATTTTGTTTGGAGGCGTCCTCGCTCACGAGCAGGAATGTTGAAAACTGCCGTAATTAAAGTATTCTGTAACCCAATTAAGGGCCCTGCCCTTCAGCACCACAGTCTCAACCCCAGTCACAGCCCTACCTAGCCCCAGCGATAGTGACTCGATCCTGGGAGAGCTTGGCGACTTAACCCCCCTCTGTCGCCTCTAGTTTCCCAGCCACTCTCTTGGCCCAGGGCTTTAAGTATTTAACTGGACTGGTTGGACTGAGAAGGGGGGGATTTGGGGGTTGAATGTTAAGATATAAGGGGTTTGAGGTGGAGAGAGAGGAGGACAGTGAAGTGGAATAAATAGGAATGGTTGCCCCGTGGTGCAGGGCTGTGAACCAGGCTCCTATTCTGAGGTGACGGAGACACTCATTAGACCTATGATTTATTTGTCACAGAGTGCTATCGCCTCACAGTGCACAGAAGATGGATGGCTGACTATTACTTTCGTGAAAACCTCATATGCCCTCGTCATTGGAAGAAAAAGAGCAGTTTCTTAGTGTAAAAATGCATCAACAATTTTCAAACACCCAAACATAAATTGAGTTTCTGAATTCGCTTTTATTGAGGAAAAATAATGTGTACATGTAGCCAGATGTCTTAAAGTTGTAAAGGCCTAGTTGACATTCTCAGTTGTATTACTAATATATTCGGCTAAGAATATAAATGTTTGTTTGGTTATTTATGGGAATGGGAAATACAACTCAGATCTTTTGTCCAAACCCAGCCAAAGACTTGGGCCGGTTGCTTGGCAGTGTATCTGAGCACTAGGAGCACTACGACAGAGGTGCTCAATTAACTGTAGAACACTGCCGTCAATTAAGACTTCAATTACTAAATTGATTGATGAGGCCAAATGATCCGATTCATTTTCTCCATCCAGCGTAAAAATTGGAAGCACCAATATGGGGAAATTAGTTGATTAATGTATTTAAGCACATGGAAATCTTTTGAGCCCAGCAAATGGTAATGTATTCTGACTGGCTCTCTCTCTCTATTTCCTCAGCTCACAGTTCTGTAGGAAATGAGTTGTTGATAAAAAAACAGATAGTTTCAGTGTATTTGTCTCCCTATATCTTTTCTAGCTCCTCCCACACACAGTAAGTTCAATAAGTGTACTTTTAGGTGGTATTTGTTGAATTACACTGACTTTTTTACTATTCTTTATTAGATCATACAAAAGTGTTCCAGCACACAGCTGTCTGAGAAGGTCTGAGAAGGTCTGCTTAGCTTGGAATATGGAGTAGCTAGCTAGCTAGTTTTGAAAAAGCCCATTGCATGCATTGTAAGGTAGCAGCGTGACATTTTGCCCAAAGATGTTGGTGTTGGTTTTGAACTGATGTACCTAGCTAGCTATGTTTTGTGGAAAAATGTAGGACTGACATTTGGACAACTAACAGCTAACATTAGCTAGCTTCTGTGTCAAGGTCAGCTGTTGTCTGGCTCTAGCTAGCTAATGGCTGGAGTAGTTTGTTTGCTAGCTTGTTTGTGTTCAGTTAGCTACCTAGCTAATCAAAACACAACTACATTTATTGCCTTATCAAATAGGAAACAGCTCACTAATAACAACCAACCCATTTTCTTCATGTCTGACAATTATCTGTGTGCATTTATTGATTAGCCTCCGCTTGACTACACAGTAGCTTAGGTTTGTTCTCAACCACTTCTTATGCTTGGTTCAGGTGGCCAGCTGTGTTATTGAGTTGCTGGACCCGGTTTTAGATAGAACTCTGAGATTCAGCTGAAAAATAGGTTAGCATTATCAGAAATGCTACAAAAAGGTAACACATAGTTGGTTCTCTATTAGCACGTGAGAGCGATATATTATACATCTAATCAAAACTGTTGCATCTACAAACGTTTTCAGTCCGAAAGGTGGCACGTCTAATGGTCACTTTATGGACGCTGTAGTCTTGTTCTTATCTAAACGCCTAGATCTTGAGCTAGGTACGGCCAAGAAATTATTTGTTTTCCTAATGCTAATGACCCTGTTAAAAATCCGGTATATGGTTCTCAGTAACGGCTGAATGGATCATGACGAGATGTGATGGTAGGAAGATTTGAATTTAACATTGAGCTTCAACCTGAGCCTACTATACTCAACCTGAGCCTACTATACTCAACCTGAGCCCACTATACTCAACCTGAGCCTACTATACTCAGCCTGAGCCCACTATACTCAACCTGAGCCCACTATACTCAACCTGAGCCCACTATACTCAACCTGAGCCTACTATACTCAACCTGAGCCTACTATACTCAACCTGAGCCTACTATATTCACGCCTATAATTGAACTGAAAAAGAAAGCAGCTCTGCATTGATGTTACTCTGTTCTGTAACAATTGTCAGAACAATGTAGAAGATAAGTCTTGAGCAGCAGCTTGGACTAAGGCTCGTGTTTTATTCGCTCCATGTTGTCAGTGTGTAGAGAGATAATTGAACCGGCCTGCCACTATAGGAACTTTTTATACTCAGCATAATTCCGTCTGTATTCAGGCATTATCATGGTGTCAGGGACGGGACAATAGCACAATAAGGTCAATATAATGAAACCCCAAAACAATATGGTGTCATTCCTTTAATAAAAAAGTGAGACACTCACAATTCTTATGTCTTATTACAGAGGCGGTGATAAATGGAGTGTCTTTCAAAAGTAAAAGTAAACAGTAACTATTGCTAACAGTCTGTCACATGCTATGAGTGAAGTTGGATTTTTACTGAATTGTTTATTTGCCAATTAATTTGCCAATTAATGTACATATTTGTTAAAACAGTTTAAATTGAATCTCATCAAGTTTGTATTTAAAAAGTAAATAATTTAATTGAATGTGTTTTTTAAAAATAAAAAAACATGTACCCGAAATTAGCAAATTAATATTTGCAGTTTTAAAATAAATAACGTGAAGAAAAAAAAAATCACATAACACCATAATAACCTAAAATGTTTGTGAAGTAAGTTCATCATTTTATATTTTCATTAGTATTTGGTCATTCCAGTCCAAACCTATTCCTTACATTTGCTGGGATGACTTCATTGATGCTTTATTTTTTATTTGATGTTATTCTCACAACGAAACAGTGCCAAAATGTCATCCGCTTTTTTCGCCATTAGCAATTTGACGAATACCCCCTTTTATAACACCCCCATATCATTCTGCTTGACTTTCCCCAGGGCCTGAATTCAGTTATTGATTGCCTGTTCAGTTTCACTTGGAAAAGGTTGATAAAAGGAGTTTTTCACTTTCTCTATTCGATCTGACAGCTCCCTAACAAGAATAATGGAAAGCTCCCATTCACAGGCAAATCAAGCTAATTCAGCGTGTCCCTCCACTCTCAATGGAGAAGTCACAGTCCTTCCCGGCCCATTCCATCACAAGCCTTCTTTCTTCACAAACCCTCAAATCTACTCGTCCAATAGACAACATTGCTCTTTCTTAGCCTCTCTACCCCCACCATCAAATGAATAAATAGGTTGATTAATGTACACAAAGTCAGAAAGGAAACAAAATAGAAGCATGTGTAATCTACTCTCACCGATTCAGCATACTCTTTCTGTTGGGTTTTCAAGAGCAAGGCAGAGTGGAGAATGATATTCTCACACTAAGCGTCAAAAACGTATTCAGAAAAAAACACCAAAAATTTGATTATATTGATATTAACTAAAAGCAATGCAATCACATCAAATTAGGTTAATTAAATCATATTAAACTTTATAAAAACCTATTTGACCTGAAAACGTAATGTCTCATTTGAGCTTCTGTTAGACAGGAGGTTAATCTAGGCCCATTCTTCTCATTGAGTTTAATAAACCGAGGCTTCCCCACTAATCACTCTGTAGAATGCCAAGGTGACAACACACAGGTGTGTATGATGTGTGAGTAAGTGTCTGTGTATGGACATGAGCATATTTGTGCGAGTATGCCTGTGTGTGTATGTGCATGTCTGTGTGTGTGTGTTTACATCGTCACGTACAGTGCTTTCGGAAAGTATTCAGACCGCTTGATAAAACAAATGATAATTCTCAGCAATCTACAAACAAAACCCCATAACGAAAAAGGGGAAAAAATGTATTTTTTTTATTTTAGCAAATGTATTAAAAATAAAAAACATAGATACCTTATTCACATAAGTGTTCAGACCCTTTGCTATGAGACTCGAAATTGAACTCAGCTGCATCCTGTTTCCATTGATCATCCTTGAGATGTTTCTACAACTTGATTGGAGTCCACCAGTGGTAAATTCAATTGATTTGACATGATTTGGAAAGGCACACACTTGTCTATATAAGGTTCCACAGTTGACAGTGCATGTCAGAGCAAAAACCAAGCCATGAGGACGAAGGAATTGTCCGTAGATCTCCGAGACAGGATTGTGTCGAGGCACAGATCTGGGGCAGGGTACCACACAATTTCTGCAGCATTGAAGGTCCCCAAGAACACAGTGGCCTCCATCATTCTTAAATGGAAGAAGTTTGTAACGACCAAGACATTTCCTAGAGCTGGCCGCCCGACCAAACTGATCAATCGGGGGAGAGGGGCCTTGTTCAGGGAGTTGACCAAGAACCTGATGGTCACTGACAGAGCTCCAGAGTTCCTCTGTGTAGATGTGAGAAACGTTCAGAAGGACAACCATCTCTGCAGCACTCCACCAATCAGACCTTTATGGTAGAGTGGCCAGACGGAAGCCACTCCTCAGTAAAAGGCACATGACAGCCCCCTTGGAGTTTGCCAAAAGGCACCTAAAGACTCAGAAAATAAGAAACAAGATTCTCTGGTCTGATGAAACCAAGATTGAGCTCTTTGGCCTGAATGCCAAGGGTCACGTCTGGAAGAAACCTGGCACCCTCCCTATGGTGCAGCATGGTGGTGGCAGCATCATGCTGTGAGAATGTTTTTCAGTGGCAAGGACTGGGAGACTAGTCAGGATCGAGGGAAAGATGAACGGAGCAAAGTACAGAGAGATCCTTGATGAAAACCTGCTCCAGAGTGCTCAGGACCTCAGACTGAGGCGAAGGTTCACCTTCCAACAGGACAACGACCCTAAGCACACAGCCAAGAAAATGCAAGAGTGGCTTTGAGACAAGTCTCTGAATGTCCTTGAGTGGCCCAGCCAGAACCCGGACTTGAGCCTGATCTAACATCTCTGGAGAGACCTGAAAATAGCTGTTCAGCAACACTCCCCATCCAACCGGACAGAGCTTGAGAGGATCTGCAGAGAAGAATGGGAGAAACTCCCCAAATACAGGTGTACCAAGCTTCTAGCATCATACCCAAGAAGACTCAATGCTGTAATCGCTGCCAAAGTTGCTTCAACAAAGTACTGATCAAAGGGTCTGAATACTTAATAAAGTACTGAGTAAAGGGTCTGAATACTTAATAAACTACTGAGTAAAGGGACTGAATACTTAATAAAGTACTGAGTAAAGGGTCTGAATACTTAATAAAGTACTGAGTAAAGGCTATGAATACTTATGTAAATGTAATAATTACGTTTTTTATTTGTAATAAATGTGCAAAATTGTCAAAAAAATTATTTTGCTTTGTCATTATGGGGTATTGTGTGTAGATTGATGAGGGAAAAAAAACGTACAATTTTATACATTTTAGAATAAGGCTGTATCGTAACAAAATGTGGAAAAAGTCGAGGGGTCTGAATACTTTCCGAAGGAACTGTATGTGTGCGTATGGCGCCTAAAGCAACAGGGAAAGGTGAATCCTAACCCCAGACCCTGACATAGTGCTGTTAGTGTTGGGAAACCGTGGTTTAACCACACTCTAAGGTTCCTTTGAGCTCCACACAGAGGCAGCTCTGTGTGTTGCCATACAGCATTATTCTACCAGGAGGGCTGGGTTAGGGACAGGGACAAACTTTGAGAACACACAATATTCGGTCTTATCTCAGAAATGGAAAACCCAAAAACTTAAATAAAGTTGAACTGTATTGGAAAAGTGAGTGTTATTCTGTATATCGAATCATCCAGTGAGTGATGTCTATTTCAATACATTGCAATACCTTTTCAGAGGGATAGTGGTCAGTGGCAACATATCCACTTGACAAGGGAAACCAAATGTTACCAGACGGGACAAAGTGGACATAAGATGACCCTATGACTTTGTGAGACCTTGGAAGAGGACATTGGAGGTGGATCAGATTTATACTCTACCTTAAAATGAGAGAAATAGGAGATGAACATGATTTACCAACACACAGACTGTGATTTATCCGGCAGAATCAATACAAAACAACCCAAAGGCTTCCCCGTCCAGCTCTGAATGCGCACTTGGTCCTGCCCTCAATTCGCCTTTCAGCCCCCACTAAAGAGACAAGGCCCAATCACAATATTGTCAAGGCTCTGTTGGTTTTCTGGTTCAAATCCTTGTTCACGCTGTTTGCTGAGTACTCATCTGCTGTGACAGCCTTCAGACAAATAGAGTCCTGAAAGAGGTCTTCCACAACCAGATCTTTCCTGCTGGGCAGCGTCTGAAACAGCCCTTTCTCTCTCCATCAAGTGGAACCCGGCCTATTGATTTGGCCCCTGGGGTCCCTCCATTGAGGCGGGCTATGGGACAGTGGTTTGCCCCTCCATGCCCCAGGCCACCCTAGCTCTCCCAGAACACCTGTACACCTCAACCACCTTGTGGGAACCTCCATCTCAGCCGGTTCCACCCGAGCTTGGACTAGAAAACAGTACTGGTAAAATTTGGTAATGCTAACTGTTGATTAAGTTAAGCACAGAGGGTTTGGAGATGGGTTGTGTATGGCAGTGTGAATTTTGAAGTTGAGGTTGTTGTTTTTAGCACAGATCTAGTCCTTCCAGCACTTTGCAGGTAAAGGATTTGTCAAACTTGGAACATTTGGATAGTCCTACTTAGACAGTGAGCATTCAAGGTTTACCGTTGTGAACACAACAACAACAACAACCAAACACACTGAACCAATGTCCGAACTCTCTCCCTCCCACGTCCCTCTAAATCTCCATGGCATCAATTAATCAGCATTCATAAACCGTTTGCTTGAGCTCTCCTTTGTGTGTTGCAGCCAGGCAGGGTCTAATCCAGACAGAGACCAGGCTGTTCTGCAGCTCTGCAGACAGTGCCACTCCACCCACTGTGGGAGAGAGATGGCAGGCTCCAGGCATAAGTGGCCCCCAACCGCTAGGGGTGCCCCAACCCCCAAAAAAAGTATGTTTTTGGGAACTCTTGAGAGTTAGAATAGTAGAATACCCAAGGTGCATCTGTAGTTTTTCTCTTGGTACAGTTGAAGTCAGAAGTTTACATACACCTACGCCAAATACATTTAAACTGAGTTTTTCACAATTCCTGACATTTAATCCTAGTAAAAATTCCCTGTCTTAGGTCAGTTAGGATCACCACTTTATTTTAAGAATGTGAAATGTCAGAATAATAGTAGAGAGAATGATTTATTTCAGCTTTTATTTCATTCATCACATTCCCAGTGGGTCAGAAGTTTACATACACTCAATTAGTATTTGGTAGCATTGCCTTTAAATTGTTTAACTTGGGTCAAACGTTTCGGGTAGCCTTCCACAAATTTCCCACAATAAGTTGGGTGAATTTTGACCCATTCCTCCTGACAGAACTGGTGTAACCGAGTCAGGTTTGTAGGCCTCCTTGCTCGCACACGCTTTTTCAGTTCTGCCCACAAATGTTCTATAAGATTGAAGTCAGGGCTTTGTGATGGCCACTCCAATACCTTGACTTTGTTGTCCTTAAGCCATTTTGCCACAACTTTGGAAGGTTGCTTGGGGTCATTGTCCATTTGGAAGACCCATTTGCGACCAAGCTTTAACTTCCTGACTGATGTCTTGAGATGTTGCTTCAATATATCCACATAATTTTCCTTCCTCATGATGCCATCTATTTTGTGAAGTGCACCAGTCCCTCCTGCAGCAAAGCACCCCCACAACATGATGCTGCCACCCCCGTGCTTCACGGTTGGGATGGTGTTCTTCGGCTTGCAAGCCTCCCCCTTTTTCCTCCAAACATAACGATGGTCATTATGGCCAAACAGTTCTATTTTTGTTTCATTTCTCCAAAAAGTACAATCTTTGTCCCCATGTGCAGTTGCAAACTGTAGTCTGGCTTTTTTATGGCGGTTTTGGAGAAGTGGCTTCTTCCTTGCTGAGCGGCCTTTCAGGTTATGTCGATATAGGACTCGTTTTACTGTGGATATAGATACTTTTGTACCTGTTTCCTCAAGCATCTTCACAAGGTCCTTTGCTCTTGTTTTGGGATTAATTGGCACTTTTCGAACCAAAGTACATTCATCTCAAGGAGACAGAACACGTCTCCTTCCTGAGCAGTATGACGGCTGCGTGGTCCCATGGTGTTTATACTTGCGTACTATTGTTTGTACAGATGAACGTGGTATCTTCAGGCGTTTGGAAATTGCTCCCAAGGATGAACCAGACTTGTGGAGGTCTACAATGTTTTTTCTGAGGTCTTGGCTGATTTCTTTTGATTTTCCCCTGATGTCGAGCAAAGAGGCACTGAGTTTGAAGGTAGGCCTTGAAATACATCCACAGGTACACCTCCAATTGACTCAAATGATGTCAATTAGCCTATCAGAAGCTTCTCACTGACCGTCTAAACCTTCCATCTCCTCTCCTCTTTTCTCTCTTCCTCTCTCACCATCTCCTTCCTGTGCCCTCTCACCACTCAGGAAGCACCGTCTCCTAGAGAAGGGCTCTATCCTTCCATCTCCATCACACCCTCTCCCTAACCCCCGCATTACATGTACTGTATGAAGACATCTGGCCATATTTATTACACATGTTCCATTTTGGTGCAAATGATCCTACTCCCACCCGTTACCCCTTAACTCTGAAGGAGGCAGCATTTAAATCATGGCAATACTTTTTGCCATAATTCCCTGCCAATTCATTGCCTTTCAGAAGAAGCAAGTTTAATTGGGAGATGCATTTAGACAGCTATTCTACAATTATACAATTACAGCCAAGATGCATTTCTGCATGTTACTCTGTTTCTCCCAATTTACTGCACTGTTCCTGCAGATCACCTCCAGTTTCCTTTCATACAATGCAAATTTGCCTCACTCAGCTCCAAATGAAGCATAATTGCTCATGGTGAAGAGTACACCTTTCCATGAAAGGTTCCTGCCAGTTAGCGCACATTAAATCTTAGGAGAACAAAAATCTCCAATTCCATTTTTACGCACGTGGCAGCTGTATCGTTGGGTGGTAAGAGCACGGAAATGGGTGGTGAAATGGATGCTGAACACTGTATAACAACCACTCAAGTCTGGGTAATGGCGCTGTAGGATAACACTGTTATTTGGAGGCCATACACACTGTAACTTGCTCTCACTATGCTGTAGGCCTATAGCTTTACAGATACTAAGACTTCATGCTTTAAAACATATTTTTTTATACATAGTTTGAATAGTACATTAATATATAAATATTTCAAAGATGAATACAAAATATTGTATTTTTTAATATTTAATTTTTGGGACATTTGTTGTTAAACCTTGAAAAGTATTCAATTAAATGCTGCCTAATTAGTTCAAATATGGACCCATTATCTTCGTATGTAAAACAAAACAGTGGTGTGTCTCCCTGACATCTGATCGCGAGCAAACTACTTCCCATTCCTTCCTTCCTTCCTTCCAACACAATATCTACCAGCCCCCTCAGTGTCTGAAGTGGCGAACTGTGCCCACAACAAACAATGGCTTACAGAATACTGTTTTAATTCATATACGTTCTCCTTTTCTGAAAGTGGGACAACACAACACACAGTTGATGCGGCAGTTTAAGGCTACAAGCAACTCTGTTGAACAGTCTGTCTTTGACCCTCCACCATTGAATAAATATAATGCTCCGAATGAGAGTAAGATACTAAGAGGGAGATTTTAAGCCACAGATTAGTAGTTAAAGACATTTATAGACTATAACACCATTATCCCTGCTGAATAAAAATAGGATTGAGTGGTTTTTCCACTTAATTTAAGTCAAAAGAGTTCCCACCTTACATATTGCACTGGTAATGTAATGGAGAGAGAGCCACAAAAAAAGGCTTTGTGGCTCTGACACCTCCTATAGTGGGACTGTGTTGTTCTGGGACCAAAAGGGAGAGAGAGGGTTTCCTTCTACGCTATCTGCTAACACATTCTAATTGATGCTGCTGCATTCCTGCACTGGATGCATTCAGTGAATAACGAGGCCTGGACTGAATGCCTATGAATTGGTCCCCTTTAAGCAAAGCAGTCACCCTGCAACCCCACCTCCCCCCCCCCCCCACCCCCAACCCCCCGCCCTCCATCCGTCAATCCACCGCACCACAACCACCGCCTTGACCAACCACCACCTCTCCTCAACTCTTCCCCAAAGCTCTAATCTAGCTTTACTGGTCATTAAAGCACCACCATTGTGTGTAGACGCATCCCACAAAAGCTGTCAATCTTGCGGGGTCCACCAAAGCTTGGACTCACACAGACTGGAGTGACAGACTCCCCCCCCCCCCCCCACCTGCTCCCCCTAACCCTCTCCCCCAAACTTCTCAGCTAGCTAACTAAACTACTTCCCCCACCACACACACACACACACACACACACACAAGCGCACACTAACACACACCCACTCTTGCCTCAACGCACAAAGCATCAATCTGTCTTCAGGCCCAGCACCCTTGGCCCTTTGTCCCATCTGCAGGTGCCTGTGAAAGCATCCACGGTCACCCCAGCCTCCGTGCACACCACGCCTAGTCCAGGGACAGGAAATGCTGACAAAGGCCCAGTGTGGGAATGAGGGATGAGTGGAGGGAGGGAGGGAGGGAGGGAGGGAGGGAGGGAGGGAGGGAGGGAGGGAGGGAGGGAGGGAGGGAGGGAGGGAGGGAGGGAGGGAGGGAGGGAGGCAGCTCTAGGACAGATGGCTGGGGAAGTTTCCCAACTCCACCAAGCCAAGGCTCCTCCATAGGGACAGTCAGTTTGGGTTCACAAGTAGGACTGACACACACAGTGGAAGAGCCAGTGGAGGAATGCCCTCTAAACTGTGGAGGGAAGGGGGCACTATAATCACTACTGTACACACTTCCCTCTCAGGATTACATATGAGGAGTTGACAGTGCTTTAAATATCACACCAGACACTACTATTTTATAAGTTGTATCATTACTGTAAAATCACACCATTCTTCTCCAAAATGTTGATCAACATTACAAATGGGTTATTTGGATCCATACAATGTATCCCAAATAGCCTACAGGTCACGATAGAATGGTAGCAGAGAAACAGACGTTGCTTTAAAAACGCTATTAATGTTTTTCTAGAAGTTTTACTCCATCCCAAGACTAAGCCTAGTCACAGTACTAGTACTATTAATAAGAACATTAGCACCCACTCTGTATTGCCAAATCAAAAGTAATGTTTAAAAAATAAAATAAACAATTGCCTTGTAAATAACATTTGTAGAGGAATAGACTTACTGGTCCATGTTTCTGTAGTTTTTTTTTTTTTTTCTATTCATACACTACACACTACACACAAGCAATTGCTGTGTCAACTGAGAACACACCTGATCTAGACAACATGCCTACATCACATGGGCCACAGTGTGAAGAGACAAAACATTATTTACTCGCGCTTTTTTCTCAATCTCTTCTTGTTTGATAGCTTGTTTGATAGCTGCATACATTATTAGTTATCCATTGAGCTCCATGGAGTCAATAATGTGAGGCCACTTTACCTCTGTCATAACCTCTTACCCAACAGCCGTTCCATTGCCTTCATTGGGCTGCCATCGTGTGGAAATCTTTTGAACGACCGAAACTCAATTTTAGTTCGTTCATTTTTAGGCTCCTCGAATATACGCCAATGATGAATGTCGACACATTTTGATTTGTGTGCTCTCAAACGGTTGGGGTTATTCGTCCATTAGATGTATCTAATTTTGTAGCGTTTGGTCTAGTGTTGAAACACAATCTCACACTCAATTTTTACAAAAAAAGCAGATTTCGTGCGTTTTTGTGCGATTTAATTCGTGTGAAAATGTATATTTTTTTTGTGCGACTTAATTCGTAGGAAAATACAAAAAAAATGGTGCGACTTGATTCATAGGAAAATATACTTGGAGGCAAACTTCTGAAAGTTATTGGAACAATGCATTTTGAGAAATGGTGTTCTGCTGCTTTTTATTTGTGTCCCACGTGTATTTATATAAAACCAGGTTGTCAACGAAATACTTTCGTTTTTTTATGTTTTATTGATGCCAATGCTGTTTTCTATGCTTGCTTTCTTTAGGATACTGATGCAAATTTGTAAATTTGTCATGATAGGAAATGAATTCATCAATAAATGTGGGGAAACAGAAGACGTTTAAATCCCCCAGGTGGAACTGCATAGTATTTAGACTATGATCAATTAAGCCATATCAATGCAGTTAAACAGGTTCATGTAAAATAATGAATTATGTTGGCTTACACTTATGGCACTTCCAAGGCCGTTTCATGATGATTACTACGGTCATGTCAATCATGTTTTATACTTTGGCTATTGTAACAAGGAATATGCCAGCATTGTAGGCTTACTGCCTCTGTCCAGAGGCCTACTAGGCTGTCATGGCAACGTCCTGTTAGAGCTCACCTTGCCACTTATGAGTCCAGCTTTCATTTTCTTCCGCTGTTATTGGTGGCAGCATTGAGATCACGTCCAGCTCACGTTTTTCAACATTGTGTTGGGTGTAATTACATTGATATATCTAGTGAACAATGGATAACAATGCATAACAATGGGCGTGACGGATAGAAGTAGTCACAACAGGTGTGATTAAGCCTTACATCAAAGTTGTCTGAAGCTAAATGGAAGGTGCTTTGCCCTGACCAGTTATTCAGAAGAAAGTCCTCTGTGACTGTCTAATTTACATGAGTTAACTTACCAGTGTGGAACCAAAACAAACACATTCACAAATTGTTTAAAGTGTTATTACAACCATGGAGTTCTTTTGTTACTCAAGCTTGTATATCAAATAACCTGACAATGAACAACATCCTATGTGTATTTGTTATGCAGCAAAACATAACTATCCTTTTTTAGGATGCAAACCAGTAATATGAATCACTGTTGATACATCCTGTTCTGATCCAATGATATGGATGAAGGATTTTCTATGGCCTAGAATTGAGGCCCCTGTTGGTGTGACATGGTGAGGATGGACCCAGGTTCAGAGAAGAGACCAGACAAGGAATCAGTGGTTTATGATAAACATAATACTTTACTGAGTAACGGTAACCGAAGGATCATAGTAACACTGCGGAAAAACAACCAACACTATGTCTAGAAAACTCACTCAGGAGACAAACGCCCATGACAAACAATTCAAGCTTCTGCAAAGGACAACAGAAAACACACTTCTTTTAACAGGGATATCATGTGTTGTTAATGTCTCTAGGACGGTCTCTGGCGCCCTCTGGTGACAGGTGGAACAATGACAGTACCCCCCCCCCCCCCTTCTAGGAGCTGCTCCAGCCATTCAGACAACCATGTAGTTAGTTGAAGTCCTGAACAATGCCCGCTCCTCGGGGCCGTAGCCCTCCCAGTCCACCAGGTACTGCAGGGTGCCTCGGACCCGATGAGCCTTCAACAGATGGCGGACAGTGTAGGCCGGGCGACCATCATGAAGTCGAGGGGCAGGTGTGGGGGGGAGAAGTGACTGGTCCTTACCAACTTAAGACAGGAGACAACCAAGCATCTCACATCAATTATGTTGGGCCACCAGAATTTCCGCCTCAGGAACTCCAGTGTCTGATTAACCCCTGGATGCCCAGTTCATTTAGAGGAGTGTCCCCATTGTAGTACTCGAGAACGGGCTGATCGCGGAACATAAAGTCCCCCGCCGGGTTCCGTTACTTGGGTCTGGGCTTGTCGCACCGTCGTCTCAATACTCCATACCACGGGAGCCACAATGCGGGAGCTGGGGATGATGGGCTCGGAGTCCCTCTCCTCGTTAGAGGCATCGTGTTGACGGGACAGGGCGTCTGCTTTCTGATTTTTGGATCCTGGGCAATAGGCTAGAGTGAAGTTGAACCTGTTTAAAAACAGAGCCCACCTAGCCTGGCGAGCGTTCAACCTCTTGGCTTCTTAAATGGAGACCAAGTTCTTATGGTCCGTCCAGATCACAAAAGGATGAGTTGCCCCCTCCAACCAGTGTCTCCACCTCTCAAGGGCCCACTTGACTGCCAAGAGCTCCCGGTTGCCTACATCATAGTTGTGTTCCGCTGGTGAGAACCACTTGGACGGTGCAGTCTCTTGTCCACCTCGTTCCGCTGTGAAAGGACAGAAAGGCACATGGGTGTAGTCTCTTGTCCCCCTCGTTCCACTGTGAAAGGACAGAAAGGCACATGGGTGCAGTCTCTTGTCCCCCTCGTACCACTGTAAAAGGACTGCCCTTGCTCCGGTGTCTGAGGCGTTCACCTCTACCACGAAGGGACGAGCAGGATCAGGATGAACGAGGATGGTCCGGAGGTGAAATATCCCTTGAGCTCCATGAATGCCGCATCAGCCTCGGGGGTCCAGACAAAACGGGTCTGGGACTTGCAGGTTAAGGCCGTGAGAGGCGCTGCCATCCCACCAAAGATGCGTATAAAACGCCTGTAAAAACCAGAGGAACTGCTGGACTTGCTTGAGTGAGGTGGGATGGGGCCAGTTAGTGACCACCTTAACCTTAACAGGGTCCATTTGGATGCCGGCGGTAGAGATAATGTGGCTTGGGATACATGGAACTCTGCAAGAGGCGTCTCAGAACTTGGCGGATGAGCAAGATGTGTTCCGGAAGGGTCTTGGAGAAGATCAGGATGTCGTCGAGGTAAACAAAGACGAACCGATTCGTGAGTTCGGTGAGTTCGATAATCCGAATGGCATGACTAAATACTCATAGTGGCCACTAGGGGTATTAAAGGCAGTTTTCCATTCATCTCCCTCCCTGATTCTCACCAGATTGTAAGCGTTGCGGAGTTCCAGTTTGGTAAATAATTAGGCCCCTTGGGCCAGCTCCAAGGCGGCAGACATCAGGGGTAAGGGGTAACGATTCTAAATCGTATTCCTGTTCAGCTCTCGGTAATCGATGCAGAAGCGCAGACCGCCATCCTTCTTTTCCAGCGACTCCTGGATGTAATTCTCCATGACTGCTGCTTCAGGGGTTGAGAGGGAGTAAAGATGGCCCCGGGGAGGGGTGGAGCCGGGTAGGAGGTCTATGGCGCTGTCGTATGGACGATGAGGAGGGACGGTGGCAGCATACCTCTTACTGAAGGCCTCCCGGAGGTCGAAGTATTCGGGAGGGAGAGCAGAGAAGTCTTGGTCTTTAATGGATGCAAGAGGACAAGGCGAGGCGCTTGGTGGGGTTCTTACCCCAGTCCGGTAGGTGTCCAGTGGACCAGGAGAGTAGGGGGTTATGTAGCGCTAGCCAGGGGTACCCTAGGATAAGGGGGTTCTCGGAGCAGTGATCAAAAGAAAACTAAAAGTCTCTGAGTGGTTCACCATGAAGGGCTTGAATCTGCTGAGGGATGAAACATTTCATGCAGGGGATTTGTAATTCCCTAGCAAAGTCTTGATCAATTTAATTATCTACGGCCCCGGAGCCCACAAAGGCTTGAATCTGGTGCTGACAGTTGTCCCAGTGGAGGGTTGCAGGTAGCGACAGACGGTGACTGGCAAGCCCTGGCGTTTCCCGTCAGCTCTGGACATGTAGCATGGAGATGGCCGAGACCTCCACAGTAGAGACAGCAGCCTTCGCGCATGAGCCTGTCACTTTCCTGTTGGCTCAGACATGTGCGTTCCAGCTGCATGGGCTCCTCAATGCTGGACTTGGGGTGCTCATGAAACCGGGATACTGGGGTGGTATCAAAAAGGCGATGTTTCACGCGAGATCTGGAAGACGGTTGTCAATCCTGATTGCCAGCGTTATCAGGGACTCAAGGTCCTCTCCCAGTTCCAGAGAGGCCAGTTCATCCTTGATGAAGTTAGACAGACCCTGGTGGAACGCGGTGACCAGTGCCTCCGTACTCCACCCACTCTCGGCAGCGAGGGTGCGGAACTCAATGGCGAAGTCAGCCACTGGTCTGGCCCCTTGGCGGAGGTTGAACACTTGGCTGGCCTCTTCTCGTCAACACCAACTTACGATGAAGCTGCTGTACAGGGTTCCATTTGAGAGGAACAGCGTTAGAGTCAAAGACCTTCACTATGACTATGAGCAAGTAAGTGTCACTGTACTATACTGTAATACAGTAATGGCAGTAGATTGTGTCCTACTAAGGACAGCAGTGTTTTGTATAAAGTACATCAGTGTGTTGTTGCTGCTTTGAAAGAGTCATTAAAATGGTGCATGTGTGTATAATTTTGTTTTATAATTTAAGTTTTGATTGCAGTTTCATTTTGACATAGAAGTTAGATGTTTATCTCCAAGTGTTTTGTTTGGCTTGTGTGTAGAGTTGACACAATGAGCCAAATTCCACAACAAGTGTGTAAGCAATCGCAAATATGTCACGGCTGGGTGTGTTAATAGACCAAGGTGCAGCGCAGTAGTAGTTCGACATCTTTAATGAATATAAATAAACTCAATGCAAACTAACGTAAATACACTTATTCTACAGACTGACGTGGACAACAATGACCCACACTCAGGTGTGGGACATACACACATAAGTAGGCTCCCCAATTAGAGACAACACATAGCAGCTGCCTCTAATTGGGGACCCAACACAAAACACCACACAGAACTATATAAACTAGATCTGTCAGTGTCTGACCATGGCCAAAAGCCAAAGGCTTCTCTATGGCCAGAGCCTGACAAAAAATCTGTAAATGCATTTCTGACTGCAAGTTCACCAGCTATCCCAAAGTATTAAGGGGAAACAAGCATAGAAAACAGTATTGGAATTCATAAAAATTAGAAATCCCCCCCCAAACATTTTTTGTTTCCTATGAATTAAGTCAAACAAAAATGTGTGTATTTTTTTGTCTTTTCACACCAATTAAGCCACACAAAAACGCACGAAATCTGTTGGAATACGTTTTGTACATATTTGCTCAAATTGAGAGTGAGATTGTGCTGCAACAGGTCTAGAGATGCAGGAAATATGAGATTGCAAAACCCTTTGGATTAATTTCACCAATATTGTATTCATTTATCTAAAGAAAAAAATATATATATTGTTGAATTCATGTGACGCATAATGGCATATTTGGCACAACGGTTAATTGAATTGGGTCCATTCTTTTTGCAAATACATAAATATTATTCAATTGATTAATTGACAATAAACTTTATTGATGACCTTTGGTATTTTTACAGAAATGATGAAATGAATGAATGTTTTAGCGTATTCTACAACTAAGGTCATAGATCGAGATGAGTGCAGATCCACACGGCGGCGATAGAGTCAAGGGGACGGATCTCACCATTATGAACAGCCCACGGTTTTTGTGACCAGAATTTTTATTGACATCTGTACCTCAGAAGAAGAGAAGTTGTCAGATCTGACATAATTCGATTTGTTGCCATGTCTAGATATGTAGCAGCAGAGACAGTAGATGACAGAATATACTTAGGATTTCATTACAGCCATGGTGAAATTAAGTGTTCCTGTAAAAAAATATATATATTCTGATTTTCAACAGTTGATGCAGAGCCATTTATACTGAACAAAAATATAAAAGCAACATGCACCAATTTCAAAGATTTTACTGAGTTACAGTTCAGTCAATTGAAATAAATGCAATAGGCCCTAATCTATGGATTTCACATGATTGGGAACACAGATTTCTCCTCTTCAATGGCTGTGCGAAATTGCTGGATATTGGCAGGAACTGGGACAGGCTGTCCTACACATTGATCCAGAACATCCCAAACAAGCTTAATGTGTGCTATGTCTGGTGAGTACGCAGCCCATGGAAGAACTGGGCCATTTTCAGCTTCCAGTAATTGTACAGATACTTGCGACATGGGGCCGTGTGTTATCATACTGAAACATGAGTGCCTCAGGTATCGCTGTGCATTGATAAAATGCAATTGCGTTCGTTGTCTGTAGCTTATGCCTCCCCATAACATAACCCCACCGCCACCATGGGACACTCTGTTCACAACGTTGACATCAGCAAACCGCTCACCCACGCAACGCCATATAGGTGGTCTATGGTTGTGAGGCCAGTTTGAGGAATTCTCAAAAACGAAGTTGGAGGCAGCTTATGGTAAATACATTTACATGTATTTATTTGGCAACAGCTCTGGTGGACATTCCTGCAGTTCGCATGCCAATTGCACGCTTCCTCAAAACTTGAGACATCTGTGGCATTGTGTTGTGTGACAAAACTGCACATTTTAGAGTGGCCTTTTATTGTCCCCAGCACAAGGTGCACCTGTGTAATGATCATGCTGTTTAATCAGCTTCTTGATATGCCACACCTGTCAGGTGTATGGATTATGTTGGCCAAGGATAAATGCTCACTAAACCAAAATTTGTGCACAAAATTTGAGAGAAATAAGCTTTTGTGCGTATGGAAAATGTTGGGGATCTTTTATTTCAGCTAATGAAACATGGGACCAACACTTTACATGTTGCGTTTACATTTTTGTTCAGTGCATTGTGATACATTTACAGTACATGGGACTGCAACATTCTATGGCAGCCATGTTAACGGCCATTTAACATTACATGGTGGATATTTAAATAACGCTATGTAACTGTAGCCTATGTCTAGAATTATAAACTGGGTGGTTCGAGCCCTGAACGCTGATTGGATGACAACTGTGGTATATCAGACCGTATACCACGGGTATTAAAAAACATGTATTTTCATGCTCTAACTACTTTGGTAACCAGTTTATATTAGCAATAAGGCAAATCAGGTTTTATTATTTTATTTGTTATTTTTTTTATTTAACGTTTATTTTACTAGGCAAGTTATTTAAGATCCTCAACCCTCTAAATACAGACAATCCCTGTCAGAACTTCTACACCTTGAAGAAACTACTTCAGCTATAAACTTCTAGACTGTGGGTGACTTTGAAATTCAAGATGAATAGAGTATGTTACTTAAACCTCAAGGGCCTCAAGGAACTAACCATCCATGGTTCACTAACCATCCATGGTTCACTAACCATCCATGGTTCACTAACCATCCATGGTTCACTAACCATCCATGGTTCACTAACCATCCATGGTTCACTAACCATCCATGGTTCACTAACCATCCATGGTTCACTAACCATCCATGGTTCACTAACCATCCATGGTTCACTAACCATCAGGTTGATCAACCTGGTAAGTACTGCTTTTGTTAGTGTACAGAATTATAAGTGGAGGATTTAAAAATGTATTTAAAAAAGGGGGGGTTGTGAGTTTAGAGAAGTTTTGTTTATTTCCTCTCAGTGCCAGGAGAGAGGTCAGAGAGAGACTGATGAATCATGTTGTAGTTGGTGTCCAGTCCTGGCCACTTATTCTTCCCAAGCCCAAAACCAGGCACAGATTCAGACTGAGGCTAAGAAATAACATGGAGATCAGTTAAGCTACAGGTTAGGCAACTAGCCGATGCTCAGGCTCAAGAAGAGGACATGGCACGTCAAATGACAGGAACTGTCTGCTACATGCGCTGGTAAATGAACTAGCGCAGGCTAAGGATCAGTTTTAGGAATGGATACCAAATGTTGCAGTTCTAAAAGGACTGACGACAAAGGCTCAGAAAGTATCAGAGAAATAGCTACAGGCTTTGGCTTAGTATACGAGACGCGGAGAGAGACGGACACCAGCCGAGAGACATAAGTAAGCACAGGAAGTGGCATAGCTAAAGCAGAAGATGTATGCAATGGGAAAGAGATGAGAGGATATAATGCAACTGTCACTGTGGCGGCAAGATGTTTTAATAAGGGATGTGGACCCAGAGCAGAGGCCTATAAATGCTGTTCCTGGATGGCCCAGAGTACCTGACCTGTGGCCAAAGGTGCAATAGTTTCAAGAAACACTTTCAAGCTATTGAGAAAAACTGCAACATGATCAGAAGCGAGAATTGGATTGCAGTTCACTATAAAGCCACAAGGGGGACATACAGTCAAGCAGAGGCTTTGCGAGCATGGAGAGGTCAGAGGTAGCCAGACTAGTAAATTGGGCTAAGGAACAGATATTGGGTATTGGAGAAAGGACATCAGTGCATGTTCTGTAAACAATACAGCGGATGAAGGCGTGGCATGAGCATGGTGAACGGATCGCCGTGGTTATGGACAGAGAGGAAGAAGGAGAAAAGCAGAGCGAAGACGTGTGTTGAGGAAGAATGGCGGCAAGTACAAACCGTACCGTCTGTGATGGCTGAGAAACTGAACCTGACGAGAGTGAGGATGAATTACCTGCAGTGGCATGTGTGGTGGAGACCTCAGAGTCCCAGCCTCGCCCCATGTGTGGTGGAGACCTCAGAGTCCGAGCCTCGCCCCATGTGTGGTGGAGACCTCAGAGTCCCAGCCTCGCCCCATGTGTGGAGGAGACCTCAGAGTCCGAGCCTCGCCCCATGTGTGGTGGAGACCTCAGAGTCCGAGCCTCGCCCCATGTGTGGAGGAGACCTCAGAGTCCCAGCCTCGCCCCATGTGTGGTGGAGACCTCAGAGTCCGAGCCTCGCCCCATGTGTGGAGGAGACCTCAGAGTCCCAGCCTCGCCCCATGTGTGGAGGAGACCTCAGAGTCCGAGCCTCGCCCCATGTGTGGAGGAGACCTCAGAGTCCCAGCCTCGCCCCATGTGTGGAGGAGACCTCAGAGTCCCAGCCTCGCCCCATGTGTGGAGGAGACCTCAGAGTCCCAGCCTCGCCCCATGTGTGGAGGAGACCTCAGAGTCCCAGCCTCGCCCCATGTGTCTCAGGCTGGGTATAAAATAAGTTGGGTACTGTTAAATCGGTGAAGGTAGCTCAAAGTGGACTTGTGATGATGTTCTGTGTTTCTTCTAAATGTAGTAATTAATAAATTGGCAAAAATAAATAAATGATGGACAAATCTGTGAACTGCCTTGTGCAAGTTTTAAATTGATGCAATACTTGTTAGCAAAGGTGTCAACTAGAGATGACGACCAGGGAATTGTAGCTTTGCATGATATCTACTTTGATGCTAATTGAAAAAAAATGGACTCAGTAGAGATTTCCATGGTTATCAAAACGTCACGCCAGGGTAAGAACACCCTATGGGGAAAAATGGGCATTGAAAAAAACGAATGGAACCATTTCCCTGTTTGACCTCTAGGTTTTATGGGTATTATGACACCTCCACTGTAGAGCTCTATAGGATACATCTTTAACTAAACTTTGTGTGGTGTGAGTTATATACAGTGCATTCGGAAAGTGTTCAGAGCCCTTGACTTTTTTCACAGCCTTATTCTAAAATGGATATCAATCTACACACAATACCCCATAATGACGAAGCAAAAACAGGTTTATAGACATGTTTGCCCATTTATTAAAAATAAAAAACGGAAATATCAAATTTACATAAGCATTCAGACCCTTTACTCAGTACTTTGTTGAAGCACATTTGGCAGTGATTACAGCCCCGAGTCTTCTTGGGTATGACGCTACAAGCTTGGACCACCTGTATTTGGGGAGTTTCTCCCATTCTTCTCTGCAGTTCCTCTCAAGCTCTGTTAGGTTGGATGGGGAGCGTCGCTGAACAGCTATTTTCAGGTCTCTCCAGAGATGTTAGATCAGGTTCAAGTCCGGGCTCTGACTGGGCCACCCAAGGACATTCAGAGACTTGTCCCGAAGCCATTCCTGCGTTGTCTTGGCTGTGTGCTTAGGGTCGTTGTCCTGTTTTGAAGGTGAACCTGCGCCTCAGTCGGAGGTCTTGAGCGCTCTGGAGTTGGTTTTCATCAAGGATCTGCTCCGTTCATCTTTCCCTCGATCCTGACTAGTCTCCCAGTCCCTGCCGCTGAAAAACATCCCCACAGCATGATGCTAACACCACCATGCTTCACCGTAGGGATGGTGCCAGGTTTCCTCCAGACGTAACACTTGGCATTCAGGCCAAAGGGTTAAATCTTGGTTTCATCAGACCAGAGAATCTTATGGTCAGAGTCCTTTAGTTGCCTTTTGGCAAACTCCAAGCGGGCTGTCATGTGCCTTTTACTGAGGAGTGGCTTCCGTCTGGTCCTCCTACCATAAAGGCCTAATTGGTGGAGTGCTGAATAGATAGTTGTCCTTCTTGAAGGTTCTCCCATCTCCACAGAGGAACTTTGGAGCTCTGTCAGAGTGACCATTGGGTTTTTTGTCACCTCCCTGACCAAGGCACTTCTTCCCCGATTGCTCTGCTTGGCCGGCGGCCAGCTCTAAGAAGATTCTTGATAGTTCCAAACTTCTTCCATTTAAGAATGATAGAGGCCACTGTGTTCTTGGGGACCTTCAATGCTGCAGAAATGTTTTGCTACATTTCCCCAGATCTGTGCCTCGACATAATCCTGTCTCGGAGCTCTACAGACAATTCCTTCGACTTCATGGCTTTGTTTTTTTTTCTTACAGCAAAGGGTCTGAATACTTATGTAAATAAGGTATTATCTTTTTTTTATTATACATTTGCAAAAATGTCTTAACCTGTATTCACTTTGTCATTATGGGATATTGTGTGTAGATTGATGAGGGTTTTAAAAATGTCAATTTTAGAATAAGGTTGTGGACAAAGGGAAGGGGTCTGAGTACTTTCCGAATGCACTGTAATAATGTAATTTTTTATCTATAAATGTACCCCATCTTTACTGTTGACACTGGTATAGGATAGACCAGACTGTAAAAAAAACAATACTAATCTCAGCGCAACACCTCATATGCCACGTCAAAGACAACTGGGAACTCGGAAAAATACGAAGTCAAATGACATTTGTGATCTTCATGTCGAAAAGTCGGAGCTCTAGAAAGAGGCCCGAGTTCCCGAGTTAGAATTCCGAGTTGGATGACCATTCAAATCGCTTTTTCCCATTCGGAGCTCGTTTTTTATTAGAGTTCCCATTAGTTTGAATGCACTGAAGTCGGAAATCTGAGATTCTATGGTTTCTTGTTCCGAGTTCCCAGTTGTTTGAACGCGGCAATAGTCACTGCACCTTCAACGGGAGGAGTTTATACACGTGGGAGCGTTGAGGGGGTTGAGGTTAGCGTCACGGAAGCAGCACTGGCTGGATTAAAACATTAAAACATCCGGTTTTCGGATTTTGCCTTCAAAATAAATGTCTGTGGTAAAACACTATATTACGAAATCAATACTTTTTGCAGCTTTGCAAGTGGATCATGTTTAATTATATCAATCTTAACTAAAGAGAATTAGTACTTTATATAAGATAAAGAATATTGTAAGATGGAGCTCTATGAGGAATGGTTGGAGCTTAAGTTATTGAATGTCAAGAACATAATAAAAGCCTACTTCTAAAAAGTATACAATTAAAATGTATTATTTTACTTGAAAAATAATCGTTTTTTCTCTATAAGCCAATAGTTATTTAATATAGAGTGATTGGCATTTGGGTTATTTATTTGAACTTGGAACATATTTTAAACCCCAAATATAATGCAAACGCCACTTAAATATGAACACATATGAATCATTGTTAATGTTTAGACAATTGTTTTTCATATACCATGAAGAAATATATGTTTTCTACTATTACGTAGGGAACTTTTAAATTTTTTATTTGAAATTCCATGACCCGGAAATACCTTTTTTAGTGCTGCAGACGAGACATTCATAGTGTCGCTCTATTGGACGAGACGCTGATGACGCTCATGAGTGTGTGTGTGGGGGGGGTAGAGAGGACCAAATATATTTGACATGGGTTTGACTGGAGGGAGATAAGGCGACGGTAGTACGCGAGAAAGACCTGCGTATGAAACCAAACTGAAGTTACTTTCTGTATATAGGTCACAGTTTATCTCGTTCTGCCGTGGCCGGTACCGCGGGTTCTACCGCGGGTTGTACCGCATGCGACGATTGATTCGGGGAGACACAGCAACAGGGCATGAGAAGTACAGGATGTCTCGGACACTTTCAGGGGTTTTTTTTTGGATTGGGATTCACGACTAGCACAGTAAAACGCAACGCGGATTTGTAAAAAGGGAGAATGCGAATGGTTAGAAGAGATCTTAGCCGAACAACATGGAAACGATGTAGAATCGCTGCGGCATTTCATGCAGCTAGAATCCCTACTAGAGTAGAACATAGAGAGACAGTTAACAGACGCGACGGCACTTCTAAGAAAAGCTGTAGTGAACGGGTTGAAACGACACTTAACACGTCGTCGTCTCCAGCTACCAAAGAAGACGGAGGGAAACAACCTGAAATATGCTACGGAGAAGACTGAACCGTTTGGTATGTATGCAACACACTCAAGTTTAATCTTCACTAGGAACTAAACGGGACTAAACGGGACGGAACGGTGGAGGGACCGATCTGAATTGGTCCAGTAAGAAACTCGTTATCGTTTGCTAAGCGTTTTTCGTTTTGGGGTAAACGGTTTCCGTTGCGAAACGTTTTGGACTAATGATTACACCCCTTCCAACGTTAGGGGATGACCGCTAGTTGAGGATATGGACCGTATCATTTAGATGGAAACTATACCCAGGGACACGGTACTATTACCGACGACTAACTATCGTCTGTGGAACTACACTGTTAAAGTTACCCTATTACTGTCATGGCTTTTACACTATCGTTATGTTCTACGTATACTGTAGAGTTGTAACAATTAACGTGTTGTTTTAGCTGAACACACTACAGCATATGTAGTTATGGGACTTTCTAACCCAGTGACCAGTAGTTCATACCAGGGGGGTACAAGCTATCAACTTCCTGGTAAGTCAGTCTTCTCAGATGGTCAGTTAATAACAACTGATCTTAGAGAACAGGTTGTCGTTGTATTTCCACTTGAATGTGATGTTACATGTTAATGTATCCTGTTTATTATGGCCCTGTATTTTAAAGGAGCCACTCATCATTGGTTTCTGTTGAACTGAAAGTTGCTTATCTGTCTTGGTTGAATTTGACAGTTGTCAGTGAATTTCAACCATAAGTTTCATTCTGCGCATTACGGGTTTTATAGTCCTTAAATCAGCGATGGACGATGGTCCTCAGCGAAGATGAAGCATAGATCAAGTCCTTATCCACAGGCACAGTCACAAGCTTCTGCCAATGAACACATTTTCACTACCTTTTTATAGTCCTACCCTCCAATAACCTGTTGTCACTATTAGGTTTTATCCCCCAGAGTCAATGTGAGCAGTATAGATACTGGCGGTGATGGGAGAAAAGCAATATAATAATTATGCAGCCTGACCGTCTTCCCAGCCTCTTTAAGTGTTGCTAGGTCAGCGTATTCTTCTGCCTCCTGAGCTGTGTGCTCCTGTAATTTCATTAGTGTGAGCTGTAAATACTAGTGGAGCTGCCAGCCACACTGTCATTGATGTGCCGTTATCTCAAGCTCTGGGTTTCTGCCTCCTAATTCACCCTCTCATTCCCTCAGGGGTCGGGGGTATACATCATGGTACATTACACGAGGAAAGAGAGGGAGAGAAACAGACTCAATCCAAAGGAATCATGAGCATCCCTTGTCTTCCCCCCCACGATGCACTGTGCTGCTAAAGCCCAGAGTGTCTTCATAAAGTCATTAAAGATGGCTGTGGAAACGGAACTAGTGGAGCTGGGCTTTACGTCAGGGGGAAGCTCCAGAGGTTGTAATGCTCTGACAGGAACGCAGAATCACAGCGCTGCCTTTCATGTTCTCTCAAGCCCTTGAAGGCAGCAGCTAGATCTGTGAAGAGGTGGAGCCTTGTGAAAAATGCATAGTATTTCATTTGGAAACCCCCTTCTTTGACTGAGGCAAGAGCACAGACACATCAAGCAGTGGTGACCAGTCATTCAGGGCAGGTGGAGCAGAGTCTTTTTTGCATGTTATTTTGGCATTAATACGTGTCACCTATCAGTTTACAAACAATGTAAAAACATTTAAAAAAAATAATTATAGAGTTCATAAAGCCACAATCAAACATGGTCTCTTTTTAGCTTTTTTGAGTAAGGCGTCTCCAAAATGCAGGTGTTTAAGCCTAGCTCAGTGCTTTCTGTGGTGGGGCAGGTGTTTCAGCCTAGCTCAGTGCTTTCTGTGGTGGTGGGGCAGGTGTTTCAGCCTAACTCAGTGCTTTCTGTGGTGGTGGGGCAGCCAGCGGAAAATACGGAGCGTAGGGGTTGGTAATGTTCTCTAGTTGCGCCGTGATTGGCTCAGTGTTCTGTCACTCATCGGGACACTACGTCACTGCAAAATAGTTATATTAGAAGTGCCCGTCCAAGAAGGCTCGAGGTCATTGGCCACAGATAAAATGACGTCTCATCACGTTATATCTACCGTAGCTTTGATTGGACTGATCATGTCAACATCATACTTTCAAAATCTTAGCTAGTAAGCTAGACAAGCAGTCATAATCATGTCCACAATCTACTGGCAAATCCTTTTCATATGAAGAGAAATTATAGATAAAACGTATCGGTGCTCATTTGCCATTGGACATAAACATTACACAACAAGTTGGAAATTGCAAATTCAACAATGAGTGGTTTGGAAGGAATCGGTGGCTAACTGCAAGCATTGCAAAGCAATCATTAGCCTGCTATTCAGTGGAGTGGGTTTGTGGTTCAAGTCTGGGTTTAAGGTCCTCTTTTCCAAGCTTAAGTATAAACATTTGCATGTCATGGGCCAGAAAAGGTTAATCCAGCATGACATCTGCCGCTTTCAAAACAACTGGAAACGGGTAAATCTCAGACTTCAGTGAGTTCAAGACAACTGGGAACTCTGGGAGATAAAAGTTCTGAACGGTCATCCAACTCGGAATTCCAAGTCGGGAACTCTGGCCTTTTTCTAGAGCTCTGACCTGAAGATCACCGACGTCATGAATCTACCCTGTTTTTTTTCAGAGTTCCCAGTTGTCTTGAAAGCACCGTAAATCCAGAGAATGTCAGACTTTGATGACAAAGTTTGATAACAAAATTTGCCCACAAAAAGGACCACCTTCCTGTTTAAGTGAGCATATAGCGCAACAAGGTGAGTCCATAAATGTCTGCTGCATAAATTATGTAATATGCCAGGGAGATATAAGTGTATGTTGTGCAGTAAGCTGTTAATAGCCTCACCCTAATAATTTGGTCCCTTTCCCCCTCATAATTTAGCCTACTGTTCTGACTTGGTGTTCATGGAGAATACTGTAAGAACGGCCCATGTTCTGAATTGTCACTGTACATTTTCAAAAGTGCTGAACAAATATTTATATTGACTAGTCTGTCCTAGCTCGCTCATTAATGTCTTGATCGAAATGATGGATTGCCTCTTATCCGCTTGTCGTCCCCTTATGGCGTAGTTTGTACATCATTTGACAGTAGAAACTACATTTGTTTAAGCAAATCAGCCATATCATCTATGTTTTTAAAAAAGGCAGTAAATGAGGCTGAATGAACTGTTTTGCTGCCAGACAAGGCTCCGCTGATAGCCAGGTGCAGCAGTGTTAAGGATTCACTCCATGTTGCTGAAAAAAATACATAAAAAACGCTCTGCTGTTGGGACAGCTTTATGTCGGCCCTAACAGTTTGCGGTCACCGTTATAGTGCAATTAATGTATTGTTTAGTGTTGTGGCTTTGCTGGCATGAATCTAAAACATATATATTTTTTAGTTTTCCCCACCAAGATTTACATGCTAACCACCACCAGGGTAACTGGAGCGGACAATGCTACTGTCTCTTTTTGCATTCTGTCTATGCAGTCAGGTCTCTCAATTCAAGTACATAGCTTACATAAGGACATTTGTTTAGATGTTTATTTGGACAAGCATTTCAAAGGACAGCACAGGATAACGTGCAGGCTTAAGATCAAATGGTGGATTCAAGAGCCATCCTTCGTGCCCTTGCCTGATTTTCAGTTTCTGTTCAATAAACACACATTTCTAGCAATTATGAAATTAACTGGTTGTTATTCTGGAGAATTCGATGCTTTCATTCTGGACAGTTTAAAAATAAATAAATAAATGTATTCCCTCCTCCATTCCATCTAGATTATAGTAGATTATAGATACAGTATGACATTTTCCATTATGTATTTATTGAAGTCAAAATAGAAAATGGACTTTGGCTTGTGCTCTTACGTTCTCTAAGGAAGCATGGTGACGCAGACCTCTGAGATGGTGGGTCTCACCACTTGGTTGTGTTAACCAAATATTTGATGTGCGAGGGCCAGAGCATTTCAGCAGTCTTGCTTGTGTTAACCAAATGTTTGACGTGAGAGGGCCAGGGCATTTCAGCAGTTTTGTTCCCACTGCCTCTTCTCTCGCGCTCTCTCTGTTGTGGTGTTAGGTCCATGTTCTTTCAGCAGGCTTGGCTGCCCGTCCTGCTGCAGGTGGAAAACCAGACTGTTCTGGCGTCCGGCCCATCTCGGCCCTACTGCCTCCATGCTGCTTTGACCCAAGCACTAATGAGCAGGCCCTTGCCTGTCAGAGAATGTTGTCTCTTATCAGGACTTCCCAGTCGTGCATGTCAAACAGATTGTGGGAGCCTCTAGGCGCTATGAACCTGTTTCTCAAGTCGACCCAGGGAGAAGAGCCTCGCTCTGCAGCAGTCCACAATCACCACACACAAGGATTGTCCCATGATCCAATTCCGCTCCTTCTACTCAAACATTGTTCACCCTGTGTTAGAAGACCTTCCCAGTTATGATTCTTCTGAGAGTGATGGTGTTTCATTTCAGGCGAAGCGTTCATTGGTTGTCTTGACGTAACCATAGAGGCCCTGGATTTTAAACAGACCGTTAGAAGCTGCACATGTCCCTCACTGATACACAGGAGGAGCCTGACTTTGGATGGTTCCAGATGCCCACTTTCTGGCACAGCCAGTCAACTCAATGTTTATGGTCACTACACTATTTAGCAGTCTCATTTCTAACGTTTTCATTGGACTACACTACCGGTCAAAAGTTTTAGAACACCTACTCATTCAAGGGTTTTTCTTTATATTTTCTACATTGTAGAATACAAGTGAAGACATCAAAACTATGAAACAACGCATATGGAATCATGTAGTAACCAAAAAAGTGTTAAACAAATCCAAATAAATTATATTTGAGATTCTTCAAATAGCCACCCTTTGCCTTGATGACAGCTCAGCATTCTCTCAACCAGCTTCACCTGGAATGCTTTTCCAACAGTCTTGAAGGAGTTCCCACATATGTTGAGCACTTGTTGGCTGATTGTCCTTCACTATGTGGTCTGACTCATCCCAAACCATCTCAATTTGGTTGAGGTCGGGGGATCTGATGCAGCACTCCATCACTCTCCTTCTTGGTAAAATAGCCATTATACAGCCTGAAGGTGTGTTGGGTCATTGTCCTGTTGAAAAACAAATGATTGTCCAAACCAGATGGGATGGCGTATCGCTGCAGAATGTTGTGGTAGCCATGTTGGTTAAGTGTGCCTTGAATTCTAAGTAAATCACAGACAGTGTCAACAGCAAAGCACCCCCACACCATAACACCTCCTCCATGCTTTACGGTGGGAAATACACATGCAGAGATCATCCGTTCACCCTCACCACGTCTCAGAAGGACACGGCGGTAGGAACCCAAAATCTCAAATTTGGACTCATCAGACCAAAGGACAGATTTCCACCGGTCTAATGTCCATTGCTCGTGTTTCTTGGCCCAAGCAAGTCTCTTCTTCTTATTGGTGTCCTTTAGAAGTGATTTCTTTGCAGCAATTCGACCATGAAGGCCTGATTCACACAGTCTCCTCTGAACAGTTAATGTGTGTTACTTGAACTCTGTGAACTAATTTATTTGGGCTGCAATTTCTGAGGCTGGTAACGTATCTTCTGCAGCAGAGGTAACTCTGGGTCTTCCTTTCCTTTGGCGGTCCTCGTGAGAGACAGTTTCATCAGAGCGCTTGATGGTTTTTGCGACTGCACTTGAAGAAACTTTCAAAGTTCTTGAAATTCTCCGTATTAACTGACCTTCATCTCTTAAAGTAACGGACTGTCGTTTCTCTTTGCTTATTTGAGCTGTTTACCAAATAAGCAATCTTCTGTATTATATTCATTTTACGTATGGATGGTTCCGGGAATCGAATCCACTGTCCAGGCGTTGCAATCACCATGCTCTACCAACAGAGCTACAGAGGACCACACCACTTGTTTGGTAGTTTGTCACGTGATGAGTGAGAACTGGCTGTCAAGACTGGGGGCAGCCTTTGGAAGAGTTTTGGGGGGGGGGGTAATGGAAGGAGTGCTCTGGGAGGGTAAGAGTGCACAGAGAGGCCAAAGGCCTGGGCAGGCGTGGTGTGGGATTTGTATCTGTCCTGTTTTCACCAGGAGAGCTGTGTATTGATTTAGAGCTGTGCTTTGTTTTGCCGCCATCAGTCTTGGACCCCGTACTGGCTGGCAGACAGAAGTGCTTACTCCAGACTTATTTTTCTCTCTGTTCTCCATGCTCTGCTCGCCGCCCAGTAATGAAAACCCAGCCACCGGAGCTCATCTGTACCACACAGCAGGATAAAAAATACATTTAGGCTGGGGGGGTCAGGCTGATGGAGCACAGAGAGCCCTGTGTGACTGAACCTGATAGAGCACAGAGAGCCCTGCGTGACTGAACCTGATGGAGCACAGGGAGCCCTGCGTGACTGAACCTGATGGAGCACAGGGAGCCTTGCGTGACTGAACCTGATGGAGCACAGAGAGCCCTGCGTGACTGAACCTGATGGAGCACAGAGAGCCCTGCGTGACTGAACCTGATGGAGCACAGAGAGCCCTGCGTGACTGAACCTGATGGAGCACAGAGAGCCCTGCGTGACTGAACCTGATGGAGCACAGGGAGCCCTGCGTGACTGAACCTGATGGAGCACAGAGAGCCCTGCGTGACTGAACCTGATGGAGCACAGAGAGCCCTGCGTGACTGAACCTGAGGAAATGGTGAGGAATACAGACTCCCTGTCTCTCAGCACCTCTAATGGACAGGCTTTCTGTGGCTGAGGGGGAGAGGTGGTCTGGGGGAGAGGTGGTCTGGGGGAGAGAAGGGAACTACCAGTATACCGTTGCTTTTTGTTGCGCTTTTCCATCTGCAGTCTAAAAGCAAGGTTCAATTCTCAGTTTGTACCTTTGAATAATTCACTTCACTTCATTTATTTTAAATTCTCCTCAACGCTCCTCCTCTCCTGGCCTGCGTATCGTCGCCGGGGTAGCGACACTTAAAATGCATTCTCGTCATCCATATATTTATAAAGGCTCATCCAGAGAATCCCTCTGGTCGTGCTCCAGCGCCAGCATTACCCAGAGAGCGTTCGCAGTGCGTTGTGAAGAGAATTCTGAAATGTGTGTCTGGGAGGGTTTCAGGACATTTGACCGGCAGCATTTTAATTTACCAAACATTTAAGAAATTTTTCCGGACCTATATGCATTTGTGCGTATTGTGATAAGGGTGACCACCCACGGTTCTCAGAATGACAAATCCCATTGTTTATGGTAATTCAACAGAACATACAACAACATGCGTCATTATTATCGAATTCTGAAGAGCAATTTTGAAGATGTTACAATATATAGGCAGCACGTCCATAAGGCTAGGGAAAGCTTTCCTTAAAGTACATTTTCTTTTTATTAAATTGCCAAAATAAAGAAAATCTTTCGAAATACGCTACTTAAATTATTTATAATTGGCCAGAGCGCATGTCAAATAGACTAGGATTGTGCCTTTGGCTACTGGACAAAGGAAGAAAGTTTATTTTAAAACCAATAGAACATGAGAGCAATAGACTACTGGTTTCAATTGCATATGGAAGTCTTTATAGAGTAATTGCCTTTACTTTGAAGCAAGGTAAGACATGCCTCATAATATGTAGTAAAACCTTCAGGTTTCAAACAATTAAGTATATTTTTTCAAAATGCATACTGCCTCCAGCTCATTGCAAAGTGGTGTGTAACACGCTGAAGCCTGCCTAGTTGCCGATGCACTTGAATGGCGAATGGGAAGTTCACTTCACTTCAATGACCAGTTGAGGGAAAAAAAAAATAGTAGCTCTTTTTAATCGTGGCCATAGTTTTTTTTTTTTTTTTTTTACATGATTGCCTTCAGAATTGTTACGCAATGATTGGTCTTATTCAAATACGTTTCACTCCAGCATCAACACATAGCTGTGTTAGCAGCTCTTGCGCTACATCCACTGGTATTTTAACCAATCAATGAACAGGCTAAAATGCATTATTTTGCAATGGAATTTGTTTTGGGGATAATTGGCCGGCACCAATTTTTATTTATCAGCTTTTAAAATGTATCGCCCAAAAGCCGGCTATTACCGGCTAACGGGAACGGTGGCGTGTGAATATATCGTTGAACATCTCATTCCAAAATCATGGGCATTAATATGGAGTTGGTCCTCCCCTTTGCTGCTATAACAGGGTCCTAGCCTGAACCATGAAAAACAGCCCAAGAACATTATTTCCTCCTCCAATACACTTTACAGTTGGCACTATGCATTGGGGCAGGTAGTGTTCTCCTGGCACCGCCAAACCCAGATTTGTCCGCCAGATGGCGAAGCGTGAGTCATCACTCCAGAGAACGCGTTTCCACTGCTCCAGTATCCAATGGTGGCGAGCTTTACACCCCTCCAGCCGACGCTTGGCATTGCGCATGGTGATCTTAGGCTTGTGTGCAGCTGCTCGGCCGTGGAAACACATTCCATGAAGCTCCCAATGCACTGTTCTTGTGCTGACGTTGCTTCCAGGGGCAGTTTGGAACACGGTAGTGAGTGTTGCAACCGTTTTTACTCTCTACGCGCTTCAGCACTCGGCGGTCCCGTTCTGTGAGTGCAGCACAATGATTTACATTCAGATCAAACTCTCATGCCGGCATCACTCAGCCACGGTGAACCTTTGAGTCTGGTCATGAATGACTGGGAAGGAGAGGAAGCATGGCCTGTAGCATAGAGGAAGGAGCTGCATAGATTGTTGTTTGTGGCTGCATGATAAAGCAAGCTGACCCCACTCAGTTCAAGTACATAGCTTACATAAGGATATTTGTTTTGCTGTTTATTTGGACAAGCATTTCAAAGGACAGCACAGGAAAAGGGAATTCAGCATAACGTGCAGGCTTAAGATCAAGCTTTTGTCACAATGGTACATTCAGAAGCCATTATCCTTTGTGCCCTTGCTGTCTGATTTCAGTTTCAATTCAATAAACGTGCATTTCTAGCAATTATGAAATGAAGTGCTTTTTATCATCATTTCTTTTTTTTATTCCATCCAGAGTGTGTGAAACCCTGTAATACTTATTTTTTTTTTAATTTTAATTTAACCTTTATTTTACTAGGCAAGTAAGTTAAGAACAAATTCTTATTTACAATGACGGCCTAGGAACAGTGGGTTAACTGCCTTGTTCAGGGGCAGAACGACAGATTTTTACCTTGTCAGCTCGGGGATTCGATCCTGCAACCTTGCAGTTACGGGCCTAACACTCTAACCACTAGGCTACCTGCCTCCCGAGTACGCAGCGGTCCAAGGCACTGCATCGCAGTGCTTGAGGCATCACTACAGACCCGGGTTCGATCCTTGGCTGTGACGCAGCCAGCCGTGACCGGGAGACCCATGAGGCGACACACAATTGGCCCAGCGTCGTCCGGGTTAGCGGAGGGTTTGGCTGCCCGGGATTTCCTTGTCCCATCACGCTCTAGCGACTCCTTGTGGCGGGCCGGGCGCCTGCAAGCTGCCTTCGGTCACCAGCTGGTGCGGTTGGCTTCTGAGTTAAGCAAACAGTGTGGCTTGGCAGTGTCTTGTTTCGGGGGACGCGTGGCTCTCGACCTTCTCCTCTCCAGAGTTCGTAGGGGAGTTTCAGCAACGGGACAAGACTGTAACCACCAATTGGGGAGGAAAAAGGGTAAAAAATAAAAACTGTAATACTTTCTACCATAGATACAGTAATACTTTATCCCAAATGAAACTTAGGATAATTGCGCTTGGTGCATTTATAAAAGATAATGACATCTGAAGAGCTGTAGCTTAGATGCAAATATCTCCCGCCATATCAGATCGCGCCTGAAGTGGCGACGGGATGAAAGCCACCGTTGAGTCAGTCGATACGGTACGCTTACGGTAGCAGCATCAAATGTGCCTTAACCAGGCCTTGTAATGTCTGTTGCTCCTACTATCCCCCCACCACTCTGTGTACGCACTTGGGTTGAGGAAAACCATATTCCAGTAATGGCTGTGGTACTCTAAATTCACTTTTTTTAATTATAGATTAAAGTGACTGGTGCTGCTTGAAATATGCTTCACTTTTCCCGGTTTTTAAATATGAAGTGCAGAGAATTTTCTCCTAAGACCCTGGAGAATAATTCATTCATGTCACCCCTTCCAGGACTGACTGAGTCAGGCTACAACGGGGCTGGAGGGCCAGAAGGTTGTGGACTCAAGCTGTATAAAGGTTGAGCCATTGTCTTCCTTCTCTAAACAGGACGGCCTTGTTTTTAAAAACAGTGTGGATTTCCGTAGACTAGGCCTAGTTACAGAATAACTTGACGCTCAAAATTTGAAACCGTGAACAGCTAAACAAACACGCCTGATGTTACAGAACCGTTTTAACTAGAAAAGCTGGGCTTGGAGCCATAACCGTTCTGAGCCAATGACCTGTCATTTTGACGTCAAAGTTCTAACAGTCTAAATGCATTTCATATAATCCTTTCGCTGTTTTTAACGTTAGAAAACAGCTGTATTTTTATTTAGTTTGTTTCTGTGGCTAGATGTAAAAAAAATTGGCAGATCTTCAACATTATGAACCTAAGAATTTTTCTTTCTTCTCAAAAGAACAGAATTGCGTATTTTCAATTTGATTATATTACTAGTCTGTGTTTAGTAGCCTGCTTATAACTATGTTAACTGTCTAAGATGTGACAAATAAATTATATCCTGCATTTGAATTTTTATGGAAATATTTTTATGGAAATGGTGCTTCTTGTGTTCACGTCCAGTAATACCGTATGGTACCGAAATGGTATGAAAAACTGGATACGGCCCAACCCTACTGCATACTCTTAGACACAATTTTGAGGAACAATATGTCCAAATGCAGACTGGACAACCACAGACTTTGATCAGCATTGTACGAAAACACTTATGCATTTCTTGCTTTTTTTAACACACCCGTCCCTAGTTTTTCCGTAAACATTTTCACATCCCTCATTTTCCAGTTTCATCAGGAGGAGCGCTCGTCTTCGATGACGCCTGAGGCGGAAGACTGCATTGCTTTTATACAGTGGCACTTGAATTAAACAGCATCTCATTAGTATTCACTAGGGATGTGCATCTTTCCCTTTTCAAGGCGATTCAATACTTATGTAGATACATTGGGGCCAATACGATAGAGGAACAATACGTTTTAGTATGAAAAGCTTTGGTTTGATTAAGAGGAGTGAATCGTTTCGGTTCGATGCAATAATATTTGTTGCATAAACACATTCATAATCCATATCTGCGGCTGATGGAGCTCATAGCTGAGCTGGATCTGTTTTTAGTTGACTTGTGGGAGTTATTTTATATGTCTATGGTGTATGTAGGCACCTGAGCTGAGCTGTAAGGGAAACCGAGCATCTACCACTCACTTTTGATCTGAAGTCACCATCACATATGAATGCTGATGGTGACGTGCAGATGTGCCAGATCAGGAATAGGCCTACCTAAGATTAGGTATTTTCGTAAGGTAAAAATAAATGAATTTCAGCAACAACAAATGTATTGAACCGGCGATAAGTAACGTTTGAATTGATTTCCTGGCGATGCATGCTACATTTGGAACTGTTTGGGGTCCCAAAGACTGATGCACTCGTTCGTATCTTAAACATTTGACCTGGGGACCTATGCATATCTCTGAATCTTTACATCCCTAGTATGCACATCCTGTATGACAAGTGAGTCAATCTCCCTTTTCAAGAAAAAGCATTTCTTGATAATGGCCACCTTTTTTAGGCCTATCCTCTCACAACACGGTTGTCTGAAGTCTTGGAAAAACATTCTAACAATAGTTATTAGCGCAATATGTCACTAGCTTATTTTAGTAGACTACTCTAGATGGAGAGGTCTAGCATAGTGTCTTTCCTCCCCGGTGTAATGCAGGCCAGTACACGAACGGTACAGTACACCGTCTCCGCCTGCTGCAGGGATCCTACTGGAACAATGGGCCTTTTCAATTCAACAGCAGTTCCTTAGGATGAACCAGTCCTCAATTCAAGTTGCCGTTGTCCTAATCATAAACTATGGTGCCACTCAGCGCTGTCTGCGAATGGCAGTCAGGAGAGGCATGAGAACTACAATGGGCCTTTTGTGGTTGAACCAGTGATGGAGGTGACACCATAGTGTCATGATGGTACGATGTCTCTAAGCCACACAGTCTACACTGTAGGCTAATCGTAGACGCTAGGTTTGAAGTCTGGTGGAAACAATTGGCTGGAGCCTGTAAGTTATTCGTGACTAGGTGAATGTGTGATTTCAAACTGAGGGAATGAGAGTAAGCGAACAAGTGCAAGAGGTGGTGGTAGTAGTAGTAGTGGTAGTAGTAGTAGTAGTGAATAACCGCATTGGTGCCTCGTGTATTGTCTGTTTTCAAACATTATGCACTCACTATTACCAAGCAGATTTGCTCTATAATTGAGCAGTTTTCACACTTAGTCATCCCCATCTCTTGATGAATTCCAAGGTTTGTTTTGCATTACCTCCGCCGTGTTGAAATAGATGGGCTACTCGTGTTTTGACAATCTATTGTTCACAAATGACTAACAAAATCACAGTTCAGTCAGTTTTGTTTATTCCTGGATGTTTGGTTTGTCCCTTCATGTGATCCATATGTACTCATTGCATTGTTTCCGTCTGCTTCCTTGTTCTGCGGTTTCCCCGCCTGTTTCCCAGAGTGCTCCTGTGGCTGAGGCCAAGTTGTTTACTAGCCTAAATGGCCCAGTCTCTTACTCTCTTGGAAGGAACCTCCGTATTATAGTGTAGTAAAACCTGGTCTAGATATGTGGCTGTTTTAGTCTGACCACAACTAACACAGGTTAATCATTAATCGAGACCTAGTGACTACCTATATACAGTTGGAGTCGGACGTTTAAATACACCTTAGCCAAATACATTTAAACTCAGGTTTTCACCATTACTGGCGTATAATCCTAGTAAAAATGTACATACATACATACAGCGGGTGAAATAAGTATTGAACACGTCACCATTTTTCTCAGTAAATATATTTCCAAAGGTGCTATTGACATGACATTTTCACCAGATGTTGGTAACAACCAAAGTAATCCATACATACAAATAAATTAAGTTGTGTGTAATAATGTGAAATGGCACAGGGAAAACGTATTGAACAAACTTACTGATATTTATTTAATACTTTGTACAAAAGCCTTTGTTGGTAATGACCGCTTCAAGACGCCTCCTGTATGGAGAAACTAGTCGCATGCATTGCTCTGGTGTGATTTTGGCCCATTCTTCCACACAAACAGTCTTCAAATCTTGAAGGTTCCGTGGGCCTCTTCTATGAATCTTGATCTTCAGTTCTTTCCATAGATTTTCAATGGGATTTAAGTCAGGTGATTGGCTGGGCCATTCTAGCAGCTTTATTTTCTTTCTTTGAAACAAATTGAGACTTTCCTTGGCTGTGTGTTTGGGATCATTGTCTTGCTGAAATGTCCACCCTCGTTTCATCTTCATCATCCTGGTAGATGGCAGCAGATTTTTGTCAAGAATGTCTCTGTAAATTTGCCCATTCATCCTTCCTTCAATTATGTGAAGTTTGCCAGTACCATTTGCTGAAAAGCAGCCCCACACCATGATGTTCCCACCTCCAAACTTCACTGTTGGTATGGTGTTTTTAGGGTGATGTGCAGTGCCATTTCTCCTCCAAACATTGTGTGTATTATGACATCCAAACAGTTCAATTTTGCTCTCATCTGACCACACTATATTCTCCCAGTATTTCACTGGCTTTTCCAAATGTTGTGCAGCAAACTTTAAACGAGCTTCAACATGCTTTTTTTTTTTCAGTAATGGAGTCTTGCGTGGTGAGCGTGCATACAGGCCATGGCAGTGGAGTGCATTACTTACTGTTTTCTTTGAGACAACAGTACCTGCTAATTGCAGGTCTTTCTTTTCACTCCTCTGTCAGAAATCTTGCGAGGAGCACCTGGTCGAGGCAAATTTATGGTGAAATGATTGTCTTTCCACTTCCGTATTATGGCCCCAACAGTGCTCACTGGAACATTCAGAAGCTTAGAAATGTGCCTATAACCAATGCCATCATTATGTTTTGCAACAATTAGGTTGCGAAGGTCTTGAGACAGATCTTTGCTTTTACCCATCATGAGATGTGTCTTGTGTGACACTTTGGCAATGAGACCTTTTTGTAGGCCATCTGACCAGCTGATATTAATTTGCACTGACAGGGGGCTGGATTGCTTTTTAATTACTGATAGTTTTCAGCTGTTGTCTTGGCTTTCCATGCCTTTTTGCACCTCCCTTTCTTCATGTGTTCAATACTTCATGTCAATAGTACCTTTGGAAATATATTTACTGAGAAAAATGGTGACGTGTTCAATACTTATTTCACCCGCTGTACATACATACAGTTGAAGTCGGAAGTTTACATACACTTAGGTTGAAGTCATTAACTCATTTTTTAACCACTCCACAGATTTCATGTTAACAAACTATAGTTTTAGCAGGTCTGTTAGGACATCTACTTTGTGGATGACACAAGTAATTCTCCCAACAATTGTTTAGACCAATTTTATTTCACTTATAATTCACTATATCACAATTCCAGTGGGTCAGAACTTTTCATTCACTAAGTTGACTGTGCCTTTAAAAAGCTTGGAAAATTCCAGAAAATTGTCATGGCTTTAGAAGCTTCTGATAGGCTAATTGACATTATTTGAGTCAATTGGAGGTGTACCTGGTGGATGTATTTCAAGGCCTACCTTCAAACACAGTGCCTCTTTGCTCGACATCATGGGAAAATCAAAAGAAATCAGCTAAGACCTCAGAAAAAACATTGTAGACCTCCACAAGTCTGGTTCATCCTTGGGAGCAATTTCCAAACGCCTGAAGGTACCACGTTAATAAACTAAACCAGTTCTGTCAGGAGGAATGGGCCAAAAATTCACCCAACTTATTGTGGGAAGCTTGTGGAAGGCTACCTGAAACATTTGACCCAAGTTAAACAATTTAAAGGTAATGCTACCAAATACTAATTGAGTGTACGTAAACTTCTGACCTACTGGGAATGTGATGAAAGAAATAAAAGCTGAAATAAATAATTCTCTCTACTATTATTCTGACATTTCACATTCTTAAAATACAGTGGTGATCCCAACTGACCTAAGACAGGGAATGCTTACTAGGATTAAATATCAGGAATTGTGAAACTGAGTTTAAATGTATTTGGCTAAGGTGTATGTAAACTTCAACTGTATGTAAACATATTTGGACACATGGATATTTGAGCTAATTTAACAAATCACAAGAAAAAAATACTTTGAAAACAGAAATGCCTTTTCCTTAAGCAGGAACAAGTTAGTACACCCCTACCTTTACCGTGACATAAAATGGTTGGAATTAGAATTAGGTACCAAAACAAGTGCAAATTATTAGAACCTGGATCTTGCAACAGGACAATGACCCAAAACACAAAAGCAAAGTTACAACAGAATGGCTCAAAAATAAAAATGGAGGGTTATGGAATGGCCGAGTCAAAGCCTATATCTAAATGCTGTGGGGAGACTTGAAGCGGGCCGTGCATGCAAGACAGCCATCAAACATGACACAGTTGAAGCAGCACTGTAAAGATGTAAGAGACTGATAGACAGTTACAAGAAATGTCTTAATGAAGTTATTTCAGCCTAAGGGGGAAACACCTGCTATTGAAACTAGGGGTGGACTTATTTTTTCCGCTCTATGGAATTCCATTTCTGTAGATTCTTTATGAATAAATGATTGCAAAGTATAATTTTTCAGTGTGATTTGTTAAATTTTAGGTTACCTTTCTGTCAAGTGTTAAAGTGAAGATTCCATCTGTCCAAATATGTAAAAAAAAAAAGACAACTTTGCAGGGGGTGTACTTACTTTTTCACATAACTACATACACAGGCCTCTGTGTTTGTAGTTTCCTGTGGCGTCAACAATGAAGCTACTGTACTAGCGCTTACATAGGCTGTCGTCCAATTCCCCTGTATGGGGAGGTTGTTCCTTTTTTTTTTTTTTTATCTACTTTCCCCCTTCTGTTTGGAGAACTATTTGAAACATGCTGAGACTTAAAAATAACATGGCATTTTCCCAGTGTTGATGCCTTGTCGTTGGGGTACGTTCAGGGCAGTCAAAAGCAGGTGTCGTTGGGGTACGTTCAGGGCAGTCAAAAGCAGGCGTCGTTGGGGTACGTTCAGGGCAGTCAAAAGCAGGCGTCGTTGGGGTACGTTCAGGGCAGTCAAAAGCAGGCGTCGTTGGGGTACGTTCAGGGCAGTCAAAAGCAGGCGTCGTTGGGGTACGTTCAGGGCAGTCAAAAGCAGGCGTCGTTGGGGTACGTTCAGGGCAGTCAAAAGCAGGCGTCGTTGGGGTACGTTCAGGGCAGTCAAAAGCAGGCGTCGTTGGGGTACGTTCAGGGCAGTCAAAAGCAGGCGTCGTTGGGGTACGTTCAGGGCAGTCAAAAGCAGGCGTCGTTGGGGTACGTTCAGGGCAGTCAAAAGCAGGCGTCGTTGGGGTACGTTCAGGGCAGTCAAAAGCAGGCGTCGTTGGGGTACGTTCAGGGCAGTCAAAAGCAGGTGTCGTTGGGGTACGTTCAGGGCATTGAGAAGTACTGTAGTTGGTCTCCAGTGTTCCCTCTCCATGCCCTGCACGCCACACCTCATTAAAACGGTAAGTAGGAGATTGTGGCATTCCTTATGAGGCTTATACAGCATGAGAAACAAGCTTTTTACACTAGAGGACTTTGTTGGGACTGGCCATGTTTTGGTTTTCCTGTATTTAGTTTACACAACCCAAAAAGAATACAGCCTAGCCTACATTAAGTGTCTTTGGTTACTTATTAAATCTACCACACCCCCTTGTGTCTTATTGCTTAAGTATAGACCCACAGCAATATAAAGTTAATGACAATTCAGACTAAATGCTTGATGAAAGCCATTCGGCTATACTTGAATTTGACTTATTAAATCTACCACACCCCCTTGTGTCTTATTGCTTAAGTATAGACCCACAGCAATATAAAGTTAATGACAATTCAGACTAAATGCTTGATGAAAGCCATTCGGCTATACTTGAATTTGTCTTGGTTGCGGCACCATAACAGAAAACCAGGCCAGAACCAGATCTCACATGTAATAAATTAGGGATGAAACGATTCCAGACGGTTAGTATTAGGGTTTCAAATGTTAATTATCATTAAAACCGTGTTTGATTACCACGGTTTGAAAAACTCACGGTAAATACTGTCCAGCATCAACCACAGTTAGCACCAGTCTGACGCGTCGCAGCATCAACGTGGGTTTAGTTTTGTGTGAAAACATGGCGGAAGGCAGTGACAGCGCTCTAGAGATTCTTCAACCTTCTAAGAGGACCAAATCTGAAGTGTGGTCGTATTTTGGGTTTTACCAGAGTGCTGAGGGAAACTTAATCGAAGATGGTCACCCTGTCTGCAGAACATGCTAAAAAGAATCTCTGTGAAAGGGGGCAACACTTCAAATCTCGTGACCACCACTCACTACAATAGCGAATGCAAGGTAAGTTAACTTTTAGCTCAATGCATGATGTGGGGACTTCAGAATGGGGGTATATGTCATGGTTTGCAGACTCTATTCACCCATTACACACGATAACACGTTATGTAGTTCAGTCACCCAACCAACTTATTTTGTTCATTTAAAATCCAGCAGTCGTCGACTTGGTTATAAGTGATCCAACAGGAGAAACACTATAGACTCCTATACAAGACTCCTGTATTTATGTAAATTGTGCATGGGGTCATTGCATAAACTCAAATACAACACAGAAGATGGTGAGGAGGATGATGATGATGATGATGATGATGTAACACTAATAATAATAATAATACATGTTCTATTCCCTTGTTTCCAGAGTGGACGTGCAGCAGACAAACCCAGTGATGCTACTGGTTCCTCCTCATCTACAGTTGTGACACAGACACTCGAGGAAGCATTTAAAAGGCAGGCTGCTTTATGAACCCACATCAGAACATGCTCAAGACCTCACTGCAGCCCTTTCATATCACATTGCAAATGACATGATACCTTTTTACATTTCAATCTCAAGTGAACAAATATGCATAAATACAGGATGTTAGGCCAGCAGCACCTTATTTCTTTATGAAGGAGAGAACGGACATATTTTGTTGTTATTTTAATGTCAACACCTGCACATTGGATTTGTTTCCATATGGATGTATTGTTCTTACAGACACATTGCTTTACTTGTGTTGCTTTTATATGAACATTTGATTTGCTTAAGGTTGTGTTCATTAAAACCTGCACTTGGAAACTTTTACCTCTTATTATTTTAATGTTTATGCACACAAAGTGCATAGTGCTGCTAATTTTGTTTGTTTGTTGGTTTTCAATATAAAACTAGGTGAAATGATTTAAATGTGTATCAGTATAATTTTTCTTTTTACATTTCCAGCACATTTGAACAATACTGCGATAATACTGAAAAACATTAATTTTGGTCACTATAATGGTGATATGAAATGTTCCTACCGTTTAATCTCTATAATATATATTGTGTACGTGAATGAAGCATCAAACAAAGTCAAGCTGCACTTGAACAGGAGGCTATCTCGCCAGTTTACGTATTGAGACATTAATTAGACACTAGTCCGTTTTTTTTATACATTTTACCTATTCAAAGTATGAGTAAAAAGGCCCATGTATTTTTGTCTGTAAAAGGAGCATTGTGGTTGAACATTGATTTCACCGGTCAGTTACTGGTGAAATGTTGTGACAGGGCACAGTGTCATCAGACTGAAGTAATCATCCAGGGTTTGGCAACAGCTCAATACAGCGTTCTGTTGCCTCAGCTTTGAATAGCGTGTGTTTTTCTTCCCCGTACCAGCCCGTGTCCGTTTTACAATGTGTCCCTAATTTCCTTTTAAAGCATTATCTTATAATGTAAAGTTGGGATCTCTACTCAATCCTCTAATGCTTGGCACACGACAATATAAAAATGTATTTCACCCTGCGGTCTGAACCTCATTATGTTTAACTGAAATTCAATCAATGACCATTCAAAGCAGCTGTTCTCATCTAGCGGACCCCAGGTGTTCTCATTGGTCTGCTTCTTTTTAATATTGCCATTCCATTTAAGACATGATTTTTGTATTCCCTTTATTTTTCTGTCAAACGTCTCCAAGGTCTGCATCCAGGAAATACAGTTTGTGGCTGGTTGTTTAGTAACTTCTTGATTTTAAATGAAATCCCCAGTCACAGTTTATGTACTGTGGCCGTAAACCTTGGGGCAGCGTTTGCAACAATGTTGCTCTCGTGTTTTGACTCCCAAAGAGAGACCAAAATGGGATATGTGTAACTAACCCACACACTGAGTGGCTCTAGAGTCGAAGCTGAGCACACCGGGAGTTTCCACTTCAAGGCTAATTTGTCTTGTAAATCATTCATTCCTTTTATTTGCAGCGTGAAATTTGCATTGTCCAGGGAGGGTAGGGGGGTGTGTGAGATATTTAGTTTCTGTGCTGCCCTTCTGTAACAAATGTTCTCTGTCTTTACGGATGCATTGTCTTGTTTACTTCTCGTCCATCTTTTAATGCTGTTATTAGAATGGAAGAAGCCATTTTGAAGTGTACTTCACTGAGTAACTGGAGGGTCCCCCAGAGGGAGAACTCTTAAGAATAAGATGAGCTTCTATGGCTCCCTAATCCATATTGTGGGCTACGTAAGGTTTGAGATAATAAGCCTATTTCCTGTTTGCTAAAAAAAACCTGGATGTGTTTTTGTCCTTGGATCCGGTTGTGCTTCCTCTCTCTCCTCCCTGGCACTCCGGTCCATCTGTCCTAGTGGCTGTTGGAGGAGCGTTATGCTATGCCTGGTGGACAGTGGATTACAGGATTGACGGCCACACTGAGGTGTGAACAACACTGCTTCTCTCTCATGCCTGACGTTGCATTATGCAATCTCTTGGCTCTTCCCAGACTGGGAGGCAAAAGGAATATCTGCATCTGAATTTCTGCAGAGGGAGACATTTGCTTTGGGAATTTCACTCAACCTTTTAATGAGAAGCAAGTGATTGCGTAAGAGTCTGTCTTAGGTTGGCTATGTTTTTCCTCATATGCATAGCTAATGAGGCTCCTCAGACTCTCAAATCTATGCTTTAATCTAACCTGCACCCCAGAACAGTCGGTGGACAGCACAGTGTCCAGATGGCCTTTGTTCACACTTCCAAGGTACCGTGGCGCTGGTCCAGGATGAGATCAGCTGTCTGTCAGTGGCGGCTGTGAACAACAACACATGGCCTCAGTGCATTAGAGATGCTGGAGCTGGATAGCCTTAATAATTCACTCCCCTCACTAATAGCTGTGGAGCTTGTGCTTTTAGCCAGGCAGAAACACCACAATGTAGGGTCTGGGGCTTTGGGGGGCTGTTGTTGAGTGGAGATGCTATAAGAGTCAGTGGTTTGGAAATCATGGGCCAGAGGTAAAGACGGGGTGTCGTCTCCAGTTAAGTGGAGTGGTGGATGGGGGAGTATTAGCCCAGCTTCACTCCCTGTCTCATCTGAGTATTAGCCAACCAGAGACTTTGCAGGCAGGTAGGAGGCTGCCCAGCCCAAGCCCACTGGAAAGAGTGCGATCGAATGCCCTTTAAGTTGGTTCTCACACGTGGCCGGCCTGCCTACCTGCCTGCACAGTCTCTGGTTGGCTGTGGTCTGTAGTCAGGACCCAGTCTAACAGTGTTCTTCCTGAACCAAGAGATAGGCCTAGGCTGTGGGCGGGGGGTGGGCTGGGCTGCTGTCATTTAAGGAAGATTAATATCCAGCGTACCAGTGACCTTGCGCTTGGGGAAAATTGAAGGCTAGTTCTGCCAGCTGACCCTGTGTACCGAGGTCTCCCACCCTGACTCTGTCCCACCCTGACTCTGTCAGAGCACAGTGTGTTGGTGTCATGGCTCATCCTACATAAATAGTACCCCATTCACATGCAATTCTTTACATTTTGTCATGGAGGTTTGTACTGTGTATTTAAACACTATTCTCCCCATATCTCGTTCTAATATATGACAAAGTATAAAAAATGTTGCAAATGTATAAAAAAATAAATACACTTTATTTAAATAATTATTCAGACCCTTTGCTATCAGACTGTAAATTGAGCTCAGGTGCTTCCTGTTTCCATGAATCATCCTTGATGTTTCTACAACTTGATTTGGTGTCCACTTCTGGAAAGGTGCACACACATCTCTATAAGGTCCCACAGTTGACAGTGCATGTCTGAGCAAAAACCAAGCCATGGAAGGAATGGAATTCGAAGGAATTGTCCGTAGAGCTCCGAGACAGGATTGTGTCGAGGCACAGATCTGGGGAAGGGTACCTTAAAATTCCCAAAAGCACATCATTCTTAAATGGAAGAAGTTTGGAACCACTAAGAATCCTCCTAGAGCTGGCCGCCCGGACAAACTGAACAATCTGGGGAGAAGGGACTTGGTCAGGGAGATGGGAGAACCTTCCAGAAGCACAACCATCTCTGCAGCACTCCAATTCCATCCCTATGGTGGCAGCATCATGCTGCGGGGATGTTTTTCAGCGGCAGGGACTGGGAGACTAGTCAGGATCGAGGGAAAGATGAACGGGCCAGAATACAGAGATCCTTGATGAAAACCTGCTCCAGAGTGCTCACGACCTCAAACTGGGGCGAAGGTTCACCTTCCAACAGGACAACAACCCTAAGCACACAGCCAAGACAACGCAGGAGTCTCTGAATGTAGTTCCGAGTGGCCCAGGCAGAGTCCGTACTTGAACCCGATCGACCATCTCTGGAGAGACCTAGAAATAGCTGTGCAGCGACTCTCCCCATCCAGCCTGACAGCACTTGAGAGGATCTGCAGAGATGAATGGGAGAAACTCCCCAAATACAGGTGTGCCAAGCTTCTAGCATCATACCCAAGAAGACTCAATGCTGTAATCGCTGCCAAAGGTGCTTCAACAAAGTACTGAGTAAAGGGTCTGAATACTTAATAAAGTACTGAGTAAAGGGTCTGAATACTTAATAAAGTACTGAGTAAAGGGTCTGAATACTTAATAAAGTACTGAGTAAAGGGTCTGAATACTTAATAAAGTACTGAGTAAAGGGTCTGAATACTTAATAAAGTACTGAGTAAAGGGTCTGAATACTTAATAAAGTACTGAGTAAAGGGTCTGAATACTTAATAAAGTACTGAGTAAAGGGTCTGAATACTTAATAAAGTACTGAGTAAAGGGTCTGAATACTTAATAAAGTACTGAGTAAAGGGTCTGAATACTTAATAAAATACTGAGTAAAAAATGGGGTGCTGTGTGTAAATGGAGGGGAAAACTTAACTTAACAAAATGTGGAAAATGTCCAGGGGTCTGACTACTCTCTGAATCCACTGTTGTGCTGTAAATGTCATGCTGTGCATGTCATTCTTAGTATATCTTGTATAAATTCATCCTGTGTGTGTGTTAATATATGTATATTAATATACATAATATATATCATTTTGATTACTGTTAGTGTTCCTGACATTTCTAGATTTCTATTTTATCAATTCTTGATTTCCTCGTTGCTGTAACTCCTCCCCCAGCGGGCTCTGGAGAGGTGAAGGTCGTCATGCTCCCCCCCTAAAACATGACCCACCCTCCCTACGCTGGACCCTATGGGAATCCCGGTCACGGCCGGTAATGACAGCCTGGGATCGAACCCCAAGCTGTAGTGGCACCGCAACACTGCGATGCAGTGCCTTAGACCGTTTAGATTTTTTTGTGTACTGTCTGATGTTTTTCTGTATTGGAAGGAACTAGTAACATAAGCATTTTGCTGCACCCTCTATAACCTCTGCTGAAATGTGTTCTGCGACCAATGAACTTTGATTTGAAATGTCTATCTGCACAGGATATAACTGGGCCCATAAATCTGGTGTGAGCAGCCGCCTCTCCCCAGGGGCAGCGCTTTATAACTGGCTAATCATTAGTGACTCGCCATCTTGGAGGGAAGAAGGGGAAACTCATTACAGGACTAGTGCAACATCCATATCGTCGCACTTGACTTTGTCTCCTGCGAAACCTCGGCTTGTGTTCAACAGCTTTTCGGTGCGCCACTGCTTTTGAAGTTTGGATAGAGCCTTGGCCATTATTTGTGAACCTTCGTCCGGATAACATTCTATTTTCATGGCCTTGATGTGAATCTATATTAGACTAGAAAGACTTATTGTGAAGACTTGAAAGTTTAAGGAAAAGCAGAATGGTTTTCGACGACCTGATTTTTGTCGTATCGTAGAGGTGAGAGCAGTATCACTGTTCTCATTGATTTGTTTAGCTTCCCATGCGTTAGATGTGGACTACATCTTCATTTACTAACCTTGGAAGTTATGACATCTTTGCAGTGGACTTTCCCCCAGTGTTTTAGTCATTGTATTAGGAGACTGTATACAATATACGTTCCTAGCCTCTGTGTTCCAGTGTTGTGTCTAAATGTCTGCTAAAGCAATATATTTACATCTTGTGTACATGGCTCTGAATTAGTCTTTTTAATTCTGTCTCCTCTCTCTGTACAGTTTGGTAGGGACGAGAGGAGGACGGACAGCAGGACCATCAGCGTAGGCCACCGGCCCGGTCCCACCACCGACGCTTTCATCCAACCCAAGTTCTGTGACAACAGGATTGTCTCATCCAAGGTAAGATGTTCTGGCATGTTTTTACACCATCGACCTGGAAAACAGGCAAGTGGACACATGCTTGTCCCACCAACTCTTCCTCCACTTCATGAATTCCAATGGCAGTCTTCATCTCTAGCTCTTTCTCTTTTCTCCTCCTACTTCCTCCCCACATGCTCGTCTTCCTCCCCAAATGGAAGGCCATTATTTGTCTGTCAGGAGAGCTCTGTCTGTGGAATGTACTGCTACTATTTAATGGACCAGCAGGCAGGGTGGGCGACTCAATCTGTCTCCCTCTGGCTCTCTGTTGAGCCTCCCATCAGGACTTGGGTTGTGGGTCTGATGAGGAGGGCTGGCTGTGGGTTTAGGATCATGTATATGAGTGGTGAGGATGGAGGAGAGCTCGAGGGAGGAAGGATGTAGGAGAGTGATTGGAATTTATAGGAGTGCAGAGGGTCCCACTGGGAGTGGGCCAATCAGTGTCTCTCGTCCTCCAGTGTTACCCTGGCTGTAGTGTTTACACTTCTGCCGTGTGCCTGCCTTCCATCATCCTGTTCCTTCTCTTTCTCCTTTCCCCTCCTCTACTCACTCTCCCCCATCTCACTCGCTTTATATTCACTCCCTCCTCCTTCACACTCCCCCTTTTATTACTTTGCCTCACTCTTTTCTCTCTGGCAAAACAACATGGTCCCTTTCTGTTACCACTGCGTTTCAGCACTCTCTCTCTCCATGCAAAGACATTCCTCTACACTCCCCTCTCAACAGTGGTGTGTGCGTGTCCACACGCTTTAGTCCGGCCTGCTAGTTACTACCTGTTCGTTGTTGCGCCGTCTCACAGGGATTTGTTAAGATAAGTGTCACGTCAGCTTCTATGAGTGTCAACAGTTATGGCAAAACAAAAACACGATCTGCCGCCGACTTGATAAAGTAAATCTGCTCTCCGTTCAAGGCTGGGAGAATTAAGGAGATGAGTCTCTAATCCGAATCAATGGAATACCTGCAAGCACCCGAGGACTGAGAGGAGGACTGGCTCTCTGGGTCACAGGCAGTTTAGAAAGGCAGCACCAGCACACACACACACACACACACCTGATGAATATTGAATGCCACTAATCATTTTCCTTGTTTAGCCCTTCTTGTATCCTACTAGTCTTCTACACTGAATAGAGGTTGAATAATAGTGGTTTGCAGAGACCGAGGATTCACTGGCTAGGCC